>JAZHYW010022900.1:0-310239 GCA_037355805.1 Ixodes ricinus | reverse complement strand
GTCGAGAAGACTCTTCGCGATACCGCTCGTTCTACCGAGTATCCAAAATCGACCTAAGCGGAGGTCGCGACGGTTGGGAGGTGGTGGTTGGCCACGCTCAACTTGCCTCGGTTATAAACCCTTCACGTCTGATCCTGCATATAAAAGAATAACGAAAAAAGTCCCAGAGGGACGTTTGAGCAAATGTAGCAGGGATAAGGACATCGCCCGAACAAGCCACTGTTTTTATTTGTTTTGTTTTTTCCCCCGTAATTTATGTAGATACGACCGGAAGGGTCGACCTCAGAAGTATGCCGAAGAGGTCACATTCCGGAGTTCACTGATTTTGAAGATATCCCCAGGAATACAAAAAAACACACATAGAGACAAAGAAAGCAAGCGCACGACGAACAAACGAGGTACGGGAATGATAAAAATAACAAGTACAGACGACGCATAAAGATTGTTTCCAAAATCCAAAATTGAACATCCATGCCCTTTCTGCGATAGGAGGAACTGTAGGTTCTTGCAAGACTGGTGGGATCAGTGAGAGAATTGTCGCTTGTATTTGGAAGTCTATTCGTGAGAAATAAATATACCATACTCTATATCAGGCACGTAGCCCTGAGGCCGAGGGGGGGGGGGGGCATGGCGCCCCATGCCCCCCGGGCACGCACGCAACTGCACAGCAGAGAAGCGTAACACGCAGAAGCGCGGTGTCCACTCCCCGAAGGTCGCTTCTTCCAGCGCACCAGTGGATGGTGAAGAGCGTACTCGAACGGAGCTGGCCAACTCGCCCACAGGGAAAAAAATAAAATTATTTAAATCGTGATTAAAATAAAAAATGATCTAAATTATAATTTAAATTATTATTAAAAACAAAATCCCAAAATTATTTTTATTTTCCTATTGTCTACTATTTTCTGCATTCCACGTGCACTTAATTTGTATTTAAATGAAATAATCCCCAAGCAAGAGAGGTTTATATCAGGATAAGCACGAGCCAAAAGCAGTGCTCTCCGAGCAAATCGGAGAGGTGAGTTTTGTTTCTACCATCCACTTCGTTAGTTACAGGGTATCCCAGCGAGCAAATCGGAACTAAAAAGAAAAGTAACAAAAATAAGAAAAATATCTGGGGCGCACACAAGCACACAGATCTCCAGCGAGAGAGTGAGAGACTGACAGAGACAGGCGGACCGATTTATAGATCTTAGATTGATATTGCAGCGGCCAGTACACCCCTTTTGTCTTACACGAGCTTGCCACTTCTTCTATGAGACTACACCACCACCCTGAGCACCCTAAACCAAAAGAAAAGCAAACTGTGCTCGAGTTCAAAAGCTACCATTCTACATCGCTGAAGATTTTTTCTTTTGCTGCTTTGCAAGTTTATTGCTGCCCAGAGACCATTAGTATTTCCTGTGGAGCCAGCCACAGACGCAACGGCAACAGGTGCACCGTAAGCACGAAGCTGACGGAAAAAAAAAAAAAAAGCCAACGCCTGCAAGCATTTAAAAGAAGAAATAAAAAATAGACGGAAGCTGTTACCACAACACTTCCACATCTGGAAACCCTAAAAGCGACTCCTTCGATGAAGTACTACAGTGAATAGAGCGAGCTTTTTAGCTTTGCTACTAAACACATTTATCTGCTTTGTTAATTGAATGCCACAGTTTACTTCAAGATTAAAAAAGTTATTACGATACACCTAAATTTAGAGAAAACTTCCTTCAACACAGCTTTCAAGGATTGGGTGAATTAAAGAATCAATCTGGCATGCTTGAATAAAAACCATGTAAGAAAAAAAAATCACAATTTTTCTACATGAACTGTTATAAATTATATAAATTTCATTTAAATAAAATAAACCTGATTTACATACACAAATCTGATTTTTAAAATTTTTTTATATCACAATTTTTTTTTTAGCTTCTAACTGTTTTTACTGCGCCCATGGGCCATCGATTACTGATGAACGATGATTTCCAAGCACCGTCAAGAAATTAAATTTAGTGCTGAGAATTATGCTCCACAATCTCGTGGATAGCCGAACAACTCTAGTTTCAGTTTCAACGTAGGTTTGAGGATTATCACAAGCTGGTGGGTTGTCAGAAATAGTCCTGGGAGCGGAGGTTGCACATGTCTAACATGACTAACTGCTTGCACCAGTCTTTGTAACAAAAATGGCATTATTTACATAATTCAACTACATTGTGGCATATTGTTTATACCTCAAGAGCTCTGAGCACACTTTAAATTATATTACAGACATCGCTTAACAGATGTTTGTCGCTAAGCATCACTATGATTTTCAATGCTGTCCTGAGCCGGCGTACACTTTCTATGTTCCCAACAAGGCAGACCAAAATGTTAAGTATGAAGGAACTGCAATCAGGGCTAAAACAAAACCAATGTAGAACGCAAAGAACACATTCTGCTGGGGATGTGAGGTGAGCTATCTGTGTTTCACCAATTTATAAGCATCCCCTTGTTGAAAAGCACACGTGTTGCGGAAACTAACTCTCCGACGAACCAAAAACAGACACCGTCAGTTAGAGTACACTAGCTTTCAGAAGCAATAGCCGTAAGTGTGGGGCACATTCTGTATATTCGGAATTTTTCTTATCTGCCGCTTAATTTGACATAGCTGTAGAAGTTTCGGCCTTTCTACGCCTTCCGCACCTGTTACATTGAATTTTCAAGACATTAAATTTCAACACCCTTTTCACGCATTATACCAACCTCTGTTTCTTTTGAAAGAACAACTAATTGACCACAATTTGATGTGTCATATTGCTGCATAAGCAAGTTAGTTAGGAAAATAAAAGCGTTTGATCAGATCCCTTAAAAATAGACCGCTCTCACTCAGCGTTTGGCGCAAGCGTGACGCCGCCATAACTTTAGTTCGGAGAGGGCAGACGGCCGTGCATGCGAGGGCTCGTGCCGTCTCATGCTCCACAGACGCCAGAGTCCCAAAGGGTTGTTGCACGTGCAGAAATACTTAAGTTCCCTCGATGCCTGGCGACAGCAGTGGCGTACCCAAACTGCCTGGTGAGATCGGGCTACTGCTACTTTTCCCGTGGTCAGGAAAGGGTTAAACAGGCCTCGAATAATGTGGAAATATTGTGAAACTTCCGCATACTGTCAATGTTCGATATAAAGGTAGAATCGAATAGCAGACTTTTGAAAGTCAATAATAGTATTGGTGGTTTTGTAAGTTCATAAAAGCCTACCATAATAATATGGCAGTTGAGCAGAGGCTTGAGGTATTTGTATTGGAATTGAGAGATATGTAGCTTCGGCGCAATGTGGCTCCGAATACCTCACAGTTTGGTGGAATGTAGAGAGGTCAGAGCACATTTGCAGTTTGGTGTAAATGAAACAGGAATCCCATCACTGCTCCTAAATATACTTGAAAGCATGTAACTGCATCACTAACATAGTTACATATTGACTTGGTTAAACGTAACTTGATTGCTTTTCAAAAGCACTTTTCACAGTTCTTGCTCCTTGGCATAACATCAAGGAGACTCCACAATTAGATGTTACATGTGATCGTAATGTGATGTCACAGATTCCAATTGAATGCGTGATTATGTGTCACAAATAGCTGTGACAAATGATGTCAGAGCTAATTGTGACAAATTATGTCACAGGGAATGGCATTAATTTAAAAATTAATGCCATTCCCCTTTCCATGCCAGTTTTACATCTCCCAGCTTCGCTCCCCCTCAGTTGAATGCTGCCATGTTTTAGTGAAAGAGCCAGCCAATCACAGCATCAGATCTGCTCACATGCTATAGGAACTGGGAGGACCTAATCCAAAAGCCGACCAGGGCACCCCTCGTGGCAAACGGCTCCGTTTCATCATGAAGCTTCTGCAAGTCGTTGCGTTGGTTGTGTGTTGCAGTGGTTTAGCGCTGTCATTTCTGAGATGGCTATTTCGCACCAAAAAAGCCACAACCATTGCTGCATGGTCGGCTGCAACAGTACGTACAAGAACGTGCACGGCACAAAGTTTTACAGCTTCCCTTCGAAGCCGTACAAGGCAGAGCGCCGCGCGACCTGGGTGCACGACTTGTGCGTCGATGTAAGTAAGTGGCGTTTCTCACCTTGCAGTTCGCGTTTTGCTTTGAGCTGCGGACGAATAATAGAATTAACCTTTTCTAGCGACGATGAAACAACAGCGACACCTACAACGAACTCTAAAATATACAGCAAATATTTCACCGGGAACGAGAGGCGGGACAAGGTGGCCCACCAAGCTACAACCCACCCCTGAATGTTTCCATCAGCCTACAGGAAGAGAGTAGTGCTGGGAATCGCGGAACGGCACGAAAACAATCACCTGGTTGTTGTCAAGCTCATTCAGAAAGCGATGAACCTACATCATTAGCGCAGTCCACTCAACGCCAACTAAGAAAACTCTGTTATGTACTTACGCGAAGCTCTACGTTTTTTGTGGATGCGCTCAATTTCGTCTGCGGAGTACAGCTCACTGTGACATCCACTTGTCCGTCGACAAGTCTTTGTCACAATCTTGCCACGTCGTACACGTGGCCAGATCCGTGAAAGAGTTTTTCCTTCATCATATTGGCACCACAGAAGAAGCTTCCTGGATTCGTAACCGCCTTAAATCCTGTCGAAATCACGACGGGGACACCATCCGCTGTGCTGTTCGTCGCCATTGCTTCTCAATGATTCTGCGCCAGCTACCACTAGGTGGCGGCGAACAATGGGTGACCGCCAAGGTGCGGCTGGCTCGCCCGCTTATTATGTATTTGACTGGTGCCTCCCTCTCCCCCTGCTTTTTCACCCTTGGCTGCATACTGCCATTTTTGAGAGAAAGCACCAGAAAGGTGGAAAAGTCAACAATTAATTGCATACAGGCATAGGCAGGGGTGTTAGTCACAGTTAGCTACAATACTGCATGGTAACATGGTACAACTTTCATTGCAAACCTTCTTCAAGAGTGGGACAGACCTGGTTTTTCATCAATTCTTGGACACGAAAAATTTTCATAAATGCACAGGTTTCTGCTGCAAAATTTTAGCAGCAAAGAGGTAGAAAATTCTGCATTTCTAAGAAACTTAAGATCAGATGAATCTGCCTTTAGGAGCACTAAGGATAAAAAAAAATCTATTTTGGAGCACCTTAGAAGTCACTGTGACATCATTTTAAGGAAGCATCTTAGCCAGCTGTACCATGAGTTACAATTAAATCAAGCTAGGTTTGTACTGCTAAATTTGTCGCGACCCCGCTTCCACCAGTTTCGGAGGCACTAGCTCACCTTAATTAGGCAGGTGCAAACTTGCATTGGCAAGCAAGCTGAGACACCAATGGACAAGCCGGGTTTGCCTTCAGAGTTTTTGTAAATCAAAGCATGCCATAAGTTCCTTCCTACACATGCCAAAATATAGATGCCTGAACAAAGAGTCAAGAGTAGTCACACATGGACTTACAGTGTTGATGAGGACCCTGGCAGAGTTTGCAGATGAAGGCTGAGGAAGAGAGTGTCGCAGTGAGCCGAGAGATTCAGAGTGAACACTGGAGTCGCTTGGGTCATGGCAGCTGAAAAGGTGACCACGCAGAAAATACATTCATTACCTAAGATGCCAAAGGCACCAAAAAATCACATTATAAAAGCTTTCATCTTTGACACACCCTTAAATCAAGATATCACATCCATCAAAAATGTGACATTACTAGAGTTTTCATCTGGAATACACTTATTAAACAAAATATCAAACACATACAAATGTCACAACACCAGTGTTCTGAACTGTAAAGGGCACAGCTCCTAGGAATGTGTTTTACTGCTGTTCTAAGAGTTATTTCTTACGCAATATTCATGAAGAATATTGCCGAAAGAAATGCTTGCTTTGTTTGTAACTATTATACATTAGAAACTATCATCATCGGTAGCACAATGTAGTGGCAGCAGTACAGAGACGTTCGGATAATCGGTCTGAGATAATCGGTTATCGGTAATTAGCTAATTATTTTAATTTGAAAACCGGATAATCAGATATTCAACTAACCGGCTATGTTAGTCGGTTATATACATCCCTGGATGCTTCTATACCAAAATCGAGGTTGTTCAGCTGAAATAAAAGTTTGCCCCAGCAGCTTTTCGTTCGGGGGTTTCACGTCTTGTCACGTACATGCTTTGAAAATTAAGGGGGATCCTCAGAGGTCACTCATTCATCAAACCATCATACCCCCAGCGGCTAAGTTGGGGACTACACTTGTTGGGACAACAGTAACATAAATTATTTTTTTGTGTTTCTAATGCAGTGCTCGGTTGACCTATTGAACATGAGACTCTTAGTTGAACACTGAAGCAGCAGTCGTGTCAAATCTATGCCCTGGGCTCCATTGACATACTATTCCGGTCCAGAGGCCTTGTGTTGGGTAGACACCCAGCTCTGTACAAAACAAGCTGGACAAAGTGCCCCCTATAGTACACTCTTCTCGCCATATGCGCAGAAATTAATACATTTATTGCTTTCTATTTGCCAGAGGAACATGATGCATATTTGTGATTGTAGGACCATGAAGTAAAATGAAATAAAAGCCTTATTTTTATTATACATGAGGTAAAATCAAATAACTGGTTCGTGAAACCAGTTATTCATATTAACTAAACTCTGGAGAACTGGCTTCTGAAGCAGGATTCACTTCCCTCCGGTTTAACAGAACATTTGATTGGGCGGATAATTGTATGCTCCAGTACAGTGTGTCCAAACAAGTTCTCGCCTATTTGTGCGTCAATTTCACAAAGCAAAAGACACCACATCGCAATAACCGCTCCACGATTGGTGACCAACGCTAATGCTCCCGCCTTTTTGCTGATTGGACACCGTACTTGCTCTCGCATTCTGCAGCGTGCCACTAGCCCCAACTTCCAACAAAACTGCAATTCAAACGTGCCACACTCCATAGAACAGCTCACCTATCTACGTGGCGAAATTCGTCTTCGAGCTTCCTGGCCAAACCGTCCACTGTCACTGTCATCACGTGAGACGGTACTGTCCTCTGTGTCCGTGGAGTGCTAGTCTTAAAGGTAACGGTCCCTCCCCCACTTTTCGATGCGGCAGCACTCGCCGCGGCAGGAACGGGCTGCGGGGTAACAGTAGCGGGAGCCACTGCCACAGCCGAAGCCACGGGCACAGAAGTCGCATTCGCCGGCGTCGTCCTTGCCGAAGTGGTTTCCGCCTTTGTAGCCGTCTGTAGCGGCTTAGCCACCGCTGGAGCGGCGGCGGAGGACGGTGTGCCGCTCACGTCCCCGACGCTCGCGGTTCCCACCGCGGCATCCGAGTTGTGGTGCACGTTCCGCTTCAGCCGTTGAAACTCCTTCCAAAACTCGGACTTGTCACCTTCCACAAGACTGTTCTTGTCTCCGTTCTCCGTACCCTCTTCCTCCTCCTCCTTCAGCAGCCCCGGGAGGGTGCCCGTCCTGATGTCCACGCAGCTCGTGCTAAAGACGTCGCCGGCCTCGAACAGCCGGTCCACCGACGTGTTCATCAGCTTCTTCCCCGTCAGGTGGAAACCGCCAAATGACCTCGACATGGAGGTCGAGAGGTCAGCCATGGACATGGCCATCTTGGCCCCTGGGTGACCGGAGGTCCCAGCCGCAAAGAGGCCGCCGTCCATGCTTGCCATGATGAGTGACCGGCTCATGGGAGTCCTCGGGACGGCAGAGTGCGGGAACACCCTTGGTTTGATGGGCGTGGCGAGGATCTGCTCCGTCCACGAGGCTTCCAGGAAAGGCTTGACGAGCTGCTGGATGTCCACGTTGAGGACCTTCTGCTCAAACGGGTAGGAGAACACTTCCGGCGGGAGGCACTCGAGCCAGGAGAACAGGCTGAGGTCCGCGTCAGAACTGCCCAGGAGCTCCGTGAACGTGGGCTCCTCGTGCGTGGTCGGAGGGGAAGTGGCTTTCCTCTGGCAGAGGTTGACGCACGACTCGTACAGGATGCCCTTGATGAGGAGCTGAACAAGACGGTCACCCGACGAGCACCGCTGAGAGGCCGGGGACTTGGCCAGAGACGGGAGCAGCTTCTCCACCAGTGGGCAGATCTGCGACGCCTGAGAGAAAAAATAATGTGGCATTTATCGCATCCCTCCTTTTGCAGGCATAGTAAGGAGGCCACTGAAGGGCAAACTGTGAGAGTCATGGCACGGTGTCACGTACATGACACTGTGCTGTGTCATGTGATGTCATGACACAAAATTTCTAAGGGACATGAACGAGGCTCAGAGATGTCACAAGCAAATGTAGAGGAGTGATGTTTGTAGGTGGGCAAGATTGTATGTGTAACGAGGGAAAATAAAATAGGGCAAAAGGACACAAGGTCAAAAAGAAGGAATTCACAGATGCTAGGGCTGAATATCGACTTAGTATTTTTGAGGAAGAGAGAATGACAGTTGATAGTCATCGCTGTGTTTGTGCATTCCTTCTATTTGTCCTTCTGTCTTTTGAGTCATTTTATTTTCTTTGCGAGTGCAGAGAAATGGTTCCCAGTGTACACAGCACTTGTCACGTCTGGCGTGACAATATTAAAGCAATGCGGAGGATTTCTGGTAATGTGCTACTTTTATGTAAAGGGAGAGCTTGCTTTTTTGAGGCCAGGGCCCACAGTTGAACCCGATGAGTGTTGGGCTCAGTTAGCGATGCAGTACTTTCTGCTATCTCTGGTCCCTCCACCTTTGTCAGTTTCTCTTCAGTTCTGCATTGTCTTTCTTTTTTTTTTTTACTCACTTTCCCCTTATGCTAGCCTTACCCAACTAATGTTTGCTAAAGTGAAGGTCTGATGTCCTTAGATCAACAGTGATGTGATTGGTCCGAGTCATTTTGGAGCATCTTTTGGAGCACAAACACACATTTCATTTTAATTACTTACCAGTTCAAATATATCATGTTAAGAGAAAGGAGCTCCGGCATCAATATAAATGTTTTCAACTAAACATATTTTCTGAAAGAGAACAAGTAAGGGCCTAAAGCAGCAAGTAAATTTGCCAAAAATCTTTTTAAATATGTGTTGAAATAATTTTTATTTATAGGAATACGATATGACCGATACCGCAACTATACTTTGTCTCACCTTGGTATGGACTAACTGCAAGAGACGTGCAAGAGCGAGTGGCTAGCCTTGACTGCCCCGACTCGAGCATTCGCTGCACGAGCGCTCTGTGCAGCCGCCACGGCTTCACGCAAAGCAACTAGCTCGTGCTTTTAGCATGTGCGGCTGACAATAGTCCATGCTAAGGTGAGACAAAGTATAACCTGCAACTTTACTGATCCACCGTCTTGTTGTGACGCCGGACGTTGTATAAACACCAGCACAAGGGAAGCTCGTGTCTGTTTGGCCCGGCGTCAGGAGCAGTGGGAAGGCCGCCGCGATCATCCGCGGGAAATAATGGACTACGGTTCATCAAGCTTGTCTTAGTCAAGCGATGGCCAGCAAATGTTTTAAGATTTTCAGCACGAGGTTTTAGGCGATTCGCCATTCGCATTCGATCGCCTCGGAGGTGACCTCCCGTGGAGGCTGCATTTGCGATCCGCCTAAATGTGGACCCAGATGCCGCTTTGAAGCAGTATGGCATGGAAGGTTTGATTTGATAACAAGGTGTGAACTGTCTTCTAGCACGATGCAAACGCTATGAGCCAGCATTCGCGTCGGACTGCTTAGACCCACTTCCTCCGCAGAGACTTTTTGGTCGGAAACCAATAAGATGTCACTCAGATGCCTTTCTTTGTGGCGTTATTGCACCCCACAGCCAATCACCAATACCCCATGCCGCAAACAGCCTAAACCAGACGCAATTCACAAAACCACAGACACTCACCATCACTACGAAGGGAGCGTCGTCTGCTCTCGGATACAACATCTGACGTCACGAGTGCCCCCGCTCGTTGTTGCCAGTAGAGCGGCACCAAGGGATTCGAAGGTGTAAGCGTAAACTTCAAAATTAATTTTCTCATAAATAAATGAACATTTTGATTAAATATTTTGCAGACATACTCAGGAGTGGATATTAGTAGTACATGATGAAAATTCAATAAAAATCAATAATCATCAATATTTTGCCAGGGCATAAGATTTATGATTTATGCTTTTATGTCTACGTTGCCTTCCTGCTTTTGTGCAACCTTTTGATGGCATCATCAGCATGGCAGGTGTGATTCCCTAGCTAGCAGTTTAGTTGCACGTAGAAGCACAAGGCACGGCAACAAGATTTGGAATGACGAAGGGCAGTACGAGCTGCTGCGAGTGGTAATTTTAGGTAAGAAATCAAATTTAAGCCAAATTGTACAATAATTTCGAGCACAAAAATTGATGTTTTCTTTAAGTTCTAAATGTTGTAAAAAATCCAGTTCTTTATTTAGATAAAAGACAAACTTTTGTCATTTGATATGAACATCAATGACATTTTATAAGCAGAACTTCATGATAACAAAAATCAGCATGTGAACAATGAATATGCTTTCTTAAAAAAGGACTCCCGCCAAGCTCGTTCAGGCTATTCAAAGGCTTGCAATTACTGCTCCAGCTAATTTAGTTTTAATTTACTGTATTCACTGTGCCATCAAATGGATGCAACCTATAAAAAAGTAATAACTAAACGAGAGTGGACATAAAAAATAAACATAAAGAGCAGTTCATAAAACTTTTCTCGTAAGTTCTCGATGAATATAAAATTACAAGAGGACGCATAAGCTTCGCCTTTAAGAGTGGAACGTGATAACTAAACATATAGATCCCCGCTTCTTCCCAAGCCATGCAACCGTGTCTGCATGGCCTAGCGGGTAGCGTATCTGGCTCGCGACCAAAGGGTCGTAAATTCAAATCTCACCTCTGCCTAAAAGTTTTTGAGTTTTTCTTTAAGACAAATTAATCACTTTATAAAGTGAAATCATTTGAGACATGTGGCGACCTTCAATTCGTATTACACGTCATGTTTTAATCACTTTCATTCCACGCGTGACACCATGTTTCATGTGAGCGTTGGGGGTTGTTTGAAATTCTCGCCGAGGTCATGTGGCTGTGACGTCATACCCCTATCGACCAATCAGGATTTTCCCATCCCACACCGCCGACGCCGGCTTTTCCGCGACTTGAGTTCCTTAAAGCTGTCGCTTTAGAATGTGAAAAAGATATTGTCAGAATATCGCAGTCTATCAAATATACTATAGTCTGCTGCAACTCAAGAAGGTAGGGCGAGGGTAAGACGGGCCACGGAGGGGGAAGCAGACGGAACGCTAAAAAGAGAAGGCGGTATCCCGCTCTCTCCTCCAGCATTCCGTCTGCTTCCCCTCCCCGGCTTGTCTTACCCTCGCCCTACCTTATTGAGTAGCAACGGACTATAGCCACTGTGTTATTCAGAAACTGTGTGTAAAGTCCCGCTCGGGAAGAGTGCTTTCCCCTCAGCACACGGCTGCACTGCAGCGAAGCAAGATATGCAAAATAGACTTTTTGCTAAATTACCCAAGCATCAAAGAGAATGCGGAAACGTAGGTACAAGCGCTGCACGCACTCGCCTTCCCTGTATAAAAGATTCAAAGTAAATAAGCAAAATACGGCATTTGTAGGGCACGCATGCAAAGTGCCATTTGTCTTAGATTTTTGCTTTCGAACAGTTATAGCTGCAGACACCAGCCGGTGCAGCGCATGTACCTACATCCTCGGCATTCCCTTTTAAGCTTAGGTAATTTGGCAAAAGGTCTATTGTGACGCATACTATGCAGTTGTCGCTTCACTGCAGTACATCACTGTATGGTGACGAGTGCACTCAACGATGCTGGCTATCCAGCCAGAACAGATAACGAGCATGACAAATATTGCCAAATTTCCAAGTACTGTCATTGTTTGATACAGAGATCAAATGGAATGTGATGTGATTTGAGGTGACAATCAAAAGTTTTGGAAACTCAAACAAGCTTACCATAACGATATGCCCGTGTGGCAGTGCCTGATTTATTATATTGTCAGTATTAATAAGGTGTAAACAAGTTTTGGTGCAATGTTGGCACAAATTTCGAGCATTCTGGTAGAATGTAGTAGGATGTAGCAGGATAAGCACTTTGGCATAGTTTGGTGCAGCAATCACATTACTGAATGAATGTTGTCGTAAGCTAAGAGCTTGAACATGTCTTTATTTGTCCCTATATAATCCAAGCTTCCATATCCTAGAGATCTATGATCCAAAACATGCTCAAAAAACCTCTTCAGTCCTCGTTACTTTCATGTGCTGACTGGTGAAGCTGGCAGCAACACCAATGATCAGTCCAATCTTCACGGCAAGTGCCAGTCTCAAATTGGCTTTCCTGTGTTTACATGACACTGATTCCAGGAGTTCCTCGTTGCACAAGGAAAAGATAGTCATCCTCGAGTTTTGACATTGCAGCATTGTGTCTTCTATCAAAATTTCGCTTCATGTTGTTCCAGTACTTCTGCTTTTCAGCATCTGTTTTTCATGTCCTTTGAGTAGCAATTGCTCCCGTTAAAATCAGCTTGTCATCGGCCAGTAGAAAGGAAACTTTTCCAGTGGCCTCAAAAGTAGACTATATCCCAGGCCTTTCGTGTAAGATCTATTATGGTGAGACACGGCCACCTCAAGGCAGCACTTCGATCCTCCATAAAAACATGGGTACATCTTGATGTATTGCCTGATGTCTCAAATCGCTCGCATGGCCAAACCGTTGGCTGCTGGATAATAAGCAAGGGTGGAACTCATGAAATGTACTTGGGAGCAGCCACGAGAGTAGCTGAAACAGCTGTTTTGGAGCAGGTTGGGAGCAGCTAAAACTACATTCTGGAGCAGGCTAGGAGCAGCTCAAATCAGTTTTCATTACACTTCAGCTTGTGAACCAGCACTGCTTATCGCAAAACCCACACGTGCTCAACATAGTAATTACATGTGCGAACCACATGACGTGCGTAAGCAACGGATCGTGCAGTTGCGCGGAGGAACAGGGCAACAAATTTCGAGTTTATACTATTGTGCAACTCAATATCAAAGCAGCAGACTTCGATTAACGGACTTATCGTATTCAAAGCGATAAGCAGGAGCAAGGTTAAAGTACGCCGAGCAGATCTACCGCTCGCGTGAGAGCTGCTGGCTAGCAAGGTTTCCGGATTGGACCGCGTTTCAGTTCTATCAAATCACGATTTATCTTGCGGGAACGTGGTTCCAACTTCTAACGATGAAGTACTAAAAGGAATATTTTGCTCATCTGTTTTCAACTGGCTGACGTCCGGATCCCGGGCCGCAGAGCCTCAGGCAATCTGACGCTTAACGACTTGACCTCACCTCGGCCGACTTGCTTAAGGCCCATTCACACTTTTGGAACCGAGTGCGACCGAGAGAGACGAGACCTGTTGAAACCTCTTAAAATTTCTTAGGACGAGGGAACACACTGGCGTCCTGGCGCCATCTATGCGGGGACCCTGGAACTGCATTTCACAAGAGCGAAGGTTTTGCGGGATTTCCGAGGTCAAATGTGCATAATACCTATAAGAAAGGCGCGTTTATAACGTTGACAAAAGTTTTTCGAGCCAAGAAAAAAAGGATAATGCACGAGAGAAATAGAAAATATGCTGGACCGCCAAGTTTACACTGCTACCCAATAGATGGCGCCAGTGTGTCCTCTCGTTGTAAGAGGTTTCAAGGCACTCAGTTCTAAGAGGTCGCAAGAGTGTGAAGGGGCCTTTAACCACTTATGGTTGAAGAATAACAATCCAGTCGCAGGTGGTGTAGCACTTGGAATCCGACCCCCGGGTTTTTCTGCGCGCTTCCGACTCAAGATACACAGGGAGAATAAACAGAGGAAAGGATTCCAAGGTCGACCAAGCCAAACGCGCTCATTGTTGCCAATCCAGTCGATAGAAACTGAAACCAAGACAAAATACAATTTGTTGGGCGCACGTTTTGCGATTTGGTGCATAATGGCGCGAGGTATTGGCTGTGGCACAGTTACCGCAACATGGCGCAGAATGGCACAGACAAATGCGTCTGGCACAAAATGGCGCAAATGGCGCAGCCGTTCCACCCCTGAATAAGGGCAGAGAACTGAGCGAAATACCTTGCTGTCGTGCCCATTGCTCGAGCTTCTTACTTCGGAAGGCTGGTCCATTGTCTAACTTTATAACGTTAACTATTCATAAAAATTCGTGGTTGAGAAGAGTTACAACACTGTATGCGTCTTCTCTCCCAGCTCTTGCGGCCACCATTCACGTGCATTCATCGATGAAGAGAAGAAGGGCCCGTGTCTTTCCGACTCCTTTACACTTCTTTCTCAACTCTGCGAAGTCTAAGAGCACAACCTAAAGTGTCTCCTTCGAGTACTCGGGAGTTGTCATTCCGCCAGTGGCTTGCTTGAACTTAGCCTTGTGAAGTTGACATTCGTGACAGGACTGAATGTATTCACTTGTATCCTGATAGTAAAGTTCCGTAGTTGTGCTTCTAGGCTGCCAGCCTGGTAGGTTGGCGCACGACGGAGGCTTCTGAGGGTTCTGGGTTTAAGATATTTATTTACTTTACGAACTCTGTACAATTTTGTTGATATGTAAGGGAAGTTTGTATCGAACTTTCTTACGGTCGTTCCAAAGCAAGCAAAAATCGCCCCTTCCCAGCCTGTCACGAGCTTTTGAAACCTTGGGCTTTCTCGCCCTCAAGGAGGGGTCGGCCAATAGGTTTGAAACCTGTCGGAGTCACGTGCTGTACCTCGTCCAATGGCTTACACGGCGCATACAGGCACATTCGTCAAGTCCGCAACGGACTTGAGATGACAGCCCCGCCGTTGCCGTATTCACGGCGCCACAGCGAGCTCCTCGGACGAAATCCGATCAGCCACAGAGGATGCATCGAGCAGCAGCCGCCTCCGTATACAAACAAAAAGAAAACACTCCTCGCGCCCAGCGACCACCCTGCGGGGTGTTCAACATGCCTCGCACCGAGGTGCGCTCTCGGTGGATGCGTGGCCGCTAACAAAATAGAGAAACGAGACACCCAGCAGCGTCACCTAACCTTACACTGCTTGTTTGGCTGTTAGGCCACGTGAACCTTTTGGAGAGCTTTTTGTAGGTTCGGCAGAAGCCATAATGTTCTCTGAATTCTGGGCTCTCGTGGTATTCCTGTAGAATGGAAGGAATCATTGAAGGTTGGACTTGGAATTTACCATGTTTTAAAGGGGCCCTGCAATCATAATTAAGCGTCTACCTTTGCGGTTTCCACGTCTCTCGGGGTTCGGCAAGCCAGCGGAGCACGGTGAGAGTAACTAAATATCAGTGCGTCATATTTTAACCGGATAGCGCGGAAACACTCTCCACTCGACAGGGGCGACCCGCGGTACCGAAAGCGCGGCAGTAACTGTGACGTCTTAGGTCCTAGGCTACTACTGGTCAGAGCCGCTATAAGCTATCTATTAGTCGAAATACAAAATATAAGTGGCGTGAACCGTTTCAATTTTTTATAAAAGTAGTTTTGTTCAGTATTTATGATCAGAAAAGAAACAAATGCAGTTTACAAAGTGCGGAAACAGAAATGATCCGTCGACATACCCGCCACCAAGCAGTGGAAAAGGCTGTGCATACTAGAAGGAGTAGTGGGATCGCGCGCCGGCACGGAAAGGTCACGGATGTACGCGGCAGGCGCTGCGGCCGATTGGAGTACCCGAAGGACCCGGACCGGCTCTGAAGCGTTCCCAAGGCCTTCGGTGAGCGCAGCTTTGTCTGGCGGTTTGGCCGTTTCGCAGTATAACAGCGCGAAGTGGCTCCCATTCTGGACTGATCTTTACCCCGTGTTTGCTGTCGTTTGTGGCACAATGAGTGTCATGCCGAGTATGTGTTTAATCAGCGCAGCAAATGCAATGAGAGCCGCTCTAGCTGCCCGCTACATACAGCCTATCCAGAACACGCTTTAGTCGCGCCCTCTCGCGCCATCGACACGGAGTACGGCAGCCGTGAGCGCTCGCTCAGCTCACTACCCTCGGCTAGTTCCACGGCCACTCAAGCAACCAAGGACGTCATGAAGGAAGTTATTTTTCGCTTGTCTTTGTAATTTTAATTTGCCTATAGCTTTTAAAATAAAGCGAAGTCCGAGAAAGGAAAAGTGTCATTAAGTTTACTACGTTCAATGCGCTCAGGTTTGGTGCAAATTAAAAATTAGTAAAAAAGCCATTGCAGGGACCCGCTTTCAAAGAGTGCGGAACGAGAATTCAGCGCTAAGTTTCTAGCTTAAATCTGTTGCATGTTGCACCATAATCTCAAAAAACACCAATCTTTCGTTGAAAGGCACAACAAAAATTAATTGAATGCTAATTAATTCATCTTTCAATGTGCACCTGGTGGATGTCTGTGAAGATGAGGTTGGAGGTAATCTAGCAACGTTGGGAATCTTGCTACATTGTCATGACGTAGCGGAAAACGTTGCGTAGCCACACTAAACATCGACGCAGAGCCGCTCTTTGGAAGTATGTTCAGCTGTTGTTAAGTTACCTCGGTTTGAATGCGATTGCGAAGCCTTTGCTCGTGCACTTTGCCCCTTTGCGAAGGAAGCCAACGAGACGCCATGGTGAACTTGTTGATGAATGTTGACAAGATGTTAATGTGACTTTGCTGTACAGTTCGAAGTCGTTCTGCGCTTTTAACATTGAGATGCCGCTGCGCTTCTGCAGGGCTCAGAATTGTGGTAACGACTTGCTCAACAGCGATATGCCGATCAATAAGTTTCCGAACGACAGAAATTTCATGCCGTGTGGATCCGGCTCACACATCCGTTGTTTCCGACGTGTGTCCCGACGCATGCTGCTCGCTTTCCAAAATGAATACAGAGAGGGCGATGTCGGTGTCCTCATCCTCACTTGTGTCGTTCAAGTTTATGTTCCCAAGGAAATCGTGCTGTTCGCTTCTCTTCGAGTGCTTGCTTAAGTGCAACGTTGGAACGAAAATGAAGCCAGTCGTTCAAAACACAAACGTGCCATTATCATTTATGGTTATTATACGTCATGCTTGAGTCATTTCCGAACGAAATTTGTGCGTATATTTCAATTTTTGTTTCCGTACCCCTTTGAAGTCAAATGCTCAGTTCCCTCCTACAACTTTGCTTGGTTGACTCTTTCTTGGTTGTCGACATTAAGAGGAACAAGAAATATTGAAGAGCATCTGTGTCGGTCGATGAGACTTCAGGACGATGTATATTTTCAACCTGGAACTGCTGAAGCTCGTTGATCCACCTCGCAAGTCAGACCTTCAGTTGTAGCCATGTGAAAAGGTGAGTCAGACACTGGTGGTCTGTGAACAACTCTGAACGTAACACCTTCCAAATACGAGTGAAAATACCTGACAGCCTTCAAAACTGCCAGTGCTTCTTTTTCGGTTGTAGGGTAATTCGATTTTGACTTGTTGAGCGCATAGCCAGTAGCCCACCACACGAAGTTGTTTATGAGTGGGGTCTTTCGAGTTGCACTGGTAAAGCACTGCTCCTGTCCGATACTGCGAGACATCAGTGTTTAGATAGAACGAGAGCGTGAAATCTGGCAAAGAGACGATTGGGTCTAATGAAATGGCTTGAACCATGTCACGGTATGCTCAATCACATTTTTTCGTCCAATCGAAGTTCACATCCTTCCGTGTGGGTCTTGTGAGAGATTTTGTCTTCAGAGCGTAGTCTTTAACAAATGCTCTGGAAGTGGCCAGCAAGACTAAGGAACACACAGAGAGTGTACGCCACATGGCTTAACCAGTTGTATTTGCATTTCTTGAAGGGCCGTTAAAGATGCGGCTGAGGAAACCACCTGGGACTGGAAGAACTCGCTCTCCTTAAAATTAATTTTCTGTTTTGCGGAGCTAAGTGCTGGCAAAACCCGTGATAGATGCTGTTGGTGTTTCATCTCCTTTTGAAAAAGACAATGATAATGCCTACATAGACGCTGCCGAAAAGCTCTAAGGTACGAATTTAAGACCCGGTTCATCATCTTCTGAAACCACGGGAGGGTTCCTCCAGCCGAAGGGGAAGCAACTGTACTCGTACAAATTGAAAGGTGTGGTGAATGCTGTGTACATTTCGGTTTCTTCTTGTAGAGGAACCTGCCAAAATACTTTTCAGAGGTTAATGTGTGAAAAGTGTGGGCATCCTCCTGTTTCATCAATGACTGTTTGGATTTGTGGCACAGGGGAAAGGAATCAGATTCACACGGTAGTCTGTGACATCCTGAAGGTTCCATCTTCTTTGGGTGCAATGGCGATAGGTGACGCAAATGGAGACACAGAAGGTCGGATGATGTCCGCATCAAGCCTGTTTTGTAGCTCCTGCTTGAGCCAAACCTTCTTCTCTCTGGTCAACTTGTAGAGATTTTTTTTTTTTTTTTCACCACTGTCTTGTCACTGATGGTGAAGGGCACTGTGAGTTTTGTAGTAGCAGGAGGGTGGGTGCCAATGCTGAACAATTCAGGGTATAACCTAGGAATTTCATGGCGGAGGTAATGCTACTAAGCTTCAGCAGAGTAGGCGCCGTTGCCAGCAGATCTGCAACTGGTCGTTTTCTCGACTGTGATTTGACCGTCCCAGTAGATGTTCATTTTTAGCAGAGTTTCATGACTGGCTGGGACAGTAGAAACTCCAAGTCTACTCCACCAATAACCAGAGCCACAATTTCAATACTCTGGCTATCAAAGCCAACGGTAACTGTTGTCCATTCATCATAAAACTTTCTTTTCTTGCCATCATAACTCTTGAATTTACTTGGCCATACAGCTTCTGATAGTGTTTGTTTGGGGCTTGTTAATTATTGATACGGGGGCACATGCTACCGACAAGGGCACGGCGTCCCATATCCATTAATATCAACAATTACAGTCTAAGCTCGTTATAACCAACCTTCATTTTGACCAAGATTTCTGTCTGTTGTAAGAGGAGTATGTTGTATGCAGATATGAAGTTGAGTCAATAGTATGTAGAGGAAAACCAACCAAACTTCACAAATCGGTATGTTATTTCCAAATGTCTGTTATAACCAGGTCTGTTATAATGAGTGTAGACTGTATCTGTAGGAGGCTTGAGCACAAGTACAGTTTCATTTGGCATCTATAGGTGAGACTGAAAACCCTCTTTAATTCATTTTTTTTGTTCTAAGCCTCGCTGTTGCTCCTTGAAGTCCATAAAGCGCACTGCATGGTTCCGACTGAGGCTCTAGTTTGGCGTAAGTTGTATGGCTGTTCCTGTGGACGACTTTTGTTGACGCATGTCGCTTGATGCTCGTATGCTGCATTACCATGCAAGGTTGAATATCTCTGTCCTGCACACAACTGGAGTTTGGCATCATAGGCAGGTGTAGCTCAAGAAGGAAGTTTCCCTCCACGCAGTTATTGGAGATGTCTTGCAAGTTCTGAAGAAAGTTTTCCATGGACGTGGGATTGCGAGGTTGAACTTGCTTCTAAATTTCGCATGAAAGTCCATGCAATATCAGGGATACCGTCGCCGACTCCAGTAGCTTGGGTTCGGCAAGTTGCAGGAGCCTTCTTTTCTCAAAAAAGTACTTAAGGAGCAGGCCGGACTAATGCTTGTAGAAGATGGTTCAATCCCATCGGTCTACAGTCGCCGACCGATTATTCGGACTTCGGCGGGGACCGAAAAAATGTCCGAATAATAGAGCAGTCCGAAAAATCGGCAGATTGAAAAACTTGCCTTTATTACTTCCAAGTGGGCTTAAAAAAGCCGTAAATGGTGCCTCGTTTCAGGCTACACCTCCGCTTCCGTTCGGCAACTTTCTGTTAGCTTGAGAATCGCTGCCTTCTTTTCTAGCGTTATGGTCGAGTACTTTCTGCGCTTCTTAACGACACATCGCGGTGGCAGAACAACAGATAGGGCCAAGACGTCCAAGCCAGCGTTGTCCGAACAAGATGAGAGGCGCAAATCCATGAGTGCAAAGTGGCGACTGGCGACGCGAAGGAACGGAAAAACAAAGCAAAACGATAATCATGATGATGATGACGTGCAGCTAAATGGAAAAAAGGGCTAGCATAGAGTCACCTAGCGGTAAAACTTGAGTACTCAAGTAGCGCTGCTAAACCAAGCCAATCCATCTGCAGCCAACAACAAAGAATTAAAAATGGCCGCTTCTCGGTGATGTTTTCCGCCGAGTACGCTGGCGACGATTTTGTCCGAATAATCGAACTTTCGGACTTCAAGCTGTCCGAAACATTGGTCGTGAATATACACTATTTCTATGGGGCAAGTCATGGTTGCGCCTTTATGTCCGAAATATCGAACAAGTCCGAATTATCGGAGTCGAAAAACCGGTTGGCGACTGTATTGGGTTCCTCTTGAAGCTGGTGAGGAAACTTGCCGTGCAATCGCTCCAGCTTGCGTCCAGGTCATCCACTAGGCAAAGTTTGTACCACTTTGCGATGTCGGTCAAGAAGAGGCGCATGTTCTTGACACGGTACTGTTCAGAGTTCCAGAAGTTTTCAACGGAAGGCATACTCACAGAAGTAAATCCATCCATCTCAGCTTGATGAATGCCCATCAAACATGTTTGGCTTTACCATCTCAAAGCATGGTTTTCTTTTTGTCCTTGCATCGAAGCAATAATGACCCAAATGAGCTCATTTTGCTGGGTTATTTGCTGCTATTGTATTTGTAGGGCTTGCATCATCATCGTCGTGTTTGAGGTCTCTTTGAATACTCTCCGGCATGGCCGCAACTTTCTTCCTCCAAAGAAATTTGGGGGTCTACCTTCACGAATTTTGAACGAAGTCCCTCGGTCGACTTCTTCGCCTTCCGTTTGAAAAGCTCAATCAAGTGTGCCATGCTGACGTGTTGTAGAAGATACGTCGTGATATTGTCCTAAACACTGTAGCTGGAAACCCTGGTTTTCGTGAGAACTGGGATCTATGTGAAAGGTTACCCAAATTTTGCCGATCCTGTCGGCAGCACCAAGTTTGTAGGAGGCCTACAAATGATTACCACATATCTTAATCATTCACTCGTTTATTCTACCTCATTTCTTGTTGTTGTCATCCTTTCCTTTCTTCATCGTCTGTTTTTACCGCTTGGGTCACTTCAAAAAAAAGATTATAATAAAGTTTCCCCGACCACGCACAGTAGTCTGTTTGGAAGCCTTCTTTAGAGTCCAAGCTAGCAATGCCGACGTTGGTAGCAGACGGCATTCGGAAGATGGCGCGACTGTAGCTCGCTTCTAACACGGCTTTAATCGCTTCTAACACGGCTTTCAAGTGCTCGTCTATTGACGCGACCATAGCAGACTGACTTTATTGTGAGGAAAAAAAGAGTGGTGTGGAGATCAGGTTCATACTTGGGCTCTTTTGCAGTGATTTTCAATGGGCAGAACATGTAAAGAGTTAAAAACAAGGACCTCAGTCGAAAGCTGGCATTCTCCAGCATCTAATATTTTTGTCAGCCTTACACGAAACTCGTGTCTTTTTTGACATCTGACGGCCGAATCTCCCCCTGGAACATGGGGCTAAAGTATTAAGCTGCTCTGTATTTCTCCATGTACTCTATGCATTGATTAGCATAGAAAACAGGTTTCGATGATTCAGTTTTTACAAATTCTGATTGGCTTCCATAGAAGGGCATGTGTAGCATCGGCAAAAGCCTTTGCAAACAGATGCGCCAGTGTCTTGCCAAGGCTCGTGCACCTGTGAGTGCTAGAGCGGGAGCGGCCCGTGGAATGAAAACATTCGATGTCTGTCTCGCAAACGATTTGGTCCCGCTTTCTAACCTCTCGCAATGCACGCACCTCCTTGAAGCAGTTGACACGGGCGTTGCTGGGGTTCCAGTGCTTGTAGTCGAGGTGGTCGCACAGGCGGGGAAGGTGAGGAGCAGGCAGAGCTCGTTGTACTGCTCCCGGGAGGGGCTGCACTGCTCAGGGCATTGAGGCAGGCCACCATGTCGTCCACTCCTAGGTCGCTGCTCTGGAGCAGCCCCGCCTCTGACCGGATGCACAACAGCTCCAGGAACTTGTGCTTCAGCAAGGAGAACCTGCGACGTGATTTTCTAAGCGTGAGAGGAGGAAATTATGACCATAGTTTGTTTCACCACGGTGACTGGAACACGTCTGTGGCCGGTGTGTTAGCATCCTACTACTGCCCACGCATCAACAGTGGTCCCAAAGTGGAAAAAAATGATGTCAAATGAGCCGATTTGTTGCGCTGTTGTGATCCCAATGATCGGCAGTACTAGACGCTCTGACCGAAGAGGCGAAGCGAACACTGGTGTTGCCATTGTTGCGGCGTCCCAACTCATTGCTGCAGAAGATTCTGTGGGCTGTCGAGCTGGACAGCAACGTACAGCAGAACAAGCATCTGGTATACCTGCCTCCACTGGTGTGCGACTGACAGGGTTGCAATAGGCAACAACATGACACTTCTACGATGTTGTAAGGCAGAAATTGAGAAACCACATTCCCAAGAAACCATGAGAGTCGGAGATGCGCTTTAAGCACCATAGTTGCACGATATGTGCGAACGAAGCTAAAGCTACAATAACAAGCATGCCGTCCTGAACGATGCTTCTCCTGCGGAGTGCACACACTTGGCAGGGATGTTGAAAGCCCGAAGCTTGCTCTTGTAGCTTCTGCTAAGCATGCACTGAAAGTGAAACAGTACCATAAAATACCGGGGAGAGCGGCCACCCCACTTTCAGTGAAAACTGGGTTAATCTAGACATGAATGCTTGTCTGGTCAAGTCAGGAACTTAACATACAATTTGCAGAATTTCCAAGTTTGGGAAATGTTAATAGTGTGCGCTTGAACAAAGTGGGTGCTTCTGCAGTATTTTACGGTGTAAGGACAGACTGCAAGCTCCCGTTCAAAAAGACTGTTGCCCTATTGGTAGCATTCTATGTCATCAGGGCTGATTTTTTTCAAGAAATTAATGGGATTTGGGCATTTGCAGTCTTTGCTTATATCTAAAAACCAGCTTGGGTTCTCATTCCATGCAATTTGTGGTGCTATTTTAGTACTTCAATGTCGTTTATTCAGAAGGCAAGGAAAAAAGTGTCTACATAAGAATACAAACTACACAAGGCAAAAAACAAAATAAAAAAACTCATTACATAAAAAAAAAAAATTGTAGCAGTATATTGGTTTTAACTGGCAAAATCATTATACATAAAATCTGTTCTTTGTTTGGTAAACCTCGGTGCAGTCGTTCATGCACCAAGACTGATCTTGCGATTTCCAACACAACTCACATTGGTTGTCACTATAATCACACGACTGCTTATGCCAGCCAACAGAAGGTGCCACTCGCAAGGGAATCTCACCGTGGCAGAGACGCTATAGCAACGACCACCAAGGTTCTAGACGCAACCGTGTCAATGGAATCTGCTTCATTTGCCAAATTTAGTGGATGGTAGTGAAGGGAACTAACACGGCCATGTCACATAATGTGGTCGTGTGATATTGATCATGTCACTTCCATGTTGCCAAAATAGGTGGAGGGTCCGAGAGCCCCACGAGACTACCCACCCCCCGTCTCCCCCGACCTTAGATACTGAGTCTATATAGTCTACTGCAACACAGAAATGCGGAGCACGCTCCTCCCACAAAGCCGTCCAATCTTTCCACTTTAGCAAAGGGATTGCTGGAGAGGAGGAAATCACCAATTATGGCGAGCAGAAAGCTGCGTGGGCGGAGCTTGTCCTGCGGCTCTTACCCCGCAGCACACCATAGTATGGTGCCTGGATGGCGTCTCTGACCGGTTGTATCTATCACACCCCCAAAAGTGGTCACTCGATCTCTACCTGATGACGTCACATTCGTTGACTGCCACGATTCCGGTGGTAGCGCAGCAGCGAGGGTGGGTGCGGCAGACACCTGTCGTGCATTAAGCTGCTCTGCAGACCGACAGACAGTCAACTGAAACCTAAGCAGAGATGGGATGGGACACTGCAAAGACGGCCAACCTTGCATCCGCTCTCCTTCACCGCTTTAGCAACTCTATGACCAACCGCCAGGATCGTGACATCAGACAGCCTGACACGCCGGCCCTTGCGACGCACTTTGTTGCCACGTCGGGACCACTTTCGACGGATGGGCGAGATATGACGCTAAACATACCGGCCAAAGATGAGTCCCAGGCACCATAACTGTTATGAGGTATACTGCGCTGCGAAGTTACACTGAACACGTGGTAAACTATGAGATGATATGTTAGACCAAAAAGAACATGATGTACATGTGAAAGTGCAGACTAACAACTGCTTAAAAAGACCCCACAGCACAACAGAACAAACAACAGCTCCAGGGTACCAAGAGCATAGACACTCACACCATCAATACCAAATGTCTACAAATGACAGAAAAGACATTAATCATCCCAGTCATTTCCACGATTTCACAGGTACATATTCGTAATCCAAAACTCCGTCCACTTCTCCGTTTCCTAAAAGACCTGTGTCTACAATTGACCGCGATGACATTAATCATCCAGTCTTTAACTCCGGGAATGATCAAGCAATCTTCATCTTTCAAAACAAGGGTATAAGGAGGAAAAGTGAAAAATAAACAGTTGTTAGTCTGCGCATTAACATGTATGTCATGTTCTTTTCTATCTAACATGTCGTCTTATAGTTTACGTGTTCAGTGTAACTTCGCAGTGCAGTATACCTCATAATCTCAAACCGACTAGCCCAAATCCAAGCATTGTTACCATAACTGTACTTGCACCTCAAAATCTTGCTGGACGCCACGTTGATGAACTTTTGCCATTCTTGTTTTTATGCGTGGAGGCAGTGCATTCCAGCTCAGTCGATTCTTTTTGCATTGCGATCTGACTGCCAAACGTAATCGGCGACACAAGGAGCATTTTCTCGTACTCTATTTTTATGACGAGCTGACGATAAAGAAGTCGACCCGTCGATGGCAATAAAGGACCTTGTAGACACCGCCCAGGCGACTCCAAAAGGGAACAAATCGGAATAAGCTCGAACTTATGCGGTTCAAATACGTTCCAATCATACTTACTGGGTTCCATCGTCGACAAAGCCTTTACTGCACGTTTCAGTGTTTTACCAACACCACAAACGACGCCAATAACCAAGCGATCCGCACATAAGCAGATGGCGAAAGTGGCAGAACGCGGCTTGCCGGAAAGGAAAAGGCGTTTCGTGAAACTGCCCCGTAGGAAGTGCTCGAGCGGGCCACCTACTTGAAGCTCTTGCTGTCGAAGGCCTCAACGTCCTCAAGGGGCTGGACGAAGTCGAGGGCATCATCCCACTGGCCGTCCAGGATGAGCTGGCGCAGGAAGAGCAGGTCGTCCGAGTAGGCCCCATTGATCACCCCGGACTCCCGCTCCATGGCCAGCTGCGTGATGCTCAGCTCCCGGTTGGACAGGAACTCCAGCACCAGCCGCACCACCTCCGCCTCCTCCAGGCACAGGTGCGCTGCCATGCCTTGGCTGATCACGCCGACCACTAGACGCATTAATAAATGAGTTCATTAGTTTGTCTCTGCTTTGTTTCGAATACTCTATCAGCGAGGAGGTTGAACTATAGAAAGCGCTCTGTCCGGCTTGTTTTCCACGCAACTTGGTGTTTACCCAATGCAAGGCCTGTGGATTGGATTCAACTTATGTCGTCTTGCTCGATTGAGTGTAAAGCACAGATTGGATACCAGTGCTGTGTCAGCCGAGTGTTGCATCGGAAGTACAGGGTGTCACAAAAGAAAATTTACACGGTCTTTTTTACCGCAAAATATAAACTAAGGCATCGCCGAACGCTCATTCTCCGCCCAAAGGTAGAGCTAGAAGTCACAACCAGATGCCAAAGCTTCAGCCCGATCCGATAACTTAATCAAAAGTTATAAGGGATTTTCTGAAAATTTCAATGGGAAGATGGAGCCCATTTTTGCCCGTTTTCGGTTTCTGGTGCCATAGAGCCACATGTGTTCGAAAACTCCGTCAGCCGCCATTTCCCCATTGAAATTTTCAGAAAATCAGTTATAACTTTTGATTAAGTTATCGGATCGGGCTGAAACTTTGACATCTGGTTGTGACCGCTAGCTTTACCTTTGGGTGGAGAATGAGCATTCAGCGATGCCTAGTTTATTTTTGCGGTAAAAAAGACCGTGTAAATTTTCTTTGTGACACCCTGTACAAACAAACAATTCATGTTCTTGTTATTTCCATAGATTTAGTTATCAACCTAGCCGCTGGGGGCATGACGGTTGGATCTCCTGCCCAATAGTGGGGTACAAATTCGGAATGCACCCAATAAACACCAATACATAATACCCATGGCACTGAATCGCTTCGTGGACGAACAAGGAAAGGCAGCAGCCGTGACGAGTTATGTAATGTCAGCGCGATGCGTGCTTTAGTAGCGAACCATTTGTGCATTGTGGAGCAGCAGTGGCGGGCGGTGAAGGAGGAGCTTCTTGCACATTCTTAACTTGAATCTGACCACAGCATTTTCTGAAAAATCCCTTCCTTCCCTGGGAACCTAAAATGCTAAAAAAATTGCTTGAGTTGGATCCTCGCCTGTTGATTCCTACATCAGCTTCCATAGATATCAGCATGACTGTAGGTCTTTTTGAAAAATATAAATTGAACTTTATATTCTAGGCCAGTGGTTCTCAAATGGAGGTCCGCGAAGGCATTCTAGGGGTCTGCGAAGCCCTGCCTCATCAGTCAAGCCCAGAAATAAAAGTTGTCTCTTCTCAAATTGTGAAGAAATGTTTCAATTTTTGGGTGAGTTTTCTCGTGGATATGCCAAAAAGAGAGTTCACGCTAGCCCTTACTTATATCTATTTATTCAATCGCTATCATAATTAACCTATACATTCCGTACCCTCACCACGAACGGGGTCCTCCATCATCTCCGCCGATCCACAAGGGGTCCGCGAAACATCAATGGCTGAGAACCACTGTTCTAGGCCATGAGAGAAAAGACTGTTGGAGTGGTACAACCCTGACTGCCCGATTCATTGTGAAGGTCCACAAAACCCAGGCGATGCAATTCACAAGAATAAGCCATCTTTCAAAAAACAAATTTCGGGAGCCAGGACAGAAAAAGGGTGGGCAATCTTCAAATTCAATTATATGGTTGGAGTTTTTGAGATGCTTTTAGAGGCAAATGACTTCACAATTTGCTGAAGAACCAATGTTAAAAAAAATTTAATTAAAAAGATACGGAGTAACACATTTGGGAACATGAAGGAACAAAGAATTCATCAGGCTTGTATTGAAGTAAAAATTGCAGGAAAGTAATTCAGTGTGTATACAAGTTACTAACATAAGACAAATACTTCAGCTAATCATTAAGTTTGTTTCATGATTAACTGTATAGATTATTTGAAAACAAACTTATGGGCCCCTCTGAAGACCTATTAATGTGGAAAGAAAAAAAGAAACTTCACCATAAACATATAGTTTTCTAATACGAGGCTTTAAAAATTTACAAATGCGTGCAAGTTTTGAACACATCAGATGACTTCTTAGAGATCAGAGCACATGTTAGGAAGGACACTCTTTTACCACGCAGTTTCCATTTAGAAAATAAGTTATTGAAACTGGTATAACATTTTGCATAATGATGCCTGCTATCCGGTGTAAAAACATGCTTGCAAAAAAAGCGAGGCGACTATCTACACTTGCATGTCCTTCAACATTTCCTAACCGCCTCTCAGATCACCGTGCATTTGAAGCACGCAGCTGCACATAGCCGCAGGTAGAAGTAGAGCCAGTTTAGGCTCTCCGGTGGAAACCGGTAAGCAAAACGCATGGCATAACGATATAAACGAGTCCGACATTGAACTGTTTTATGCAGACGACACACCCACCGACTGACAGCTCATGCATAAACCGCGCACACCGCGCACGCAAACGACACCCAAAAGAACATGAATTATTGAAGAACTGGTTATATTAAACTGCCCCGAAATACAAGAGCTACATCGCGTCCCCTGCCACCACGCGCCGAAGAAAGTAGAGAAGCTTGCCAAAAGTTCATTGAGCTTGATCAAGCAATTAGTCATCCCCACTTGTCAAATTCGCACGATGCGTGCTCACGGAGTAAGGGAGTGCGCGCGTTTCGCCGTGCGCGCTCTTCCCAGTGAACTACTAATACCTTATTAGGAATTACCACGCCGTGGTCTCAGGATTACACAGACGGCACGGTTACATGAACGAGAATAGACGCCAGGCTCTCGGAATCGAAAAAAGGCTAACCCCGGCCCTGACAACCCTCCGCCTCCGTCTCAGTTTCCAAGCTTTAAATTCAGAGAAGAAATGGCTGTAACTCGTTTTATATAAAAGCTGTCACTCTTATTTTTGTTTTCTTAAGTTGTAATCAAAGGCGAAAAGGAAGCGGAGAAGGGACACGGATGGTGTGAAATTGGGCTAATATTAGCACCGGCAGCTACGCGTGCATTCAGAGTTTGGACGTGGTACGTACCTCACGAGGTCCCTAAGTTCCGGCCGTTAAGGTCCACACACTTAAACTAGCTAAAAGTGGCTAACACGAGTCTCTCGGGGTTCATAAATCGCGGAAGCATCCTAGAAGTCGCAGAAACATCTCGATCGACGGAATATCCGAGAAGCCATTCAACTCGAGCCATGCACAGAACCGAGGGGCCGTATGGTGTCACCACCTGGCGGAGGGAAGCGGAAGCACTGAAATTCCAATTTCGCAAGCGACCCTAGCGCCATTTCGTGTCCTTGCGCCGCCATGGTTGAAAAAAATAAGCGGGCATTTTGAAGTTCGTGATGAAACCAATACAGACAGCATAGATTGCCTAGGTTTCAGTGGTCACTGAGAAAACTGCACTTTAAAAGCAGTCATCAAAGCACGTATAATACATTTTGATTCTTTTCTTGTTTTAAGGTTTTAGAGGCTGCATTTTCTGACATACATTTAGTACGGCTCTACAACACCCAGTTGAATATTTTCGACAGTGCTGGGAAATACTTACTACTTTAAGCACATTGTACTTGAAGTTCAAGTAGGTTTAGGAAACTTGTACTTTACTTGAAGTACATTCTCTGACTATGTACTTGTACTTTACTTAAAGGGATACTTCAACGGAATTCGAAATATTCCCGTCGTGTTCAAAAATAGCTTGAATATGATCCACAATATCCGTAAATGACAATCGCACGTTTGCATTTTGAGCCTGGTGGCTGTATTTTTCGTCATAAACGGCCAACTTTAGCAAGCACTCTGAGAACAGCCAGCGGATAGCACGTGACATCAACACAATCGTGACGTAGTTCGTCTCGGTACGAGCAAAGCTGAGGCGAGGCTGACGTCGGGAGGATGGCCTAGTCGTTCCAGCCACCGAAGCGGCTGCTTTTGTGCGAATTTTGAGTGACGGGTTAATCTTCTATAATCTTGTAGAGGGACAATAGCGACTTCTGAGGCTTACAAAAGAGATTCTCGGGGAGAGTGGAGTTCCTCCTTCCACCTCTTCTCTCGTGGTGGCCGGAGGCGAGACAAACGTCGTCACTAGCTGTCAAGGTTCCTAGAGGGGCATTACGAACGAGGCGTTAGCGACATCCACCAGGTGCTCTTTGCTAATCGTTTAATTCGTTTTAAAATTCCTTTTCGTGTCTTTGTTAACAGGATATTGGTATGTCCGATGTTACACTGCTCCTTCGAACACATATAGACCAAAAAAAATGAGCGCCGAAATTTCGTTGTAGTATCCCTTAAGGTATTTTTAGAGCGCAGCTCTCAGGCGCCCGTTTCTGGTTTGAGTGGCGTCGCCGTCGCCGTCGCCGTCGCCGTCGGCGTCGCCGTCGGCGTCGGCGTAACCGCGCGGTGCATGATGGGTAATTTTCCCCGCTAAATCTAGCGGAAAATTTTCCCCGCTAAATTTAGCGGGAAACTTTCCCCGCTAAATCTAGCGGAAAAGTTTCCCCGCTAAATTTAGCGGGAAATTTTCCCCGCTAAATTTAGCGGAAAGTTTTCTCCGCTAAATCTAGCGGAAAATTTTCCCCGCTAAATCTAGCGGAAAAATTTCCCCGCTAAATCTAGCGGAAAATTTTCCCCGCTATATCTAGCGGAAAATTTTCCCCGCTAAATCTAGCGGAAAATTTTCCCGCTAAATTTAGCGGGGAAAATCCGCCCCCCCCCTTTCCTCGAGGTCACGTGACCCCCAGGCCGCGTGACCCCCCCTCCCGAGGTCACGTGACCCCCCCCCCCCGTGCCTTAGCCTCCTCCTCAAGAGCTGCGCTCTAATTCGGCGTTACAGGGAGTTGTAAACGGCTTTAATTTTTTTTTTCTGGTACTTTCCGAGGAAAGAACAATTTCCGACTTCAAAGTACATTCCCCAAATTTGGTTTTGTTAAATTTGTATCACGAAATGATGCTTTCTCAACTCCGAAGAAATACTGGGAGGGATATTCTACTCTCACCAGAGACGTGAGCAGACGACGCCTCGCTCTGCTTGTTCTGGGGGCGGCTTCCAGAACCTTTTTGAAGTCTTGCTACTCCTCGATCGGTGAGCTCAAAAGATGAGGTTTAAAATACTATTAGAGAAAAATTAATCATAATCTAGCACCTGAAACTGGTGCGGAACAATTAAACTTTCAAGTCAAAGAAGAAGATAACAGAGGAAAACGTCACAATGTTTTGAGACATTCTCTTTTGTCTTTTCCTTCGACTTGCAAGTTCCTTAATTTTTTCGCACCCCAATCTCAGGTGTCACATTATGATTAATCATCACCAGCTCGCTTTCACACTCACTGTTTTTTCATTAAAAGAGGACACTCCTCTATGAGAGGACTGCTTGCGGAAGCTACGGGGTTGACGTCACGCATGCTCTCTGCTAGTACATTTAACTATCTTGCAGAGTTAGGATGTACTTAAAGTACATTGTACTTAAAGTACTGCTTCAAGTAGGTTTAGGAAACTTGTACTTTACTTGAAGTACATTCTCCGAGTATGTACTTGTACTTTACTTAAAGTATTTTTTCTGGTACTTTCCGAGGAGAGTACAATTCCCGACTTCAAAGTACATTCCCAAATTTGGTCTTGTTAAATTTGTATCACGAAATGATGCTTTGTCAACTCCGAAGAAAAACTGGGAGGGATATTGTACTCTTTCCAGAAACGTGAGCATGCAGACGACGCATCGCTCTCATTTGCTCTGGTGGCGGCTTTCCCGTAGCTTTTTGAGATCTCGCTACTTCTCGGTCGGTTAGCGCAAACGAGGAGGTTTAAAATATTAGGAGAGCGAAATTAATCATAATGTAGCACTTGAGACTGTGGTGCGGAACAATTAAATTTTCAAGTCGAAATAAAAGACAACAGAGGAGAACATCACAATGTTTTGACATTATCTTTTGACTTTTCCTTCTATTTGGAAGTTCATTAATTTTTTCGCACTCCAATCTCAAGTGTCACATTTTGATTAATTATCACCAGCGCGCTTGCACACTCACTGTTTTTTGCATTAAGGAGAGGACACTCCTCTACGAGAGGATTGCTTGCGGAAGCTATGGGGCTGAGGTGTTGGCTGACGTTATGCTCTCTCCTAGCACATTTAGCCCCCTTGAGTGCAACAATCCAGTGCAAGGAGGCGCCAAATTCAGAAGAGGAACTTCTGAATTTTGCTCCATTCCTGAAAATAACTACTCTGTGGCCACTTGACTTTATCAAATATTCGCCGCTGTTCTTGAAAATTGGCCATGCACCCCTGACTACCTCTGGGCCCTGGGCAATGCATACTAGTTAAAAATCACTATATAGGGGAATGAAGGGGCTTCATGAAAGATTGTGTTAGAATACTTGTACTTTACTTTGAAAGTACACTGTATTTATAGTACTTGACTTCAAGTAAGTTGCCCCCAGTGTACTTAATACTTTACTTAAAGTACATCACGTCTAATTCTCTTTGTACTTTACTTGAAGTACGTCTTAGATGTACATTACCCAACACTGCCACCTTGGGTGCAACAATCCAGTGCAAGCGGCTCCGAATTCAGAAGAGGGACTTCTGAATTTGGCTCCATTCCTGAAGATGACTACTCTGTGGCCACTTGACTTTATCAAATATTCGCCGCATTTTTCAAAAATAGGTCATGTAGCCCTGATTACCTCTGGCCAATGCATGCCAGTTGAAAAATCACTGTATAGGGAAATTAAAGGACATCATGAAAAATTGTGTTAAAGTACTTGTACTTTACTTTTAAACTACGTGGTATTTATAGTACTTTACTTCAAATACATTGCTCCCAGTGTACTTACTATACTTCACTTAAAGTTCATCACGTCTCATTGACTTTGTATTCTACTTGAAGTACCTTTAAGATGTACTTTACCCAACACTGATTTTCGACAAAGTTCGAGGTTTATGGATTGTTTTTTACGAGTTGAACCTATTAGAACCATAACAGCGCACAAAGGACGACGACAAAGGAAAGGAACACACAAGACACACAAGCGCTGACTCGCAACTGAAATATAATACACAAAGACAGAAGAATTGTCCTCGTCTCTTGTTCGTTGTTATCTTCCAAATGTCATCATACCAACTAGCTCAGTCCACCACCCTTCGGACCTATTATTTCCTCTTGCTACAGTGAGAGACATACACAGAAAAACTATCGTTAACGTAGTCAAAGGGGTGGAATTTATTACAAGAAGCGATAGTAGGCAGGAGAACTGGTTAGAAAACATCACAATCTAAACATTGAGGCACGGAGAAAGAAAATAACAGACAAGAAAACCGCTATTTTAGTTTTCAGTGTGTCAGGTCTAGAATATGAATTTTTGTAATCTCGTGCATATATATATATATATATATATATATATATATATATATATATATATATATATATATATATATATATATATATATATTTTGTTTATTTTCTGCTGCAATGCCAATGTACGGGGCCGAGGGCTGGTCAAGCCTCCTTTGAGGCTTTTACCCTTTGCTCCACCATGCTTCATGGAAATAAACTATTATCATTATTATGATTACATTTATTATACGGCTGCAGTGTTTCTTAAGTTATTTTCTGTTTTATTTGGTTCAAGCTCTGCTGTTCCACTTCCACTTCTGCTATCATTGACTTCCTTATCGCAAGTAAATACCGAATCACTGATAGTTCTTCGGACACTTTCAATATTAATAAACCTTAAAAAAAAAAAAAAACCACATGTCTTCGGGTACCAGCCGACAGCCACTAACTCAGTGCCAGAGAAGTTTTCGTCAATTGTTCGTGATTAAAAAGCTGTTAAAAGCGATTAAGGGAGCGATGTAGGCGGAAAACTGCAAGTTCGGAACACATTTAACTCAAGCGTCAGACTCCAAAAGGAAATGCATCCCGACGGGGAGCTGACGTACGACGGGTGGTGCAAGGACAGGCGACATGTTTGCCGAGCAAGCAATCAAGTCTGTCGCCTAAAGCATTCTTCCTGGTGTCTGCAGTAGACTCTTCCCAGTAGGTGGACAAGACTGAACGTTTCTCGTGCCGAAGATGAAGCAGATTTCAAGTGACGCTCAAAACAAGAGCTACGACGTGCCATCCCCTGGACAGAGGATACGAATTTCAGTGGTCTGCTTTAACCGCAGCTCGACAAGAATGCTTTGGCTACTAATTTGGTGTAGTTCGATTAGTTTCTTGGGTCCCGTTTCTTCAGCCACTACTATTAGGCCCGTAGGGACGAGCACGGCTTCAGGGACTACTCTTCGGCCAGACTTGTCGACGCGAGATGTGGACGAAGACCTGGCGGTCGTGTTCCAAGACCTGGATGATAAACTGCTGCCACTGGTGTACTCAGATCAAGCATGACAAAGGGATTAGCGGGGAATGCCAGCTGGCTATGCTGAAGACGACATTCGCTGCTCGGAGTGGAGATACATGGGCTTTGAAACGTGAGCTTCTTCTATATATCAAGCTAAACGCCCTCTACTTTTTTTAGATTTAAAAATCGCATATCTTCAACACAGTTTTGTTTGATTTGTGTCTGAATGTTAGATGAGCGCGGCATTATAATAAATTAGAAGTATTAGTGCCAGAGTACAGAGACACCTTGACCCATGGCACCACACTGACGTTCGTCTTGTGGTTCTCTATTTGATTTTAGCCTGAGTAATTTTGCCTATGTCTGCATTATTGGGTAAATTCAATGAGCGACACTTAGGGGTCTGTTGTTTCAATATGCTCGGTCTCAATATTTAAATAAGTTATCCAGGAACGACTATATGGCTATGTCAGTAGCCGTTGACCCACATAAAATGGCGAATTGAATAAATTTCAAAACACACGATAAACTACATAATTTGACAGCTCGTGCTTCGTCTTTTCACTAATTTTATGAAGCGTGTTGAAGTGAAGAAAGTTACGCAGAACTATCGGTAACATACCGTAATCATTGTGAAGATAATATTAATGACCAGTGTTATAGTTTTCGAAATAAAGATATGCAGTCCACCACCTCGGCTGCGTTATCTGGCAAATATAATATAATATAATGTAATATAATATAATATAAGTAATAACTCTCTATTTTCACATCAAAACAAAACTGCGTACCTGAAAAAAGAAAAGCAATGAAAAGAACAAGGTTTAGAGTAATTCAGTAAACAAGGGACTTCGTCTCTGAACTGATGGAGACATCAGTTCAGAGATCCACACATTGGTGCAGGGAGGACTAAGCCGTGGGTCGAGACACTTTAAACACATATCGCAGAATAAGCAAGGCTTGACTTCTGGGTTCCTTGATCCGCGCACTGAACTTGTTCAATAATGACCAATACAGCGATGGTCATTAAAGTGACAATAATGACGAGTGGCTTCTATTGGAATGGATTGTTTTAGCAATTTTCTTTGATTGCAACGATGACAAATGTTGCAGTGATCACGGCATCAGGCGCCTTTCCCAATGGAATGTACGAAGGTGGCTTCGCGAATTTGGGCAGCCGGGACCAGTGCTTGCACACGGACTCTGCGATGGGAATCAAAGGGCGCTACTGCACGCTCTTCTGGAGGCCCAACACAGACTACCTACTCAAGGTGTTTCCGGTCACCGACCAACACGACGTAAGCATTTATCGGTTTCTCGCCATTCAGTGGAGGAACTGCAAAGATTCCTCCCGAGAAGTTATAAGGAAAATATATTAGATGAATATCCAGTAAAATTACGAAACACTTGTTTGATATATAAGGCAGTATTCTCGCTTGTTTCCAACAAAGTTCATTTTGTCATCGTTTGCATGCATTTTTAGATGAGTTTAAATTGGCATTCGACGGACTTTTTGGTTGTAAGTTGTAGCTTATGGAACTTTAGGAATACATTTAATACGATGTCTATTTATATCGAACTGCGTCAATCGGTTTCTCAAGCGTGTGAATTGTACAAGCGTATATTCGTGTAACCGCTACTGCGTGCTACATATTAAGTGGTTCAAGGTATGTAGTCACACTATACGTACTGGTCAAATGCCAGAGGTGACATCAGGCGCCATTATAAGACAGATTTGACTTTTGAGTCTTGACTGTTTACTTGTACCAAAAAAGGCTGTTGTGCATGTGTTCTGTTGCTGTAGGTCCAGTGTGTGCAAATACCGAATAAATAAATAACAATAGGCTCTGCTTCACTAAAAAAATAAGAAATTTGCTAAAAACGAAAGATGCTGTGGCGTTCTTTATTAACGGTTGTGTGGAAAGGAATGAAAGCCTGACTGCTTGGTCTTCCAATCGTCGCCTTGCTTAGAAACGCCTTAGTGGCACACTGCCAAAACCCGTATGTAGTCCAAGCTGGAATATAAAAAGAGCTTGATAAAGAACATTCTGGTAACTTTAGAGTGGCACCCGACGTTTCGCGAATAAAGCTAATCCTCTAAGCTTCGCTGAGTTTTTTAAAGAAACTTCAGCTGTCGCTCTTGAGACTTCCAGAAGCTACGCTTTCAAGACAATGATACTTGACTTGAAACAGTAGCTTCTGGAAGTCTCAAGAGTGACAGCGGAAGTTTCTTTAAAAAAGCTTAGCGAAGCTTTGAGGCTGTAGTTTTTGACCGACAGACAAGCTTGTAAGACATTTTAAAACACGTTACCAAGGAATTGCACCCGAAAAAAAGTTTGAAAAGATATGTCTTCCGGTTCATGTCTACATGAAGTATTACTACGTACGTAATTAATACGATAATTTTTGGGGCTGTATAAATCGGTGTAAGAGTAAAATAATTCGCCCTGCAGAATCAATGAGTATATAGTTCTGGGAGTCCGTAGCTTTATTCGGTCTCCTCGTGCAATTTTCGTAACATTACAGTCTAGTTAATAAAGAACGTGGAGGCAGGATTATGTAGGTTTATCTTGTCATTATAGTCGTCCAGGGAAGGGAAGGAAGCCAATGATGGAATGGGAAGAGACAGCAACGATGTTACATGCGATTATAGTCAGTTGCATGATATAATGAAAACATTAGAGATGAAATATTGCCAGGACAATGCACTCGGTGTAAGTATGTTTGTGCTTGCATCATTTGTCAGTTCGTTCGGGCGATGCAGGCAGTGAAAAAACCGGCAGATACCATTACGAACGACATAAGTGGTTTTAGAGCGCAGCTCTTGCGCCCGTTTCCTGGTTTCGCGGCGTCGGCGTCGCCGTCGGCGTAGCCGCCCCGTTAAATTTAGCAGGAAATTGAATTGGTGTTGAGGTCACGTGACGTGAATTTTCCCGCTAAATTTATCCGGGAAAATGACGTCACATGACTGTGTCACGTCACACATGAACAAATTAAGTTCCTCCGCTAGATTTAGCGGGAACAATGACGCCACGTGACCTCAACACCAATTCAGTTTCCCCGCTAAATTTAGCGGCAAACCTGACGTCCCATGACCTCAACGCCAATCTGAATTGTACGGAGGAGGAGGAGGAGGGGTATACTCTCCCCTCCGTACCCTCCCTTCCTCCTCGATCCTCAAGAGCTGCGCTCTAATTTCGCGTTACAGAGATTTGCAAACGTCTTTCAATTTTTTTTTATTCCTTATTTTCAACTTCTTCAACATTCAACTCTCCGAAAAGCCCCGCCAAGACATCCGCCGGTGGTTGAACAACACTCGAGAGAGGTTCCACGTCGGCATGCGGTCGGGGATCTGCGTCCCGTCACCCTGTCAAGAGAAGGACATGGACCGTCTGGCTTCCTCTTGTAAGCGATACTTTATGCATCCCTGCACTGCGACGCCCATTCAGCTGTGTATTTCGTCGTCCGTCCGTCTTTGCAGTTGCCTCCATCTACGGAGCTTCCGCCTTTGTGCGCTATTGCGAAGTCGCCGAGGATTCTTCGAAGCTCAAACCACTGGAGCGTGGTATTATGTAAGTGGTTTCGGGCTTGGACGGGGATTTCTCTACGTGCAGGTGGCGTAAAAATGTTTCGTAAACATCGTGATCGATGCGAATCTTAATAAAAATAATAGTATAACGAAATTGGGATGGTACATCAATCGATCCAAGTAAATGGCTTCCCGCTTGAACGATGACGGAAGGTAAACAACGATGACGACCTTCCGTAGACCTTAAGCGACGTGGAAAGAAAAAACAAAAAAACAAATGTCGTAAGGACAAACGAGATAAACAGGTTTTGCGTCAACGGAGACGCGAAGTTTCCTAGCCTACGCGCCCTTTCTCTCCCAGCCCTCTCTCTCTCTCTCTCCTTGTTTTTCTTCTCTTTTTGTCAGTGTCTAGCCTTGTTACCGAAATGTATTTACTTTCATGCCAGTGGCCGAGAAGAAATCAGGCATTGGACGCACACAAGTGTTGTCTCGCTCGTTATCCTATTGTTTGGGCTGTCTCTAGTTTTTCATGTTACATTTATTTTTATGCGCATAGTAAGAAAAGAAGTAAAAAATAAAACAACAGCAACAAAACACAACAACAAAAACCACAACAACAACACACTTTTTGTATTTTTTGAGACATGCTGGCTTCTGCGCAGAGCCGAGAGCCTAACAAGAAGTCGAAGTTTCGGAGGCACCTCGATAAATATACTAGAAAAAAATTAAAAAAAACCGGACAGCTTGTTGTCAAAGGCGTCTGAAGTAGATCCATCACTTGTCTTAGGAAATGAATAAGACAGAAGCGGTGCGCTATCCCCCTCTCCCGCTACGAAGGAACAGACACTGCGTTCGAGAGTTTTAGTAGGTTGTCTGACACCGTTTGTAACAAGACCTGAAAATAGTTTTAGTTAGCGTTACTGGTTCGTACATACGGAACACGCAATAGTATGTAGCGTACGCAAAAGCTACCTGCTCGGGCCGATGTTGGTTGTGCGTTACGTAAACGTTGCCGAGTGAATATCTCGCATACTCTTCTCGATTAAATTCCGCCACAGCCATAGAAGTCCGCGTGCTTCCAGCGCCACCATGCTCCACCATGCTCCCAAAAATAAATATTCAAAATGAACACGTTTTTAATAACTTTATTTTGAATTAAGCCAAGCCGCACCTGTTTGGTCAACCGCGCGTTTCTGCGGTTACGGAGGCTACGAGTACGCATGGAGGCTATCTGGGAAGCAGTACATGACATACTGATATCCAGTGCACGGCGACAACTTCGGCGATTTTTTGAAGAGTCGTTCGTGCGTCGGCGCGCGTTCACACCTGCGATATGGAGCACTCGCGCGATGCGACTAGATCGCATCGCAAAAGAATCAGATGGTCACACTGGCGTGCGCGATGAGCGAGTTGCTTCTCGAAAACCCTCGCTCCGAACGCCGCTGATTGGCTCAGCCGCTCCGCGACTAGATCGCATCGCAAAATGTCGGGTCAGCTAGCGACTGCTCGAAACTAGGGCTGGGCAATTTATCGATTAACCTACCGATTAATCGATTAATGCTTTAATCGCGATTAATTTGTTTAACCGGTTGATCGGTAAAATTTTGACGAACCGAAATTAAATAAAAATGAAAGGCTTTCAATATGCAGACATGGACGAGCACACCTATATGAAGTGAAAAATTTAGGTGAAGTATTAACTTAAGGTAAACTGTAAGGGGGAGATTTGTAACTTCAGACATGTGCAGTAGGTTACACATGTCCCAGCGACTTCAACGCCGTGCCAGTGTCCGTTTAGCGCAGCAGAGACTACTGTGAGCAATCAAAGGAGGTCGCCCTTCTCGGAGAATATCAACGAACATTTTTGCCTCATGGCGCTGAAGTAATAATGTGTGAGTGAGAGTGTCTTTTAACTGTTTTCAACTGTATATTGAAGCTGATTCATAATTAAAATTATTGCTTCGTTTAACACATGTTCAGAAGAAAAAAATATAGATGGAATTTTTATTTTTAATCAATATTATTATGCATGGAAATGAACGAGACCGATTAATCGATTAATTAATCGATTAAAGGGTGGTGATTAATCCGGTTAAAATTTTTAATCGACGCCCAGCCCTACTCGAAACGCGTTGCTTTATTTTCCGCGATGGTCGCTTGCGCGATTAAAGTTATCGCGCGAGTGCTGCACTTCGCAGGTGGGAACGCGCCTTTAGTGGTGAACAGATCGCAGAGTTCAGGCACAATGCGAGCGGTGAACATTTTCACTAGGCGCTCCTTCAGCTGCGTGACTATCTGGCTCGACTGCGGTATGTCCCGGAAAAAGTTGCCGAGCTGAACACGCAACTTTACGTAACGCTGAACGACTGAGCTTCGCGATCACCACGTCGTCCAGGCTGCGCCAGTCGAGCTAACCGCCATCTTAAAACTGGCGCTCTCGCTCAACCCGACATCTCTCGAGCGCTTCAGGCGAGGGGTCCGCAAAGCCCGATAGCCCACAACGTAAAATCGTCGCGCTGGCTGCGCTCCTCAGGTTATTGCATTCGTCGGTAGAGACTGCTGCGGCGGGGCGCATAGGGGCAATCGCAACCAAATAAAAAAAACAACAACAACAAAGACATAGCCACGAATCATCACCAACACCATTATCGTCGGTCTACGGAACTTAGGAGTATAGCACGTGAGCTACCATACTTCGTCTCACCTTAACATGGACTATTGTTGGGCGTGCATGCCCTCTAAAAAAAAGGGTGTATGCTCACACCCCAAAACTTCAGTTCGACGTAAGTACAGCTCACTGACGTCGATCTCACGGTACTAACTTTCACGAGAGGCTTGATAGCCGTGTGGTACAACTTATTAAAATAGTTAATGTACGTGTTACTGACTACAAAAGAAATAGTCGGGGTTTTCTTGGCCCTACTGCAAAACCTCAGTGTTTTCTTAATGTGTTCTTTGATACGTACTTTACCCATTTAATAAGTTATATCGCACCTTTATCAAGCCCCTCGTAAACTTTGGGGCCGTCTGTTCAACTATAGTGCGCTGTACGTCGAACTATAGTTTTGGGGTGCATTATATGGGACAAAAGGGTGTAACGGGATACCTTTGTTTGGAGTATGCTAAAGCGCGAGCTAGTTGCTTTGGATGAAGCTGCACGAGCGCTCGTGCAGCGGGTGCTCCAGTCAAGGCAGTTAGGCTAGCCGCTGGCGCTTGCACAGCCTTCGCAGTTAGTCCATGGTAAGGTGAGACGAAGTATATTGCATTCTGCGCATGCGCACTCCCGACCCGCAATTTACTTGCGTACGGTCCACTAAAACTGCCTTATGGTCCGATGCATGCGCAAAGGCGTCACGGAGTATCGTCTATCGTTAACGGTGTTACTCAAACAATTCACTAAAGTTGTCTGTTGTAGGATAAAAACTGCGCATTAGTACCACGCACATTTCATTGCATTTGACGGGCTGTATAAGCGAGACGAATTTTTACACGGGGTGACTTATTGAAATTTCTATTTTGTTCTTAGGAGTCTAAAGGAATTTCTTTTTCTTCTTGTCGTTTCCAGAATCTTTTTTTCTACCATGGTCGGCATTGTTGTACTGAGCACAATCACTGAGCTCATCTTAAAGTGGTCTTCGACCGAGGGCACCAAGAGACGAGTTCCGGTTTGGAAGAGAGCCCTGGTGAGTTACTCGGCCGTGTCGAACACCAAGAAGCTGCTCGACCTGAGCACGCCCAGCTCCGACAGCCAAAGACTCCGCTTTCTCCACGGCGTCAAGTGCCTCAGCGTTCTCTGGGTGGTCATGGCACACGCCTACTACTGCATACAACCCGACGCCATCGGTGAGTTCCAAAAGACTTGGCTGAGAGCGTAATATCTAGCCTTTTATTTTTAAAGCATGAAACGCCTCTAACGTGATACGGCCTAATCCTAGAAATGTGTTCGTTTGTCTGTCCGTCCGTCCCTGCATTTGGCATCACGACTTGACGTCGTGACGTCGGTTTTCCCGCTAAATTTAGGGGGAAAATTGACGCCACGTGGCCTCGACACGACACGTGACACCGTGATGTCACTGTGTCGAATCCCGGTGTCACGTGATAGTAGAACGTCACGTGGCGTCAGATCAATGTGACGTCTTAAATACTGCTTCCGTGTCTTATAGTACTTCGAAGATAAAGGTCGCTGGCAATTATTAATTTATTTCTTCTGTCAGCCCTTTTGGGGCTGTTACAGTAGCGTAAAGCAACATATGAATACAAAACAAAAACAAGACACTTTCCAACACGTCGTATGACGAGCAACAAATAAACAACTACAATAAAGCGGAACCAACCTCCACATACGTTTCTAAATTAATAACAAATTCTATATGCAAGCCTGGACATGCAAGTGTAAAATCTATCGTTTTACAGGACTGTTGCCAATATACATTTTTTTTAAGCTGAGCAGTTTTGTTAAAAAAAGTCGTGAAAGCTACACTATGCCGATTTGTGTAGATGTAAGGGTTATACGTTAATTGTAACTCTTAAATTAGTGAAAATTGACATATGGTATCAAATTAGAAACTTGCTGAGCGTCTCCCGAAACCACTAAATCAATAATTTTTAGAAATACTTTAAGCGCATGGGAAGCGTAGTAGTGCGCTAAATATACCACTCGGGCAGCAGGTACTACAAGGCTGGCGCTATGATGAGAAACCGGAATAATCGTGCGGGTGCCATATCGCACCGGTAGCCTTACTCCTGCTGCGCGAGTGGTCACTTTAGCGCAGTACTGCTCTTCTCACGCGCTCAAAGTAATTCTCAGAAATTACTGATTTAGTGGTTTTCGATGACGCTCAGCAAGTTTCTAATTGGAACCATATGTCCATTTGCACTAATTAAAACGTTAATTAACAAATTTTACCCTAACTAACAGACTGACTGTTACGATTATCCCCCTATACTATGTCCCCCTGGCCGTATCACTCACCTGCGCAAACCGCATAAGTGTAGCTTTCACGGCTTTTTTGTAAACAAACCTGTTAAGCTTAAAAAAGGAAACTGAACAAAAGAACTCCATGTAGATACATAAATCAACATATTCACATGGTTAGCTAATATTTTACATCCAGTTGGTCAGAATTGAAAATATGCAGATGAATAAACCGCACTTGATCGAACGAAACAAAATATACGAGGATTTTGTATTTCGACGGCTTCGTAGACTTTGCTTAGCACGTACGATGATGAAAGTGCCCGTGATATATTCAGTTGGTATAAACACTTTCCAAACTCGTCTACATTGTCGCCATCTACTATATCTTGGGGCAGAGGATACTAACCTGATATTCCACTGGGAAATAATGAATACTTATACTTATCAATGTTTTCTTTTTCTAATTCAATGTGCATGGCTTGAATAGCTGCTTCTGTTAATGTCTCGATGAATATTTTTCAAACGGGATATGCGATCGAATGATCTGTCTCCTTTGGCAACACAGTGGTTCGACCGACCCCGATAAATAATCAGAATCTCTTATAGTAAATACCGTTATCATCAATGCTTCGCATTTGGAAACTTTACTTGACCTTATTGTGAATTGGCTAAACACGCCCCCTATCCTTCTTCGCGACTGTGTAAGAGTTTGGTAAATCAAAACGCAAGAAGAGTTGCGAACAATCATGAAAATGAACGTCGTGGTTCCAGCAAAGAAAAAAAAGAAGAATATTTGCCTTTCGCCAACAAATATCAGGATTAGCGACAACTTTATATAGTCACGGATCGCAGACCCGTCAGATGATGGCCTGTGTAGCTGAATATTTTGAGCTCGTCCGATGTCACCGTTTCGGCACATTGTTATCGCGATTATCGATGGTTGTGCATACGTTTTCTTCCATATTATTCTGATAAATGCTATAGAGTAAGGGAAGAAAGGTGACAAAGACTGTGAATTAAAAAATGGGACAATGTTCGAACTTGTTCTATAAAAAAACAAGGTACAAAGTATGAATTAAATAGAGCAATTAATTGAACAGAAATATCCTAAGATGTCTATTTACATATAAACTTAGGCTACCTTTATTTTGAAAACTTGAAAACAGTACGAAATACACGAAGGATCAAGAACGAGAAGTGAACAAACATCAACGCTGACTGGCAACTGAAGTTTATTCCTGCAAGGAACAGAAAGGAAAACATAAAAGAAGCAAGATAGATAAAAGATAATCAACCTCCTTGAGGCACGCCTGCAAACATTTAAACAAATTTGCCGAATTTCTTGATAAAAGCAACTTCGTCATTCGCCAAAGCCACGGACGGGGCACTCACACACGTGTCCGCTCCATAGGTAGCAATAAAAAAACACCTCGTCGATTTCTCTCGTCACTTTGTTGTGATGAGGAGCCAGAATCTTAATTTCCGTGAAAACCGGAGAAAACATACAACTATCACAGTGAACGTTTTCACGGAAATTAAGATTCAGGCTCCTCACCACAACAAAGTGACGAGAGAAATTGACGAGGCGTTTTTATTGCTACCTACGACACGTGTGCGAGTGCCCCGTCCGCGGCTGTGGCGAATGACGAAGTTGCTTTTATCAACAAATTCTGCAACTTTGTTAAATGTATGCAGGCGCGCCTCAAGGGGGTTGATTATCTTTTATCTATCTTGCTTCTTTTATGTTTTCCTTTCTGTTCCTTGCAGGAATAAACTTCAGTTGCCAGAAAGAGGTGTGCTCGTTCACTTCTCGTTCTTGTCCTTCGTGTATTTTGCGCCGTTTTTCAAGTTTCCATAATGCACCAACTACCCCAACTTCTCGACTTGTTACCCTTATTTTCTAGAAAATATGCTTTGATGAGGCTGCGGTGTTCTATATATTATAGATTCACTGGCAGCACAAGAAAGGCTAGGACGTGTCTTATAATGTTCAATGGGTTTTACTTCGCGATTCAATCCTTCGGCATTGTTATTGGCTGCGAAGTAATAAACGAGACGCTCGGGTTTCTTGACTGATGACAGCGTCCATATAAAATATCTGACCTCACCAATTCCTTTATTGCAGATTCCGTTTTCAGGGCAGTCGAATCGACGGAATCGCTCCACTTTCAAGTGGTTGCGAACGGGTTCCTCTGCGTGTCTACTTTCTTTTTCGTGAGGTCTGTAATGGGACTACTACCACGTGCGCGTCCCTGTAGTATAGGCCTGTAGCTCTCGAGTTTGGGCAGAGCTCCTGGCGAACAAAATCTAATATTTTTCGGTCGAGTTTCGGTTAAGCTGGCAAGACTTTATGGTGGGATATAAATTTGATGAAAGAAATTCACAAGAAGGAAAAAGCTACAACAACATTTTTTATCGATTTGGCAGGACTCTGGTAGAACACTGAAAGCGCAAGCTGTATTTCTAAAATATAATTTAAGTTTTTTTTTTGTTATTTCAGACGGTCCGTTACCGCGCGTAGACAGATGCTGATACACAGTTGTAAACGATTGTGCGTCGTGCATGATCGAACGCTGCAGAGCAGCTTTATGCTCGCTGCAGACATTATATGGTCGCGTCTTACGGACGGGCTCGCGCCCCCTGGTCGAGAGAAACAGGCCTATGCTCAGATAGGGGGTATAATAAATGAAACAGATCTCTGTTTTCTAGCGGATTCCTGCTATGCTACACAATGCTCAAGAGGCGAGAATCACTCATAAAAACAAGTCCATTGCCTCAAGTTGCCATCCCCATACTACGGAGATTTGTCAGGTAAGGTTTATGTTTCGATTTTCGATGTTCTGAAGACACCCGGCGGTCCAGAAGGTCATGGCGATGCCATAGGAGTGTGAAAAGCTTCGGACCAAGCCCGGTCTCGTTGAATTTTGCTTTTTTTTGCACGTTATTTGCTTCTCTGAAGTGACTCTAAGCGTATTAAACTATACATGATTCAGTGTAAGATTTAGTGTGATTTTGTTCATCGTTCTTCCTGAATGAGACTGACTTGTATCTAACCCCAGCTTTCGCAATATGAGAAAAAAGAAACACAGGAATTGAAAACAAACGTCAAAATAACAGCCGACGTTCTACAAAGACAGCGGTGCGTGGTTACCTATATTTGATAATTAATATATATTTAGGAAGCTTGGTTAGAGCTTCAACTTTTATTCTGCTTCTGTATGGGCTAGTAGTATTTCTGCTTCCTTCTGCTTGACGTCGTGATATATTCGTTACAGGCTAGGCAACTAGAAAATTAGGTCGTATTACAGCCTGTCATAATTAGCCTGAAAGTGATTTTAATCATATTTTTGTTCTTTTTTAGAACGACAATACCGGCTATGGTTGTCATACTCGCATTGCTTCTGATGCCATGTTTTGTAAAAGGTCCAGTTGCTCAACAACTTTTGTCCAAGTATTACGACGGTTGCTTCAGAAACTGGTGGACAGTGCTGCTTCACATCAACAACTTCAACAGATATGAAGACATTGTGAGTGCAGTAGACATGCAACAGCGAAGCAGGATGGCTAGCTAACTGCAAAAAATTAGACTGATTGTTATATTTATTTTTGAATGCAGTGCTTGGATCATTACTGGTATATCAGCACCGACATGCAGCTGTTCGCGACAGCCGTGGTCATTTGTGTTTTAATGACAAGGTAAGCGATTTTGAACGTAACATCATCAGGATGAAGGATTGTTTAAGTGGAGGCTGAATAATCTGGAGCGGCAATTGATGTAAGGTGACTAGGCCAGTAAAGTTCATATTCCGTCAAAGAGGTAGCAAGATAGCTGTCCACACTTTCGAAGATTCTGGACAGAATTTATGCTTTTGCTGGTGCCAATATGAACTGCCCTGTGGCGACTGGTATTCGTAGAATTAGTCTTTATTACGCGCGTGATATTTTATACATTTTTTTATGTCACTAGTCATGCGTATTAATAAAAGTGACCCTCCCTAACAAAGCTATGGAATACTTGTTAATGAAAACTGACTTTCGATGTAAAAAATTTATAAAAATAAATTAAATTGACTTTGGTTACGGGGCCATCCGGTAAAATTGTTTCTGTCTGACTGAAACCAACTTAATCATGGGGCAAAAAAAAAAAAACTGTAGCAAAGCAATTTTTCTTTTCAAAATATTTTCTGCACAGCTTCTATGATAAAAAATTTTGTCCCTTCGAAGGCTAAATGTAAAAACAGCGCAAACGCGTCTCACAAATTTACAATGCAGGAGTTCAGACTTTCGAGGATGGTGCAACGCGAAACCAAAAAGAAACAAATACCACTGGAGTTGAATTTAATTGTCTCGCGTTTGCTTTTCATTACAGACACGTCAAGTTGGGCGTTGCCCTACTAATTATTTTGAGCATTGCTTGCGCCATCGTTGTCTTCGTTCAAACGTTTGTCAACAATTATCAGCCGTTGATTCTGTTCTGGAATCCAGACTATGAGTAAGTTGCCTCACAGGGCCAGTATATAATTATTGCGTTTGCTACATAACAAGCATAACTGGCGCCAAATTAAATGTATTTTTAAAAACTTTATTTTATTTTTTGCAGCAAATCTACAGAGACGGGAGAAAAAATATACGCTTTGCCGTTTGTACACGCTGGCTCATTTTTCATTGGCGTACTGTGTGGGCTCTTCACGCTGAATCGAGGGAGCCTCCACATCGCGAAGGTAGGTCAAATAGAATCACCTGCCGGACCAGCCATGGACGATGTGAAAACATTTCACTTGTTTCTTGAGTTTGCGCGTCCTCTAAAGATGGGGCCGTCAGCCTTTATGCAGCTAAGTATTTGCTGGGAATTGCTTCGTCGGGACCTCTAAGAAACGTAGGCAGTTTCGAGCACCGACTATCTGATTATGTCCCCGCAGCACTTGGCATCCCGGCATCATAATAAAGCCGAAGAATACATCACTAAGCGTGAAGCCTGAACATAATAATCTACCCCCTCCTTGCGTTGCTTGAGCTGTCAGTGACCACGATAAAATGCGTCAGGTGGTCATCACAAAAATATGAATTTGACGTCAGCTCCAATTTTTGGTCCACCATCTTCAATCGCGTCATCGGCAAGAACTGAGTATAGCACGTAGTTACAGCGCGACTGCTGTCGTCTGTGTTATCGGCTGTGCGCTATTGGTAAGAATTCTAGCAATAAGGAAACGGCATTTAATAAGCAACTGAACGTAAAAACTCTTCAGAAATTTGTCTGGTGGCCTACTCAGACTCTTCTTCGTGGGTTCCTCAACGACCATCGCCACGGTCACCTCGGAAGAAGAGGCCGAGTGGGCCTCGAAACGTTACGTCCTCATTGGCTGGACGTCCCTCTTTTTAATTATGATAGCGAGTTAAACAAATAAAAACTTCTATTTAGTGTTATAAGCAGGCTGAACAACTTGTAACTAAGCTTTGGAAAAAATAAAAGAAAAGAAAAACCGAAACGGTTGCTGGTTTTTACATTTCAATGTTGCTCCCCGATAGCGGTGAAATGAGGTTAAGTTGAACGCACCGACATGGAAATAGCTGGCTAAACATTCTCCTTATACATGACTTTGCGGCGATTATACGAGCATTAGAGCAAATCACGAAAATCCCCGGTAGCGCTATACGCCCTGCATATCTCACGACGCTCTGCCCCTGATTAATGGCTGTTGTACCAAACACCATACCCGTAAAAAAAAAAAAGAAAAAAAAAGGTTTTAATTTGCTGGTTTATAATGCTGTTCCGCAGCCGATCCAAGGTTTCCTGTGGACCGTCTCGCTGGCCTGCATGACGTTCATGGTGTTCTGCAGTTGGCCCTGGAACAACATGAAATTGCCGTCGAGAACCGGGTCCGCGTTGTACTCGCCACTGCACAAGGATGCCTGGGCGCTGTCCCTCTTCTGGATCACGTTCGCCTGCGCTACGGGCCGAGGAGGCAAGCAAGGGCACCGCCGTCACGCCCAGTCGCTAAGCCGCGCATAGGCGCCACGTCGAATACTGCCCTCCCAACCGTAATTCCCCGTAATGGTGGTTCGTGACGTCGACGGGCTAACGGTATAGGGCTCCCGTCGTTTCCTATGCTCCATTCGCCCCTAAGCTGACAGTGCGGTGGAAGCTACGTGCTCGTTGGACCAATCACGTGTCTGTTTTTTGCCGCGGGATCACGCTCATCACCCTTACCCACGCGCCGGGAGGGGATGAAAAGGAGGCGGCTGATTGGTCCGACGGATGCGTACCTTCCACCGCACTGTTGGCTTAGAGGCGAACGGAGTATAAACACTCAGGGGCATTGTTCGCTGGTGCCGTCGCTTTTCGACGTCTACACTTCGCCGCCGTCAAAATGGCTAAAGCGATTCACGAGGAACAGATCAATTTGAGATACTGGTGTCGCTGCGCACGCAGGCGAAAATCGAGCGGCTTTGGTGAGCGGGTTGTAGAAGCACGCTCCAATGCTGATTTCGTTTTGTCGTTTGTGTTAGGGACCGCTTAAATGCGAGCGTTGCGTGCGTGCCATCGTTGATCACTCTCGTGCGGCGGTGGTTAAAGTTATCCGGGTAGTCGTGGTCGTGCAGCACTGGATCGCGGCCCCTCGTTAGCGTGTAAGAAAAATTACGGAGGAAGGCCGCAGGTACAATCTTAAAACGCAAACTTGAGTTTTTAAGAGCAGATACCTCATTCGATACGAGGAGCGTGAACTTAACAGAAAGTTAAACCGCGCGACTTCGCCATTGAAAAGGGTTAGGCATATATTATAGTATTGATTACCGTCTGCTGTTTCTGATGGTCTGCCGTTTCTCCCTACTCATCTCACGCAGGTATCGTGAACGGCTTTCTGTCTTGGAGGGCCTTCGTGGTACCCAGCCGGTTGACCTATTCAGTGTATCTGATACACTACCTTGTGTACCTGGCAAGAACCGGTGTTTCTACTGTACCTCTGCAACTACACGAGTTTTTGCAGGTATTCTTTGAGATTTATCGCCCATATTACTATCGAGCTACTGTCGATCGAGGTGTCAACCTTTTTAACATAAGTATGGCTCAACCATGGTGTCTGCCACATGTTTAAAAGGAAGTTCGGAGCCTGGGCAACCCTGATAATCATATTTACTGAAGTTAAGAAACCGTTTAAGACCAGTTGAATTCGACGAATAATCGCGAAGCAAACTAAGTTGGCCGAAATCTCCCGAACTCGCGGTTTGCTAAGCTGCACTAATCATGGTTACTACCCATAAGTCAGATTTGTAATATAAGAAGTACACTAGAAGCTTAAAGGTTAACTCCGGTTCATTTACTCGATTTTAGGGTTACGAATGTTTTTAGCGAAGGAAGTGTCCCTAAATCACAAACGGTGTCCCCCCTCCCCCCCCCCCCCCCCCCCCGATGCCTTGCGTAGTTTTGAAAATATCTTATCTCAAAGTCTTGCTTCGGGGGTCTACGGCGAAACCGAAACTACCGGCTCGAGGATGATGGCAACCCTTGTGATCAGCTGCATGTTCATCGTGTGACGCAAAGTTCGTACCGCGGTACCGCAAAACGTACGACTGGTAGTCGCATGAGCAGTTCCGATCAGTTAGGTAAGATGCTACGACTCTTCTACTGCTTTGTTTTCGTAGATATCAAACATCTATAGCAAATAATATTAAACATTCATAAAGTTGCAGGCCTAATAGCGAGTTCGCCACGATAAACGCAAGCTCAGCGCAGGAGTGAGTGAGAAAACGTATTCACTAAAGGAATGAAAACATCACGACCTCTTGATAAAGAAATCCAATCGTGACAGAGCAATGCGGTTATGGGAAGGGTAGGGTGGAGAGGCTAATAGGGTGCCTACATGTCTGTCTGTCTCAGGGTGAAGACATCCATTGTTGCGCTGAATGTTCAGCGCGTGACGCTCTCGCGCACTCGGTGCGTGACTTGGGCGCTAAAATGGCGTCTCTGCGTTAGCCAAAGCTACGCGCTCGAGCTGATTGACACCGGATTGCGCGTACTTCAAAACGCATAAAAAACGATTGGGCGTAAAAATGGCTGAGATGTCACCACTCAAGCAAAAGCGCGCGTGTGTATGAAGGCACTCTAGAGGCTAAGTGTAACAGGCGAGCCCCTGATGAGTGGACAAAACTAATCAGGGAATTAAGAATGTGATTGCGGTGCAGGTGCTCCGAGCCTGGGGCGGGTCCAGTACTCGTACGTGGCTGGTCCTGCTTCTTCAGGGTCAGAACGAGCATCAACTTATTTTATGAGAAGAACTACAAACTTGGTGGTGCTGCAAGGCACGTTGCAGAAGCGCTGTGGAAGTTAATTGTCAGGTCGCGCTGAGCAGGAACGGACTAAACTGTGGCCGCCAGTGAATGCCACCTTCGCGGTATAAACGAATGCCACCTTAGGAGTATGAGCGAGCAAGGAGTCAATAATCTTCCTGCGCCGATCGCCGAGAAGCACTTGCAAACAACAGCCGCTAAAAAATGCCATAACAAGCAGAAATCGTCCGCTGGGACGGCTGAAAGCGCAGCAGAAAAACACAGCGAAAGAAGTGGCAGTACGAACAAGTAATCTTCTTGAGTACGAAGATGACATCAGGGCACAAGGTTGCTCGACAAACAGCCAGCCCGCTGAATGCCCGCTGAAAAGCTGGTGGCAGCATTTTTAATATCGGTTTTAGAGTGGATCGCGGTTTCCTATTAGTGTAATATTTTGGCAGTGCTCGTATTTAGTCTCCGTAAATCGATATCGGTCATTTATCTTGGTTCGACTTTTGACCGGAGTTACCCTTTAAGTGCTTCCTTTTTGGAGGTGCATTACTTTTATCGTATTTATCAAAGAGTATGAAGAGATGGCTGTCACGAAACGCATGAAGAAGAGTTTTTCCTCCGTATTTTTTAATAACTCAGTTTCGATCGATTCGCTGACAAAGATTTGTCCCAGTGAGCCGCTAGTTGGTTTCAAGTGACAATGCGCCATATGAGACGTTGTGGCGATAGCCTGGAAAAGAAGAGGACGATCGCGTGCAATTAAAGCCAGATCAGTCGATTTGGAATGCGTCAGACGTAGTCGTTTTATCTGTCTTCTCTACAACGTAAATCGCTGCAAACACAAGTATTTACCGAGTTACTTAACTTTCTCTTTAAGAATGTAATGGCAATGTCTAGCTTCCAAACGGTAATTGTCTGCTTATAATGTAGCCGATTTCCACGAAATAGCCTCAGCAACCACAACAGTCCCGCAAATTTAAACAAAAGCTTTAAGGAGAATTTTCTTTCACACCTCATAGTGGACTAGTTTACGATTTAGGATGGTCATTCTGACATTATCCATTTAAAAACTTATTATTCTAAAAGTTTTTTTTCACATTTGTTTTAAGTGTCTGTTGTTAAATATGCTGTTACTTTTGGTTCAGTATTTGTGTGAATGCTTCGCTGTTGGTGAATTTGGAGTTAAGCCGATTTTGTTTTGTTGCAGCTTTTGTAGTTTGTCATGTTTTGCACGAAAAGAAGAGAAACAAACAGTGCTCGCTCTTGATTTATTATATATGACGTCAGCTATACCATATATTAACAAATAAAAATATTATTAAAATATGCCAGCCGAGTCAGGTGTTCAAAGCCGCTGCCTCTGCAGTAGCAAACGGCGAGTTAAGACAATTCATAATAAATTAAGTCGCATTCGAGGCCTGTCCGTGGGCGAAAGAGAAATAAAAGTAGGCCCTCCGTATGCTATGCCACCCTGCCATCGAGCAGACTCAGAGAAAGCATACGATCGTATCACTCTACAAAGCTGTCTCATAAAATAGAGAAAAAAAAAAGAGAAAAGAAAAGAAAGTGACAATTGATCGTGCAGCCTGAACCAGCAGAGTGAATGCGATCGTGATCTCGGAAGCACCTACCACTTTGAACGTTATCTCGATACGCAAACCGACGGGACAACCGGCGGTTCATCGAAGACGCACGTGCTTCCTGTCTCGCGCAGTTCAAGGACTTCCTGGGCGTGGCCGTGCTCAGCTACCTGCTTGGTTACCTGCTCTATCTGATCGCGGAGGCTCCCACTGCCAACATTGAGAAGATCTTGCTGGGCGGAAGAAAGGAGGGAGTCGAGGCAAAGGCGAGCGCGATTCGTGCCCCTGATGCCGAGAACGGTAAAATCCGGGCCGATTACGTCCCCAATCCCGAATCGCAGAGCAAGTTGTGAAGATGTGTAGGAACAATTGATTATTATCATTAAAATTTCAGTGAAATGAACATTCGAGGTTCTGGCGTGGAGTTTATTACCTAGAATAGACACCGAAAGGAAAAATAATACGATTTCTGTCGTTCTTTTTTTTTTCCCCAAGCCGTGAGAGAAGTGTGCGAGAGGCGAAACTGCTATAGTTCGTAGTTCTGTTACATTTAAAATAAATTATTGTTAGTTTAATACACATTTAATACAAACGGCTATACCGAGAAATTATAAAGATTCAAGGTACGACTGGAGCTTCCGTTAAACCTAACGGCCACAGATATATTGTAGTAGAAGGGGGGGGTGGTCCGCTATCAGGAGCGGAAGAGGATTTTGATCAACTTTGTGATTTGTTTCATCTGAGTAGTCAAGCGACAACTGGCGACTACTTTAGGGGTGACATATAACGCCCTAATATATGAACTCTCGCATACCTGGAAGGGTAGGTTTTCGACAAATATCAGGTTTGTGTAATGCTAACACTGCGTATTTGCATATATCTACGTGCTCTCGGTGTAGGCGAAAATACGTTTCCAGAATGAGTTTCACGCTCAATAAATAAGATTTGATTGCTCACAAACTATAGACACTGCAAGCTACGCCAGAACAGCAACTCATTCAAGCTACCATTCTCGGTGACAGGTTGAGAATGCATCAGAATATCCGCTTCCAGCAAGCGCTCGTTGCTTTGCATCGCGCTTTGGCTCACGTGCGCCAATATGTTATTGAAGGTAGGACTATAATTGCAAAGAGCATGCTGAAACCCCTAATCAGTGAACTTGTTTTCTATATTCCATAATTTTTGGTTGCTTGGTGACAATATGTTTAACCTCTACTCTGCATCATAAGACATCTGCGTTGGAACTTCTATGTATCTTTGAGCTAATTGTATATAATGTTACACGATAATTTAGCCAAAAATATGTGAACTCTAAAATACAAAGCTCCAATGGTTGACCTGTAAAAAATACCCTTAGTCTGAACAACACTTGTTTTTTTAAGGGTAAACGAGGTTTGAAATAGTTCGAATATTTATATTATTGAAAACGTGTTGCACAGACTAAAATAAATATAACCCCTGCCTCTGCCATTTCTCTCCAATTATAAAAAATAATCCATGGGTTTAATATATAAACACTAGATTTTCATGTTCTTAAGTGGATTGAATCATTCCTGAGTCATCGCTCTCAATTCGTTTTCGCAAACAGCACATCCTCCTCTTTCTCTCCCGTTTCTTCTGGTTTTCCACAGGGAACTGTACTTGGGCCTTTACTCTTTTTAATCTGCATTACTGATCTCCCTCTTCACCTCTCATCCTCTGTTCGTCTTTTCGCTGATGACTGTATTGTTTATAGACAAATGAAAAAACCCTGATGACCATTTTGCACCCCAGAACGACATTAACAAAGTTACTGAATGGTGCCGCACATGCATGCACCCTCTGCTTCACACGTTCTTCCCCTCAGCCCTTAAACTCATTAACACTCAATGGCACTACTATTCAGACTGATACACAGTACAAGTATCTTGGTGCTCATTTAACCGCTAATATGTCCTGGGATGCTCATGTCGACAAGACAATATCATCTGCAAACCGCTCACTTGGCTATATTCGTCGCAATTTCAAGTCTGCCCCTTTTAACCTTAAACGACTCCTTTACGTCACGCTTTTTCGCCCTAAACTAGAGTATGCTTCAGCTATCTGGCACCCACATCAATCTTTTTTAACTAACGCAATCGAGTCTGTCCGAAATTGTGCTGCTCGATTTCTTCTTTCTAATTACTCTCTCTTTACTAGTGTCACTGCGGTGAAATGTCAATTAGCTCTTGCTGATCTTTCCGTTCGTCACCGAATTTCCCGTCTTCGCCTTGTTCATAAAATTCACTATTCGGAACCATTACGACAGTCTCTCCTCAGCCAGCCCAGCTATATAAACGCAAGACTTGATTATTCATGCAAGATTGCCCGCCCCAAGACCATTTCAACAGCCCATCAACATTCCCTTCTACTAGAAACTATTGTGGATTGGAATTGCCTTCCCAATGACATCGTCACCATCACCAATAACCAGGCACGTAGCCAGGATTTTGTTTCGGGGGGGGGGGGGGCGGAGAGGAGGTTCCAGCAAAATGGAAGATTTCGGGGGGGGGGGGGGCGGGCTTCATGGGCCTCCCCCTTGATACGTGCCTGCCAGTAACTCTAAATTCAGAATTGTACTAACCAACCACTTCCCTTTGTAATGCCCCTCGGGGCCCTGAGGGTAATTGTAAATAAATAAATAAAAACAAAGAACCAATGCTGTCGTTTAGAGTAGATAGAAGAAAACAGTGAAGGGGACTTGGTGTGTAGAATACTTTATTTTTGGCCGCAAAACACACAAATTATATTGGCGCTTGGAAATATGGTAAATACATGAATCTGGACTGTATTCGCAGGAATGCGATATTGTTCACAACACCGATGATGTCGTGGAGAGCAGCATTTGGCCACACTCAATTAGCATTCTTCAGAAATCTCGAAGACTTAGATCCTAACACGTATCTCTCGGTTGCGCCAGACCTTTGTATGCTATCCGCAAGTTACGATCTGGCAGACTAACCCATAAATAACATATGCTTTGAAAACGAGTATAAAAGGTTCTTCATGCAATATGAACAACTTTTCTATTTCCATATAAAATCTGAAAGAAAACAAGGCGTTAAAGTACGAAAATACAAAGCACACATTGTAACGAACCTAGTGAATGCACAAACGTCCAGTGAAACGAATATTCACTATTTCGGTCGCTTGTTGAGAGTCAGGCACATGTTTAGAACCACTTTGCAGTGAAGTTGATGAGTCGACCATGGATCACTTGAGCATGCTCACACAACAGCGAGTGAGTGATGAATCCAGTTTGAAGCGTGGGCCTGCTGGTTCGTTACGTAGCCAACATACATTTGAACAAGTATTCAAAGTGAGTTGTTTAAAAACAAAAGTGCTGTAGGATTTCATAATACATTTTCATGACAAATATCGGAAATGTTACGGTCATGGCCGTGCCGGCGTTTATCCTACAGCCAGGAGTTACATGAATGATTTAAGATCACTGACGCTGCAGTGAACCCCAAACATTGAGGATATACGAAGGGTGAGGCCAGTAGGAAGAATATTTTGTTATTAGGCACGACATATTTCATACAGCCGAATAAAATAAACAAAACAAAAGTTATTTCCCGTAGAGCAGTGTATAACAGCCCTAACTCAATTAAAAAACAAACAAAACCCGATAATTTTATGTTGCGGAGAAACATAAATCTGTTTGGAAGAATGTGAAACATATTGTGAACCAATTGCTTCAAGAGCCACTAGCATATTTACACAGCATGGTTGCTGCTGTAACGGCCTCTTAGTGTTTCGCACGTTATTGCATAGTCCCACCAAACTCGCCCGAGAATAAGAACAAAGCTGCGAACCTACCTACAATTATTTCTGCGCATACGCCTTGTTGGTTCGTCAACCTTGATGAGACACTGTGCTTTGCTTGAATGACTCTTCACGCCAGTTGATGTCGCAGTTGATGGATGAAAAATTAAGTACGCCATCCTGGCAGCTGTTCTTAACTTAGACCGCGCGCGTTCACTGCGTTGGTGTTGACGAGTCTACAAGGCTCTTGCCTCATCCAGCGTTCGAGCCCGAAGCACTGAACTGTTCGAGCTGGCAGAGCCTGGACAAGAAGCAGTTGATGCATTGCCACAACTTGACTCTTTCGTTTGCGAAGCCCGCGCACAAATCGTTGTCATTTTTTTCCTTGCCGCACGGTTATCGCTTCTTAGTCCCCAGGATATGCATCGTTGCGATCACGGTTCTTGGCCATTGTTGATGGTCTTGGGCTCCGTCGGAGGAGGAGTTGGTGGCTCCGGCGGTGGCAGCGATGAGTCAGATTCTGGGGGGATTGGTTGTGGCTTATTGGAAGACCTCCGGATGGTGTGGAACCTGAAGATCAACCGGGCGATGCCGTTGACGGGGGCTTCGTAAACCACATGTAACAGGTAAGCGAAGAAGTAGCTGATGGCGGCCACACCCAGCGAGTCTTTCACCTGAACATGAACAAAAGGTTCGGGGGTTAGTTAGAAAATTCAAATGTGTGAATAGAACTCAATCTTCTTTTTTTTTTGCAGTGTAGAGAAGGAAAAGAGTGCTCTGTATGATGTCTTTACACTTTATTGCTTCTATAAAGCACTCGACCACTTGATCTAAGCTTTCGTGTTTTTGGAAGCTCATGGTGTAAACCACTATTCTGCAAAACAAAAATAAATTTATAAAATATATTTGTTTAGCTCTGAAACTACATGCAGGCATGCTAAGTATTTTTTCCAAAGTATTGCGTTCATAACAATATCAGTTTTGTTGGATTAAAAGTAATGTGGTGACCTATACATGTCCAGCCAGCGGAGAATCCTTCCAGGACGGTCCAAACTTCACGAAACTTGATCACCGTATGAACATTCCCTACAGATGTTCGTTCACCTTCATGGCCTCATTCAGTATCGAGCTAGTCAACACTCTTAACAGACGTATGCTTAATTATTGTTTCTGAACACAATAAACAAAAAAGGAGATAATGTTTTGACGACTAAGAATAGTAGAAGAGCTTACGAGGCCATAAAGAAGTTGTACAAATTAAAGGTGCCTTGAGGAAGTTTGTGACATCAGCCTAAATATGGCGATAACTCACTCTGTTGGCTCTAAGCATCCTAGATATTCCTAAATCATGATGATACGTGGCTGATATCCCTATTAAAAGAACAATCAAATATCACAACACACCGAGTTTTTCTTCAACGATGGGTCACTTTCTTCAACTGCACAGTGAACCACTGTCAGTTGAAGAAAGTGACAGTGGTTCTGACAGTGAACCACTGTCAGAAGAAGAAACTGACAGTGGTTCTGGTTTCTTCCGAAACCAGAACCACTGTCAGTCAATAGCAAGTTAAGAATCCTCGCGCCTCTGACCGGTGGAACCGCGGAGTGATATCTCGAATGCGCACGGCTCGTTGACCGTACAGCCCGGACTACGATTCAACCAAGCGAGCGCGCGATGGACCTCTCGAAAGCTGACGACCGGACACATCACCCTCGCAGAATAAAAAATACCACCCCTCCCTAAGAAAAAAAAAATAAACAAACAAAAACACTTTCTGTTTTTGAGATGATTATTGCACTAATATATTCGCTCTCCTAAAAAAAAAATTTTCAGCTACATCTTTCTTGCTTTTATAATCTACAAAAACATACACATACACAACAGCGTTTGCAATCTCAACGAAACATCGCGGTTTCAATGGTCACATACCGTCCTGGCGGCCGGTACAATGCTCCTCCCATCGCCGGAGGTAATTTCGATCTCTGATGCTTTTTTAATAAGGAAATCGTCCACGCATCGTTTTCATTTATGGATTTCTAGGATGCTTAGAGCACGCAGAGGGAGTCATCGCCATATTAGGCGATCTCAGAAACCTCCTGGCACCTTTAAGAGCCCTTAGACACCAGTAGTTTTTAGTTTTTTACCCGATGTCAAGAAAGCTTTCTACAAATCATTTATGGGTAGTGGTAGTTCATCAACTGCAAACAAAGCAAATTATTCACGGAGCGTGTAGACCTAATTACAGTGGTGGCAAAAAAATGTAATTAACACTGCGAACATAAGAACGAAAATCTTTTGATATGCTGCCGTAGTGTAAAACTAGTGTAAAATGAAACAACAATAACACTCTTCTCATAAGCTGTCAAGTTCAAACAAATCTTAAAATGTTAATACAACGTCCTGAGTACATTAAATGGCAACATTTATTTTAGAATAAATTCTTCCGATAAGAAAAATATGTGCCCCGAGAAGAAGCATTTGGTGAAGCATAATTATTAGAAAGTCGACTTAATATTTTTTTAATAACTACAACATATTTGGAAACGTCGTGACGAAATCTGGTACCACCATAGCGGTGAATGATAACGACTCACCTGTAAGAATTCGTTCACTTGCAAGGGGGTCGTGGTGACACCTAACCTGGCAAGGAAGACCACGTATTGCGCCAGGTACACTCCGAACGTCAGCCTGCCCAGGACAACGAATGGATTCCAGGAGAGAAACCTATATAGAATTCCTGCAAAAGATAGAGCAAAAGCGATCATATTTAATATGCAGGCACACAAGTGACATGCATATCGGGATCAATAATAGTTGCTTAAATACGTCAAAGTTATCTCTTGGTAACAATTGATTTTGGTTTTGAGAAGCTTAAGGTCATTGGGACTGGCTTGCAGAAGAACTATTTCTGACAGACATACGACGAAGCAGATAATTTAATCCCTCTTGAAGGCTGAAACCCTAAACCACGTTCTGTTTCAGTGTGGAGTTGGCGTCTTTTAGTTTATTTTACTATTCTTTTGCAGCGAGTCGCGATATTGAAGATCTACAAGTCGCATAAATTTACCTCGGGTGCTTACTATTTGAACACACCAGCTATCACCTTAACGTATGCGGAATCTGCAAAAGCTGGTCCCTATATTTCACACGGCACCGGCCTTAGTCGGCTAGCAGACAAAGTTAAACTCGCTACGAACCGTTCATCCCGCTCGACTACCAGGCGACCATGACCCTCTCAGTCGGCAGGGTTGGCGCCGGCTATACCGAACCAACTCAGACACACATATCACACTTATAGCACCATACGCCGTCATGCAACAGGTTTTGAGATCGCGAAAAGGTCAGAACTTTTATCAGAGGGAGAGAAGCTGTCTCGAGAAGCAGCGTAGTATTTGATGGGAATCGGTGGCCGAGTGGTCTAGCGCACACCAGCTGGGAGAACGTGGAGCGAAAGCTCGCGCTGCAGAACCCAGGGGTCCTGCGTTCAATACCCACCCCTGACCGTTTCGATCTAGATGAGCATAGTACCGGCGTGCGGTCGTGTATTACTACTGCGTGGTGCACGTTAAAGACCCCAGGCTACCGGTTGTACTGCACTGGCTAAATTTTTCATCTACAGCTGAGAGACAAGTCACCCGTTGAGACTAAATTCAGGCTGCATGAACACACCCACAACCCAATTTGTTTTACAGCATTTGCTGTCACAAATAAAAAACAAGCGGACCAAAAAAAAAAAGAAATAAATTCAAGGTATATACAAATGAAAACGCCAAACACTTGTTTGTTTATCATTTTTTGTGATTTTTGAATTCTATATTTACTTTAGGATAGCTTGAAGAAGCCCGAAGGAAGTATCCCGTGGGAAAGGTCGGCATGCACATAAAACGTTTTACAAAAGCGCCTTAAATACGTTATAAAGGAAACATAACATTTTTTTAGAAGAAAATTAGTCTGGATCAGACTTCTCTTTGTTGTTCGGCAAGGAGATTCTCTTTCGAATTTAGATTTGCCTCATTGATGCAAGTATTTTAGTTTTCAGCACTGCAGTTTTAACTGCTGTAGCTTGATTGTTCTATAGCCTGAGATATGTCTTTTTGTGAAATTTGAGTGGATAGTAAGGACAGCGGATGAGTTGGCATAGCGTGTTGTACCTCCTCTTTCCGTGGCGCAGGCGTAAGCTATCCAGCACCACGAGAGTCCCCACAGGTACCGGTAGCTGCCTCCGTAGAACGAAGCGTACAGCTGTTTCAGATCTTCGGTGTCAGATCGATTCCAGGCGTAAGGCACGAACACGAGGAAGATGTTCAAGGCGAGAGCCAGTATCCACAGGAATGCCTGGAGCACCTGCGAATCACCGTATGTACCATAAGCTCAGAAGTCACCGCTGCACACGTGTGAACGATATGAACATGCACATTTTAAGGGATTGCGTGAATCGATAAAGCTGACAGTGTCTCGCCGTAATAGCGTCAAGAATCTGGAACGATATTATAGCCGTATCGTGCCGTAGAATTGATAGTGATCATACTGCGTCGTATAACATCGTCCAGAATGTTTCATCGAATGACGCTGTTCACTTGAGCGAATTCGGTTTCCCTGTCGGCCAGGTGAAATTAGTTCATTTCAGTGAACTCGGTTTAGACGGTTGGTTCACATATGTTAAAATATAATTAATATTTCATGGTATTAGTGTCCTGCGAATAAACATTATTGCAAACTATATTTCATAAGAGCATCATGACGTTAAACGTTTAAAAATATTTTTTTAGGCATCATACACGCAGAGTCTGCTCGCGAATAGTTTAAATGTGACTCCGGTGGAAAGACGACCGTTTAGGGACGTTGTGGTAACGGCGCTGAAGGAAACAGCTTGACTTAGTTGGTCGTTTAGGTGAAGACGTGAGCATTCAGAGGCTTAACTAGCAGAGGATCAGGATTTACTCCCTATAATACAGCGTCGATTTCCAGTATTAAACGCTTCCAAGGCGTCTTCGTGAAGATGATATGCGACCAAACTGAAATGACAAAAAAAAAAAAAGTCGGCTTATTAAAAAAAGAAAAAAAAACGGTTTTGACGGGCCGCTAACTGGTAACCGAAATGATAAAAACCCCAACTCCCAAACCCCCAAAACCGAAACGAAACAATTTATGACGAAAAAGGGTAACCGTAAGCGTAACCGTAACCGTAGCCGCTATATTTACCAACTTCAGTCCGTAGTCGCTCAGGGCTGATTTGGGGAAAGTGTGAGCTTTCTATGTGCAGACGCCGAACTTTCCGGTTCGTTTTACAGCAGAATGTCCGCTTGGGAGACTCTATATATTCACTGACATCTTAAACAATCACGAAGGCGTTGCCTGTTATGTTCACGCTTCATGCTTTTTCATTCGTGTTTCGGCGTCGTTATCAGCTAATGCCGCAATCTCATCGGCCTGCGAAGCGATAATAAGATGCTCGTGGTGTACAGTCTGTACTACGGGCTGTACAACCAATTAAAAGGTTAAAAGGCGCAAACTGAACAGAACGGAAAAAGACACACGTACGACACAGACAAACGCCAACTTCCTCCTGATTTAATGAAACACGAAACATCGTCAAACTGTCGATCCCCATCGCCTAAACACAAGCAACAAGATAAAGGTTCCACCACTCATCACACGCAGCCCTCCAGAAAAACAACTCTTCTTCGCTTAGCAGATAAAGGGATGGCATGCGTTCGCATTTGTCAGCCGCTTTGTGTATAGAGAATGCTTCGATTATTTCCCTTTCCATCTTTTTCATTCCCTCTGTTAATAAACCTTGTTTATTAATACTTGGCGCTTGTCCGTGTCCCAACTAGCCAACCACGTTTTAACCATGAAACCATGTACCAACTAGGTCCAACCAAAGTTTTTTTGTATAATGAAGATTGAACCCACCTTGTTGATGCACGTCTTGTTCCAGGTTGCTGCGCAGTAGCCCGAGACTACTCCCAGAAAATATGTGGCGAGGTTCGAGTAAGGCAACTCGTGCACGAACTCGGCCGTCTCGAGATTCCGACTGCGGAGCGTGCACACACAAATGACTACAGTCAGTCACAGGTGAAGAAAAGTTTTCGAGGGAAAGGAAGGCTGAGGAGGAGGAGGAAACAGACGGAACGCTGGAGAGAGGAAGAGGTTTGCTTTCTCTCCAGCGTTCCATTGGCTTCCTCCTCCACAGCTCTCCTTTCACGAATACTTTTCTTAACCTGCAACTGACTATAACTACCGACAAAACTAAAATGCTCACGACTGTTCTCCGATCAAATCCGAACAATAAAAAGTTATACTAGATCGTGTTTTGTTTTCTAAAAAAAGGACATTTTATAATTAAACGATTCACGCGAAAGGCTCCGGCGAAGTATAGAGCATATATTTTTTTGAGTTATCGGAACGATCTACCTAACGTTTTCCTATTTACGGGGAAAAAAAAGTGTAACTTTCATTATTGCTTAGTCGAATGATAAAACACACGCCCGTCGATAGCGCAAAACCTTTCCTACAAAACCGCGGTGAAAGAAATTCCAAAGGAAAATAGATAGCGCTTTAGCATTAGAGATGACTCCGTTCAGCTAGCGAACGTATGTATACAAGAAATCTGGAGGGTCGACTTTCCCCGCATAGCACTTCGGAAAGGCAATCGCTGCAATCTACGGAGAAAGCTCGATCAGGGACAACGCAGAACATACGTTTAAACCTAAAAAAAAACAGAAACAAAAACAGTTTGTGTTGTGGCGTTGAGGCGATTGAATTGCAGCGATTGGCGCTTTGAAGTGCTTCAGTGCTCCTCGGGAAAGTACTCGCTCCTGGATTCCTAGAGGGTAGGTAAACTGAGAGCACATGCAAACCATTAATTAGTAAATGTGTAGATAAAACAAACGATGCTGGAGTACAATTTAAACTCAAGAAAAGCGTATTTTCGTTAAAATACTTGTTCTCAAAAGATATAATTATAATTGACATGCACGTAATATAATATTTTTATATACAAAAACCTAGAGCGTCAATAGTGGAAATATTTATTACCTCGGCTTATAGACGAATATCTGTAGAAGCGCTCAACTGCAGCGCAGCATTGGGCTGAGACGCTTGGCGAGCCTTACCTGAAGTCATCAATTGTGTAGGCTACGGCAGGCTTGAGATCCTTCATGTAGGTTACGAGTCCGGCAGCGACGGAGCATAAAACACTTAACAAAAGTGCCAGGGAGAAGCCGCATGCCGGGCTCCTGTAACCATGTCAAAGCAGAAACTGGTTTACGCATTGAATCGGCCGAGGAAAGTTAACCGCGTTTTCCGCCCCGCAAAAATGAATTAATTAACGGCAATAGATCAGGCTCCGTCAGAATCTAGAACTAACAGTTGAGATAATAACTAAAAGTTTGAGAACCTAACGTAATTTGATTCAAATGCGACGGAACCAAATTATCCGCAATATAACGTCGACCAATGTTTATAATAACAAATACTTGCAAGGACAAGAGTATCACGGCCGTGAATTAAATGAAGAGTCAAATTTAGAGCACCGAACTGACGGTATATCCTGGTTGCATACGCAATTATACGCCACCACAAGGGACCATTAGAAGAAAAAATCAAACCCTATAGTACAATAAAATGTAGAAAAAACTATCGACGTTTGTCTATAATTATACTTACAATATGACCCGGTGTGAGATTAGAACATCACACCTGTACAATCTTTAGTAGTTACGTATATGCAAATAAAAGCTTGGTCTGTGTCACTTGTTTGAACATATTGTCCACGAAGACATTTTAGTCCATGTATTTTTTCCTACAAAGCATGGATTCAGCCACGGAATGCATTCGACATCTGGAAGTCGGCATAAAAGGTGTAAACTATGAAAATGATAAGTATTCGTGCTATCTTACCTTACGAAGATAAGTGCCAGTGGTACTGCTACCAGATATATCTGCATGTCACTGCTGATGTACCAGTACTGCTGCATACACTGCACATAATAAAATATATGTTGCTACAGCCACAAAACAAGTCTTGGGGAACTTGATGGAGTTTACGCATATTCTGGGTTCCAAAATGAATAATAATATTTAGAGTCCTAACGATAGTGAAATAGTAAATTTGACATAAATATCAGTCACAAGTCACCAAGCTTGAACGTGATTAACATTGACACCAAGAGTCGTAGGACCGGGTGCAACACCACTCTATTTCTATTTCAACATATGTCGTATCTGCATGGTTACAAGGATGACAATTGTGGAATATGACTTTATGGATTCGAGTTAGCGGCAAATGTCAATGAGCAAAATTTATCCTATACTACGGCTCAATGAGTCTTCAGATACGTACTGTTGCAGATTTGGAGCACATCAAAATTTTCTTAATAAACATGGTCCTTGTATGCCTACCCTTTTCTCCGTAGGAACAAAGTTGACAATCTGAGCCATGATGGTCCACCAGTTTTCGTAGCAACCTTTTTGCTCCTGGCCCATGAGGTCCTTGTCCTGAGGCCCAGCAATGAACAGTGGGAAGAGAAAGAAGCAGAGAACCACGACCATCGCAGGGACAGTGAGCCTGCGGGATAAGCAAGCCAACGAAGCGTTACTTATAAAAACAGTGCTGCAAAATGTTTTTTTTTTAGATCTAGTAAAATTTTAGTTGTGTTACGTTAGAGAATTGCACAGCGAATGTATACAATTTACAATACAATTTGGCATGACGAATTCTAGTTCTTGTGGATGATTAAAATAAACAATTCGAAAATGCACACTCCTGTTTTTTTTTTGTACATGATTAGAAATTATACGTGAATACCTAACTATATGATTGTTAAAAATAGAAAACTGAAGCTTATGAAGTGCAAGAGAAGACGAAGGCGACGGCGGCACTGCTCTCGTGCACGGAGGGCTTGGGGTTCGCTCTATTGTTGATAGAATTATTTAAGTGCAATTCTATCCAGAGCGGAACGGGCGTCGGGGATAAGACCGCTTGAGTTCTTGCGAAGCTGCTGTTGTTCCTGAGTCTTGAATTCAACCTCGGTTTGCATAAGTACTGCTAAGGATGACTGAACATTACATTTCTTTGCCTTTTGACATTAATTTATACAGTAGCGTAAAACATCTTACATACCAGTGTAAACGCCGAAAGATGCAAATAATAAAAAAAAAAAACAAGTCCCAATCTTTCATAAAATGAGTGGCTTATAGAGGCCACGAGGAACGTGTTTTTATGACCCTCAACAAGATATGCAGTTGCCGGTTCGCATTTTCTTCGCCTTATTTCAGGCGAATTACCAATTTTAAACGGACTTGAGTAGCGCCCAAGTCCATCATAAGAGAATGCTTGCTCTTTTGCTTGTAGCACTTGAGGCTGCATTGAGACGTTTCATACCTCAAGTATCGTCGGATGACCGAGAAGACGTAGATGCCCAGGAAGGGTCTCATGATGGAATCTTCCTTTGTCCGGCGCATGAAGTAGGACAACACAAAGCCGCTCAGGAAGAAGAAAGTGGAGATGGCGTAGAACGCGCTGCCCAGCAGCTGCGCATGAACTTGACTGTACAGATCCATAATCTGAAACCCAGAATCTGCAAAAACAATATGCATATGAAATGCTGAAGTATGCTGGGTCATCAGGAATGTTTCGCGTTATCGAAAATAGCGATGTATTAAACGATTGTCTTCAACTCGTGGCCCATAATAACGAGAAACGTATCGGACAAGTGTCAACTGGCGCCGTCTCATGATAGATTGTTCAAAATCTCCAAAAAGAGCGTACGAATTTACTTTCTCTACACAAAAGACACAACGGAGAAGCTCACAAGCCAAACGGCACTAGTTACGTGCTCTGATTTCTTTATTTCTGAGGGTGCACAGATATGGATCTAGATATTTTGTGAAATATAACAGCCTTTTGAACGTTTACTTCGCTTATTTTTTATTTTACGTTCACCAACATGTTGGCTTTCCGCAAAGCGTAGATATATAACTATTAGCAAACAATGGATCCATTTTCGCGAGCTGAATTAAAAGTCAATGTACTCGAAACACTCATATTTTTCAGTGTATATCTTTACGTCATAAAACAATTCGTGACTTTCTTATAATTCTATGACGTTGCTCCAACTGTTGCTTAGCAAAATATGCTGCATTAGAGCACCACATTTCTCAAGTGGTACTGTACATATCATACATATTGCTTATAAACAAATGCTTATGGAAAATAAACTTGCTTTTCTATAATAAACGTTTCTTCGGTTGAATGAAACCGTCAAGGTGGCAACTGGCACAGTAACTCACGCAGTGTTTGGAAGTTGGCTGTGTAATAGCTGTGACCGAGGATGATCCACATGGCCATGAAGACCTTCACCCCGTAGACGAATCGGACGGGCCTCTTGGGGCAGTCAATGCTAGACTCGATGTTTAGCAGGTTCTTTGTGTTGTGAACCAAGGAGAAGCATTTCACGATCTTCACGGGGACACCTAAAAGACATGGGATGTCATAGTGTGGTTAGGGCCACGGCCAAGGCCCCTGGGGACGAACGTAATGGGGATATCAATACTATAGCTAATACCTTCGCGTTTCGGTTCTAGATCCTTTGGCTTGGAGCAGCAAATCAGGCAGAGTTCCACCAGGGTTGCCAGGAGCACGAGCCCCACAGATCCTCCAAGGGCACACCTACCACAAAAAACATGCAAAACTATTATATTAAACAACAAGGACAGAAGTAGCATTGGCGCTATTCAGATACACCTTCTCAGTGCATTAAAACCGCGCACAGAGGGAAAGTAAATAAAAAAATCATATTAAGGCTGCACTCTAAGAAATGCCTGCGAGTCTATATACTCGCAAAACACTCGAAGAGCCAATCTCTGCGATCTACGAAATCAGCTCAGCAAATGATGAGACGGAATATCTGCTTAGACCTCAAAATTAAGTCTGCACTGTGGCCTTACGCAATGCAAGCATGGCGCTTTGCATTGCGGAATACCGCAGTGCAGACTTCATTTTTAGGTCTCAACAGATGTTCCGCCTTCATCATTCGCTGAGCTGATTTCGTAGATCGCAGACGTTGGCTCTTTGAATGTTTTGCGGGTGAGTAGACGCACAGGCATTTCTTAGAGTGCGCAGGATCCGTGTCAAACTATACAATGTTTTGTGCTTTAATCTATACAAGCTCTTTTTTGGACAGACAGTGGCGGGCAGTTTGATCTGCTGCTTCCCATTATCTTTCACCACAATATCCTTTACATTCCTTTTGGTAATATACCGATCTCACTAAGCTTTCGGCGCATACGTCACGCCGCCATAACATTAGCTCGTATGACGGTGACGGCAGTGCACGACTGGGCTGGTGCTGCCTCGTGCTCTACACACGCAGACATAGCCTCCTATATACTGACAAAGCCTGACAGATCATCACGAGAAGCGACCGCCGAAACGGAAAAGGTAGAGCGGCAGACAACGGATGCAAGGAGAGCCACGTAACTGGCGCCCCGTTGTGGCGAGATGCCGAAACACACGCTGAGGCGAGACGCGGAAACACACTCCCGAGCGAACAAGGGTGCTTCAGGTCCTCGCGGCTGTAAAAGCTGTGCCCTGACGTCCAGGTTCCCCGAGAAATGGCTCTTTGATGCTCTGAGCTACCAGATCCTCGCAAGCCAAATTTGCGACCGGGCACTCTATGGCTCCGTCGTCGAACTGCCCAGCTTTGTGAGTATAGAGGAGGCTATGGCGCAGAGATCCCGCGAGGTTGCCGCACGTGCAGAAGGACTAAAGTTCCCTCGATGCATTGCGGCAGTGGAGGCGTACAGTCAAACCAGCTGGTGAGATCGGTCTATTGCACTTTAATTTTCTATTAAATGACGACTACAAATTATTATACTGAAAATAACATCGAGTGGGTCAAAATCTAAAACACATATGACGACCTAAGATTTGCAAAATATGCACAAAGAAAAGCTCGTCTAACAGATGGTATTAAAACAAATTAGAGGTTGCTGCTTTTGGCCTTATTGCAGACTATAGTATCAAAGGTAATTTACGTTAAAAACCCAAATATATGTGAAATATGATGTCACATGTATTTCTAATTTGAATTAAGTAAAAATGGACCCATTCAGTTTTCTGCTTCTTTAACTTTAATGAGATGCAGTCACTGACACCTTAATTAAGAAACGCAGGGCGGAGTCTATGCGAAGCTCAGATTCGTCTGCATGTTGCGGTGATGTCAGAGCACCGAGCTCTTATTGGCTGATTAAAAAACAAAAAAATAGTGGGTAGACCTCAAGGCAGCTAGCATTCAGGTCTACCAACTAGTCTCCCAATCAAAGCCAATCAAAGCTCGGCGTCGTTCTGACGTCACCGCAACTACCTGCGTAAGCAGCAGATGACTTGCTCTCCACATTATGATCAAATTGCTTGCCTTGTGAATTGTTTACCGACGTTCTTAACGACAAATTTCATAATCTTAGTAATCTCATTGGCCATAATCTCATTGGCCATAATCTTAGTAATCTCATTTGAAGACGAAGAGGTTAGAAGTTGCTGCTGTGTCCGCGTGCCTTCAGTCACCCCTGAAGAAGAAACCGAGTTGGTTTTGAAACGTCGGGTTGCCTTTCAAATTTTGGTTGGAGATACATTTTCGGACTTTATCTCATTGGCTGCGCATCAGTGATGAGATGGTCGGGATCTGCTGCGCCCTGGGTTTCTTAAGATGCCAGTGACTAAAAGTAACGTCCGATTTAATGACAGGTTACCCACAAGATTCCAATCTGCAACTCCCGAGATAGCGAAAGGTGTCTCGATCCTGCAGTCCTGGACTGTCGCCTTGGCACCGTAGTCCCGCAGCACTGAAAGCACACAAAAAAGAGAGAAATAAATAATCTGATTTACGAGCCATAATTCTCTAATGGCGATTTCGATGCTCTCTTTATGAATATATTTGAATACTTGAAAGCGAGAGCTTAAATAATATACGACCAACTTTATTAAAAATATCTGGCATTTAAATCATTCATTCATAAGAGACGTATTGCGACAATGTCACCTACCTAAGAGCTGAAGGAAACAATATTTGCACGTAAGTTAACCCGAAACAGGGATGTAGAAGACACATAAAAGGAAGGGACAGTGCATAACTTCTCCGGAGACGTTGTGTGTTGTCTCTTATTTTCATGTATTTCTTTTCCTTCCGTGTCCCAGGTTAAGTTACGTCAACTTTTCACCATCTCGCCTGCGCGCTCAGACTTCTTTTAATATTTGCACACATGCTTAAAATATGATGTGAAGTGACCTAGAAAAACATAATGAATCTCTTGTCTTGCTTTCGTTTTGATGTTTTTTTTTTCAGGCACGTTGACCAATCCAGAACAACCAGACGTGCACTGCATAATCTTGAAGAATTGATTAACCATTCTATCTTTTCCTGATCGTATTTTTTCAGAACTAACCTGCGTTTGCCAAGAAGTTCATGTCGTCTTCCGAACATCCAGAGGGAATGCAGACGCCGAGTCGGATATCTGAATTTGCAAAGCCTCGAGGATTCCTCTCCCAGCTCAGGAAGCTCCGACGACCCTGAGCAACAAGCCAAGTCAACATTTTTTTGTTATGCATATATTCCTTTCAAAAAACATAAAAAAAATTAGCGTAACCGCCACGCATATATATTTTCGCTCGAGTGGAACAATATTTTATAAGACAGAGAAGTACTTCAAATGAAAACACAAGACAAAAAGTACAACATGCGAAACATTTGGATCTTTGCACTAAAGAGAAATAAATGAATTAAAACCGTGACTAAAAGCTTCAACAGCCATGATTTTTAACCACAGTGTAAACCATGATTTTAAAACACTGCGCAAGTTCTAAAACTAAACGTATAACTGTATTGGGCAAGGAAGCTCCTTGGTCTCCAGGTTTAAAACATTTATTAATCTACGAAAACAGCTTTAAAAGGTCTTGAACCAAAATGTTCATACTTTCGAGACAGCGTTCGGCTATACGGTGTGCAAGCTTGTCTGCTCTTTGAGCACCTTGTGTGTTTATTTACTACCTCCCTTCAGCACCTCATAGATAAAAAAACCTAAGTGATGTATTTTCCTGCGTCGCTAAAGAAGGCCAAAGTAGGCAAGAGATTGGACACGACCACGGAGCAGCGTTCGGCTAGGGGTAGTGTTCTCCCTGATCGTCTAACCGAACGCTGACGTCTAACCGAACGCTGACGCCGCAGCCCTTTTACTGGCTGAAGACCGATAATTAGATGCTCGGAGCTCGCCGTGCCTTGCGTTCTTTAAGGTGTTAGTGACCATAGAAACGAGAGTGAGGCTGTCAGTTTTCAGACATTCTGATTAATGCCATGACTTTGCTGAACCCAAAACGGAGGTTACCTGCCTTTTACGCTACGAAGAACGGAGGATCTTGTTCCGATTCTTTAAGTGAAGTGCAACATATCAGTCCTAGATATTAGAGTTAAACCGACCACATTACTTGTCATTTACTTTCACGAGTAATAATTAGTAACCAACATATTACTGCGATGTTAGAACTCAGTAGTAAGAGTTAATTAGAAAAAAAATAATTATATTACATTTTTTGTAAAAATGCTAGTGATAGTTACTTTCAAAAGTCTTATAGATCAGTTTTGTTGTACGTATTAATGTTGGAATTCCGTCGTACCTAACAGAAATAATCAGACAAAACAGGTTTGCATAGGAATTACAAATTGAACAACTATAAAGCTCTTAAAAACAAAAGGCTTATTTAATTAAAAAAGCCCCGAAAAGAATTTTTTTAAACAGTCATGGTTGAGACCCGCGTGTCAAAAAATGACATTTGACGCGAAAAAAAAATATTTTGAGAGCGATATTGTAAGGCGCAATGCGCGATTTAGTCGGTAGTTAGTCACCTCCTTTCCACTTGTTTTCTCTCGGCATTTCGGGCGCGTGGAGGAGAGGTGGATCGGCTTGGCCTTCACGTTGAGGTGGAAAGAGCGAATTACCATCTCGATGAGGGAATAACCATTCCGTGACGTCATTAACTTTGCGCGCAGAATTTCAAATAAATCTCTCACCGTCAATATTGCTCTAACTTATGTTTTGCGCGTAAAATTCTTTTTTGACACGCGCGTCCCAACCAGACTGTATAAAAGAAACAGTTTTTTCTTCTTTTCAGGGGTCCTTTAAAACATACGAATAGGAATAATACGACAAGTCGAAATCATAACCTCGCCTATTAGAGCAACTGGAAAAGGAAGCTCTGGATTTAAAGATATCATTCAGTTTTTCCTTGCATGAAGTATTTAGTCATCTGCTCAAATACGTTTTAATTGTTTTTCGGTAGTGTGTACCGGAGCCGTAGGTTATCAACGGAGCCGAAACATTTGGCGCTTATATGTACGTGTACCTTCATCTCTCCGATGGCGTTGAACTGCGCCATGATCCTGTTCACGAGCAGTTCCGGGGCCCTGAAGTAGAGAGTGCAGTACTGGCCCTGAAGGTCGGCGTCGCCTTCTCGGCCCAGAGTCTTTGTGCGGAGGCACTGCTCGTAGCTGCCCAGGTTGCTCAGGGAACCTTCGAACAAGTTGGCGGAGTAATATCCCCGACGCAGTTATCACTGCAAGAGACAAAGAAAGAGGTTGATGCGCATTATGTTAAACTGATCTTCATTTTTGCATGCACGTTCGGTGAGAGTACTTCAATGCAGCATTTCACGAAGTCAGCTTGTCGCACAAGTTGGGATGAAGTCTGAAAAAGCGTAATTCGCAAAGTAGGAAGTTTACGCAAAGCACAACGGACACGAATAATGTTCGTGTTTTATTTTTTGTTTTGTTTGTTGTAGTTTGCTGTCGATTGGATTATAGTTTGGGTTACATCTAACGCTGACTCAATATTTCTCAACAACTGGTGTTACCTGTTCCCGAGATGAATGTTTTCAGGTCTGGTTGTCCACGAAATAGGAGTCATAAATCGCCTTACGTGTGATCCTTTAGATGCTTTAAATATTAATATAGTAGTCGAATACTTTATGCATTAAGGCTTAACAAGGGGCGTTTTCAATCTCGTCTTACTCAAGTAAGTGCGTAGAGGCGTCTCCTTCAAACAGAAAAACTTGACATTAAAAGAGCTGGAATTATGTTCAATGATCTTATCTGAAAAAAATAAAAAAAAGTACAAACTTGTATATTAGCCACCGTTCCCCTTTTTTATACTGGTTCGGTCTTGGAAGCGTGATTGTTTTAACGGACTTTCTTCTTTTAATATTTCCAGTATGTTTAACATTAGGTGCCTAGGAAACAGACAGCTTACCAAGTGGTGGTTAGTAGCACGTCCATGATCCTGCAATATCTCGTCAGAGATATTGCATGATGTGCGGAGTGATAAAATGAGGTTGGCCAACGGATGAATTAAGTTGTATTGCTCAATCTATTTATATATAAAGCTCCAAGTACTTCATGTACAAATTTTGAAACACTCGAGCATGGAATGAACGCTTGACGGGGTTTATGAATTTAACAATATTAAGCACAAAGAAATGTTTAATAAAATCTGTACATCGTAGTAGTTACAAATATCAAACTCGCATTAAATTTATACCTGGATCCTCGCTAAACGCTGACTGAACTGGATTTGAATTACAGGAAGAGAGGGAACTACCCAAAATATGACAATATAGACTGAACATTCAAAAACGAATATGTTACAAAACTCAACGGCTCATAAATATTCAATGAAAAGTGATGAGGAGCCGAAGGGCGGCGACTGGCGGCGAGACAATTCGAAGGTCAAAGCAAGGCAGGAAGGTGTGATGAGCGTAAACGGCAATGCTGGTCCACCATCGCGCTATAAAGCGGATAGAAATTCGGACCTGAAGGAAATTAGAAGCATCTTGTTTTATTAAAGTTCGTATTGAGGGTATTTAATCGAATACCACTCTAATAAAAAAGAAAATGAACCAGATGATTGACACTGACTGACACCGGGTCAAATATTTCGTATAGGTTGTCAACCACGGTTAGCAAGCAACATGTCCAGCGTTAGTTGCTGTCAAAGATACGAGGAATTGTAATAACAAAAGTTGTTTATTTTACAATATGAAGTTCTGCGTCAACAGCCTGTTGGCATATTTTGTTATTTACTATGGCGAGGCGGCACACAAAGCGCCTACTCAGAAAGAATACCGTACAAAAATACGTTAAATAAAGTTAAGGTCGGAAAAAACAAACAAAAAACTGTGTCGTGTTAAAGACCGTGTCCTTGACTCGTTTATTATCATTTCCTGAGCTTGACGGCCCGACGACTGGTGTATTAGCCATCTTTATCCGGTCGGAGCTGGTTCCGCTCCCGATACGAAGGGCAAAAAAACAAAAATAAAATCGACTTTTCGCGAGACTTACAGAAGTGTGAAGCAAGGAAATCCAAAACAAGCAGAATATAAACCATTGTGTTGGCTGCTAGGGACCTTGAGAATAACGACGCCCTATCGAAAACGCCTCCGCACTTTAACGACTTCGCACGTCAGGTAGGCGTGTAGTCCAGTAGCGTTATACCTAACAAGCTGTCTGATCCACGGTAGAAAATTAAAGAATATTTCCGCACGCGAGAAGAAAGCCTACGTTATAAAAATAACGTTGACAGTGTACATAGATGCAGAGACGATGACGTTAAAATTATATTTCCTCAAGTGCTGAGTGGCACGGGTCGTGCCACAAGATAAAGGAGCTATGTAACTAATTCATGACGCACGTCGCAAAAAAAAAAAATAAAAAAAGCAGAAGAAGAAGAAGAAAAGGTTTGGGCTTCTTTCATCGTAACACGATCTTTGAGGCGACCTTTCGCTCACGAATTGCAACTCTGCGGTCTCGGTTATAGGAAGACGTGCGCAGAATACATGCAAAGCGAGAAACAAATTGGCTCAGTCACAAAAACGACGGCGCCATTTTTCATTCCACGGACAGCTAAGACATCCGATCCAGCTCAATCACTCGAGAGCACTTTTGCAGATTAACAATGATAGTCGCATTTTTTTTTTTCTTGGTTAGATTTGTGCCTTCACATTTCCTCCCGAAGTGCGAAGTATCCGGCTCGTGAATCTCGAGGGCAGATGACCACATCGCTCTTGCAATAATCGCTCTTTTTTTCATGTCTTTAAAAATCAACGGTAACGTCATGGCGTAAATAAAACACACCTTTGTTGCTCTTTCTAGGATTATTTTTTGCAAACTATATTGAGGGGAAGAACACAATCTTACGGTGTTAGTAGTCGGCTCCAGTGGTGGCGTTTTCATCAAATATTGAAACGTGCTTTTATTTTATAATAAAGAATGTGTTGGAACAGGAGCTTGCTTTGGGTAATGTGGGACTAAAACAGCTTTCTACTTCTCATCAGGCATGTCAAGTGTGTCCCCTAAGCAGCCTGGGCTTCACAGCCAACGTTGCTTAGTCGAATTCGATGCTTACGTGTTTGCCAATTTGTCTCAAAGTTGCAGTTTGCGTATATGGGGACAGGGCATACATTCTTTTGTTTGTGTTAGAATTTTCGGGTAATTCATGGGAACACCATTAGTGCGCTATTTTATCGTCGCTTCTAGCGCAACATTAGTTAGCTCCATCGTTAGTTATTTTTACCATTGTCGTAAAAACGGCGGAGTTTTCCCAGAAGCCATCGAAAGGCATCTGGTACACCTAGTCTTGTACAGATTTCTAGAAAAAAAAATTAATCGAATACAATCACAATTACATTAGGTTAAAAAGTGTTACCCTACTTAATTACTTGGTACAAAAAGTAATTGACCATTACTTAAAAAAGTAATATCGTTACTTTTCCGATTACTTCAGATTTTCAAAACGACATATCTTTTCTACGGGTTTGAAGAGGGGCATTTTGTACTGTCCTTTATTACATTTCACTCACCGAATTCGAAGAGACAGTCGTGTGCTTTTCGCGCAGAGGTTGCGGTGACGTCAGAACGACGCCGAGTTCTGATTGGCTTTGATTGGAAGGATATAGTGGGTAGACCTCAATGCTGCCTAGATGCCTTGAGGTCTACCCACTATTATTTTCAAGCAGCCAATAAGATCTCGGCGCTCTGACATCATCGCAGCACCTATGCAAGAAGCGGACGAACTTGCGCTCCGCTTTACTAGATACTTATCTTCTCAATCCACTAATTTTGGCAGACCATTCTCCCGTCGGAGACAGGGTCGAGGATTCCTTTCGGTGGAACACTTCTCGAAACAAAGGGCACCATTAAAAAGGGGAGGAAAAAGATTAACCGTTACAATTAATTTCAGTACTCTCGAAAGATAATCATATTATTCTTTCGGGATTACTTCGTAATAAAAATAATCGAATTATTACAAAAATTACTTCAAAAAGTAATCAATTACAAGTAATTTGATTACTTGTAATGAGTATCGTACAAGTTTGAGTACGACCCAGCGGAGGACTGAGGATAAATTAATTTAAACCTCCTGCGGATCTCTTGACGTGCAACCGAAACCTCGGTTACGAGGCGCCTTCTCCGCCAATAAGCCTCCGTCAGATTGCGGGGCATCTCTCGGAAGGGATTCGAACCCGGCACCTGGGGATCCCGTAGGCCGGCGCTTTGCCTAAGGAGCCACCGAGGCGCCCAGAAGGAGGTGATGAAAAGGGGGATCGGTAACCGGGAGTGTTAGTGCACTACGGGTCGACGCATACGGAGCGAAATGTCGGGCCGTAAAACTAATGCAATCTGGGCTCGATTTCCATCCCCCTACCGGTGGGCGTCAGTATAACCGGGCCTTGTACTGGTGTGCAGTCGCGTAATCGCAACTGCGTGATGCGCAATGCAGAGCCAGTTTCACAGTTTCACTTAACTGTCCAAATTTTTCCTCCTGCAGCGTTGAACCTGTATCGAAAAAATGTGAAAGAAAGCTGGATCTCTCGCACTTTAATCATTCACAATCTTCGATTTACTTTTATGTTATATTTGGTTTGTGTATTTATATTATCTGTAGTAATTATTTTCTTCTCCCATGCACGCTTATGTTATATTCCTTTCGTACATCCGACGCATCTTAGCAAATGTCTGAAAATTCAATAGGTCGCCATACTCACGGGAGTTGGAAGGTAACAAAACTAGGGCTCTCTCAACAAAATAAGACTAAACGACGCGTGATTCCTTTCATATGACTGCTACGTTCATATGAAAAGAATCGCTTGTCGTTTAGTCCTATATTGTTCCCAAAGATCCGAACACGCCCCGACAGAAATACTTTGCCTCTTAGTGCCATCAGACGTGAGTGACCTCTTTCCAACACAAGCGTCGATACATCACGCGTATACTATAGTCTGACCTCCAATCGAGTTTTCTATCTCGTTACTGGTCAGCGATACCTCGTATCGTGCACACGACAATTCGACCTTGTCCGGTAACGACGCGTGCGCACTTGAAGCGCCCAAGGTACGGCACGCCGCCGTCGCAATTGCCCACTGCATGGCTAGATGCAGAAACGTCTCTACCTGACCCTCCATAGAAGTCCTGGGCGCCCTTTTCCACGACGGCCCGCTTCGTCCTTGCGAACGGGAGCGCGGGGACTTTGACACGATCGGCGCTCTACTTAGGAGATCCCGCCGTGTCTATGCTCCAGAGCCTATGATAAACATTTCATTGTTGAATCATTCTCCGCGTAGCGTCGACAGTTACGACATAGAGGTTTCGTAATTTAGTCGATCTGCTACGATAAAAGGCAGAGCGCGAGGAGGGCGTTCGATACCCGCTGTGCTTGTTTCGGTAGCAGCGGCTGCCTACTTCTTGTTGGATTGGGGTTTGCTTTTGCGTTCGTGCCGACTAACTTCAATGCTATTCGTCAATTAAATAGGCAATATTACGCTAGTTAGGAGCACTTTGGTAGAAATGTATTAAGCGATGTCCAGCCACTTGTAAGTGAGGTTGAAATCTTGTTGTATTTATGTTATGCTTCCTACATAAAACAGTGCCGCCGGATTGATGTTTGGAATGTGAATTGGAACAAGGAACATATAAAATATTTGCTCGAGATATTGAAGCTGACACGTATATTTTTTTAAGTTTAGCTGTCGCGTCGAAGATAAGCCGAGAGATCATCGGCGCTGATCAAGTTCAGGACATCGTTTCCAAGATTGAATTGCTTATTCAACAAAACACATGGTACATTTAATTAAGTTTAAAGATAACTAGCCCAATACGCAAATACAAAATGTGTAATGAGTTGTTATAAGTAACCCTCACTAATATGAACTTTGTTTTAATTTATTGTGCCACGCTATCAAATCTACTGACTCGAGAGCGTGGCTTTGTCCTAACGTCTCATTTCGACAAGAGCACGTGCAAATGAAATGCTAAATCATCAGGACACAAGCTCGAGCAAGCAGTTTTCACAGCGTATTACACTTTTTTTATTCTATTCTTTCTTTTCCAGACGGACCGGGAGGTGGGCAGAGACTAAAGGCGTGATGCCTGACAAGGTCTATGTCCCCTTTACAGTTCTAACACAGCAGTGTAGGGTACATAGATTTTTGAACACCAAGAATAGAAAGGAGAAACTATAAAAACTTATACAGTTCAGAAAAAAAAGCAAAAAACAGGATCAATCAGTTATCACACGATGGCTTTTTAACAAAGAATGATAAAATCAAATTAGTCAAGGTTTGTTTTAATACATCAAAAGGAAAATATGGACATAATTTAATAAATATGAAATACGTACATACCAGAACACAATGTCACTTCCCACCAAAAGTGTCTTTAGTCTTTTGTGTAATTGGAGCATATTGCAATTAAAATCTATTCGATCTTCTGTACTGTTCAGACTCTTTTACTGTTTACTAATTTATACACCCTTTTACTGTTTACCCATTTATACACACTTTTACTATTTACAAACATGAACCGCTGCTTGCGTCCCAAGCGACTTCCTGTCGCTCCGTCTTCGCAAGCCCGTCGAGTTTGCTCATGTCATCAGTGCTAGAAGACATAAATGCTACACGGAAAACAAAGTTGGATATTTAGCGAAGGCCTTCGGCATGTACGATATAACGTACTTGGAGACAAGCTGGTTTACAAAAAATATTATATAAAAATATTTGAACTGAGCTCGCGCTTTTTGGATCTTTTAACTTCACCTGGACAATCGGTGGTTAAATGTTTAATCGATGTATCAAGCAACGGTGTTAAGGTGGGCTTTGTTCATCCTTTTCATCAACCGGAAGTTCGCTGCAATGTCCAAAACTGGAGTTAAAGTTGAAGCTTGGGAAAGTTGGTACGACATACTTGAGAAGATGAAAACAGTGGAAAAAACGACGGACCGGAAGAAGGAAGACACAGACAGAGCGCTGACTCGCCACTAAATTTTATTGAACACAACGGTGCGAAAATCTCCAGGAACGCAACAGCGAAATTCTTGAGGCATTAGAAATACCTAGAAAAATTAGGCGCTGTGTGTGTCAGCAGTCCTTCAGTTGCCTTGTCAAGAAAGGAGATTAACTTTGCGGCCTCTTGATTCGCTTGGCTTTAGCGCGTGCCCTCTGTATGGCTTTTTAGGGGCAGTATTTTGCGTCTTGTTTTGAGTTTTTTTCGATATGTGTGTTTAGGCTGCCTTTTTGTTCTCGACTGTGCTTGCATCACCGTTGCGTTCAATAAAATTCATTTGCGAGTCAGCGCTCTGCAGTCTGTGTCTTCCTTCATCCGGTTCGTCGTTTTTTGCGCTGTTTTTATCTTCTCTAGAATGACTGGAGCTCCGCACTTTGGAAAGGGTTGATCTATACTCCGTTTCATAATCAGTCAGAGCGCAGTCAAAGGCTGCTATGCATACTAACGTAGACAGGCATATTAAATGCGCAAGATAACGCCGCGGTCACTACGTTTGATTCGTTTCGTAGTCGATTGCGCACGCGCAGAAAGAAGACGAACGCCGTTACGTTGCTGGTTTAGCGTAGCCTTATATGCTGGCTCTATCGTCTCTTAGCATCGGATGCTTTTTGACTTAAGGTGAAACGACAACATGAAACGGAGCGTCGGCCATTTCAAAATTCGCCTTCTGCGCGCTTCCATATTTGTCTCCTGGGCTGTAGAACTCATTGTTAGGATATTTATGCTTTGTTTCAGCTTAAGTCCAGACGCAGCCAATGTTACGAGTTAATGGGACCAAGCAAGCAACATCAAAAGCTCGAGTTACTGATCCTTTTCTGTTTTATGATTAGTTCAGCGATAATAGGGCACGTACAGAAACATGACGAGCCCCATTATGGTCCGCTTTTCGCATTGTCTGATTGGTGCCATCAGCTAGTAGCGTCGGTTTCGCCTGGACTTAACGTAAAGTACAGCAGTTCTGTTCCAAAGCATATCAAACGCCGTGCATGCACACAGACTAGTGCCCCCCTCCCCCCACCCCTCGTTTCCCACCCAGCAAAGAAAAAATAAGTTAGCAGAATGTAGACTTTGAAGGTGAACCTGTGAAACAAATGTGGGGAATCTGGTATCGACCCAGATGAATTAATGATGAATTTACTCTCATATGGCGAGCTGTTGACGGGCAATCGAAATCTCAGTTTCAGGGTGCCTTTTTCGTAATAAGCCTTCACCACCAAATTGACGGTACCTTGACTGGGGTTCAAATCCAACCACTAAATCGTTCCAAATGATATGACTTCTGGTCATTGCCATTTCAATCTAGTGAAGGATTTAGCTGATACTTCTTTCTTTCTGCCTCAGTAACGAACTATGTAGTAACTGATAGCCTAATACACGAAGAGCGTGTCTTATTGCGTTCACGCTTTTGTCTCCAGGATTCGTTGTTCTGACGTTCTTATTGGCAAGTGCTGCAATATCATTGGCTGTGGAGCGATAAGATGCTAGGTATATCGCCACGCCTTAGCGTTTTATAGGCTGTCAGGGACTATGGCAGCGTAGCTGTGATTTAATACTATCACTAATGCTACCTGTGAAAATATTAGAGCTGGCTATGCGTTTTCGCTCCCATTGGTTTCTAGACGAATGAAATATAGGTCATTAAAAGTAACGTGCATTGGTCACGCGGGTGAAAAACGTATGGCAGTAGAATTACTAATAGTTCTTAACGAATGCGGCAGATTCAACGCACGGGTTGGAATCTATTAAATGAAGCTCTCCGGAGTCCTCTATCAGGTTCCGTTTAGGTTCCGTCCGCTTGAGGCATGTAATGTACTCGCTTACGCGCCACAATGCGTAAGCGGGCTCAATAACGTAACTTATTCGGTGCGTTAAGATAATCTATTTTATGTGCATTAACATGATCTATTCGGGTCCGAAGGAGGGGGGGGGGGAGGTTAACAAGGACAGCTTCGCTTTAAAAAACGCGAGTCAATAGCTAAGAGGTTTAATAGGGACACACCTGATTTGATACACTAGTGACGAAAGGGTAATCCTCCACCACAAAGTAAAAGGCAACTATATCAACGTCGAAGCTGTTTTGTGGCAACTGCCCTCCTACTGCTCACATTCTGTGTCCTTACTAAGCAGACAGTCGATGAAGACGTCTCACACAAAAAGTAAAATATAATTTCGTTATTTTCGTTCTTGGAATTGACAACACAAGGTTTAAAAGAAATATATCTACCTTCGAGAAAGCATGTCGAACATGAACAAAGTTAGCTTTATGAACGATCACGGCGCAAAACAGGCGATTATTTGGTTGTGCAAATTTTTAAATATTGAGATGTAAGTTTACCTTGACGCTTAATTGGGTCTCCACAGTGCAAAAGCAATGCGACCAGTACGACATGACTGCAAACCTCGAGTCTTTAATTTTCCCCTGGCAGTAAGTGATTACAGGACCGCGCACTTCGGTACATTTGCCGCCATATTGATGGAAATCGGGAAATATGGAGATTGAACCCTGAATCTTTCTTCCACAATATCTCTTTTAGAGCAAGCACTTGCTCAACGTGCTCTCAAACAAACTCTTACTTAATGGAAACCCAGGTGGTGTAGCATCGCTTTTATTCGGCCTCCAAGATAATGAATATCAGAATGATTTTTTTTATGTAACGCACAGCTAGGAAACTCAAATCCTTGCTTTCGATCAAGCTCTGAAGCTCTTCCTTCGCACAGTTAGTGAGAGGAGGAAATGCTATTAGGAGCATGACGTACTGAAAGCAGGCGTCCGCTGTCCACGCGCCTTCCTCAAGGCTTCCCCGAGTGCACGACCGCTGGATTCTGGTTCAGTCTCCGCAAAGAACGGTCCGCCGAATGACGTTTATTGCCGGGGGAAACGAAGTTCTCAGAGCAGCCGCAGTGAATGCTATTGAACCTGGAGGCGCTGACAAGCGGCCACGGCAACTGGTGCCGAACAAGCGGGTGTGGTACGAGGCCAGAGTGCCACAGCGAACGCAAAAACATTGCGCGTGTACGCTGGGCTGCGCCTCCATCGACGAACTCAAGATACTCAGCTGAATGACTGAGCATCTCCTGGTGAAGTGGCCGGTTGTGGCAAAGCGGCGGTGATCAAGCGGCCTTGGCTGAACAACCCGTCTGCGATTCGCCTTTCTTGCTTCCGCGTTGTTGGCTAGCCCGCTAGAGCTACAGGTCATCCTTGCGTCGGCATCTGGTCAATTCGCATACGCGTGTCCGATAGCTTTATGAGCTTGCCTAACTTTCACGGTGGTGGCTTTACGATGCCGTCCCTGCACGCAGCGAGATGCACGGAGCTCAAGGCGCTCACGCACCTCTAGCCTCGATCAAAGCTATGCCTGCGCACTCTTCGTATCATTCGAAAAGCCGCAGCGTTGTCACCCTCCTGCGCAACAGAATACAGCGCGCGCGTGAATATGACTTTGGTAAGCTCGCCATTGCATGGGCTTGCCTACAAGAGACGGTATGCGCGTGGTAACCGAAAGTATGGTGCGTGGAGCGCGTCTCCGACTGGTGTGTTTACAACGTCAAAAAAAAAACAGTGGTTCCTCGATTTCCGCCTTGTGACGTCATAGAAGTGTCACACTGTCGCCGAGCCGCGATTCTGGTGGTGTTTCAACAGCTTTGGTGTATGTGGCAGACACCTGTTCTGCTGCAGGTCACTCTCCAGCTTGACAGTCTACGGAAGCGTCCGAAACCAGGAGTTGGAACGCCGTGACGACAGCGACACTCACGTTCTCTCGTGCTACTCGCCAGCATTTCTACGACCAACCGCCAGGATCGCGACATCCAACAGCGTGACACTCAAACTTTTGTGACGTCATTTCTTGCCACTTCTGAACCAGTTTCGATGCATAGACGGAATGGGACGCTGTACACAGCTGCTGAAGACACGTTATGGGCACCGTAATGAAAGTACCCGCGTTAAAGGAACCATAAAATCAAAATGCAGTTATTGCGATGCGTGCTGGTGGAACCTTTCCTCCTTCTGTTCCAGTCATGGGTAAACCGTGATATGATTTTTGTTTTAACTTCTTCCTCCTCAGCTTTCCTCCCCAAATCAAAAGCTAAATAAGAAATCAGGTGGTCGTGACATAGTATTTCACCGGTACCAGAAGTCGTTCCAGCCGTCTGAGGGTCGGTGGAGATAGCATTCCTTGTTCCTTGCGGCGGGTGCAGTCATCGATAAATGATTAGCTACAGCGACAGCCCTCCCAGCCTTCTTACCTTCGTGGTAAGCATCCCACGACTGGCCGGTCTGATAAATTTTTGTTTCATGAACGTTATATCGATGAAAGTTAAATACAGTCACATGATCGCAACAACAACTTTTGTAGCATTGTACACTAAGTGTGACGCGGTGTATAGAAGCCGTTCAGTCTTGATTAAGGTTGCCTTCTATCTCACTCTCGCTTTTTCAATCTTTGTTTCAACCCTTTGTTTCTATAACGCTGAAAGGCCACTGCGTACTGGATTTTCGACACAGCAAGTTGCTTATGAACTTCGCTATCGCATCAATATATCGATTTGAAACAAGAACGATTTCGTGCGTGACAGGGGTGGTTTTGAGGTCTGTGCGATGTTCCGGAACTGGGGACTCTAACGTGCACGCATCGTGGTAGATAAAATATAATCGTGTATCCCACATTTTAACGGCACCGTTGTTTTACTCCGCATGCAATAAGAACATGTTTTTGTTAACAAGAAAAAAATAATATTCGGCGCGTGCTACAACAATCACCTAAACCAGAGTGCGGCACGCAGTTAACAATCTAAAATTTCCCTCACTCAAACGCCGACGAACTGAATTACGCCTGTTATAATTCTTATTGCGAACCGTTGCGCGTATTATTATCGCGTCTGTCGGCCCCCACCTCGTTTTCGTCCTTGAGTGTAAAAACCACAATGCGATTTCTTTTTTGCACTCACACAAAGAAGCAGTTCGAACCGAGACCACATCGAAAGAAAGATCAGGTTTATTTTGTTCTAATTCCTCGACCCACATTTCGGTCTGAACCGAAAGACGAGATCAGTAGCACAATGTGGAAGACCGTAGGAAAGCCGATAAATGAAGGACCTTGAAGCGCGCCTTTCAGTCTAGAGCGTGGCGACGGGTGTGCCTCTATGAATATCTAGGAGTCGTGCTGAAAAGAACCGACCAAAGGGCGTATTTATTTGCCCGTTTCTTTTATCATCTGCTGCCGTTTAATTACAGTAAGCGAGAGGACGTGCAGGAAAAAGTTAGTCAATGAGCCCCTTTATTTGAGTCTCTATAAAATGGAATTAAGCAATTCAAGCATGGATACAAGAGAACTATACATTGTGATCTGTGCCAATGGAACCCTCGTGGTATTTAGTGCTCAAAACTACGTTATTCTCTTAAGTGGCGCAGGGTCAAATAGTTTTTCGGTTGCGAGTCTTTGAAACATTCACATACATAAAAAATACCTTTTTAATACGTTTAATTATTGGGGAAGGAACGCTAAGTGTGCGGCGTACTATAAGCAGATAGTAACAAGACCAGTGAAAATATGAACAGCTCTGAGTTTGATTAAAGCAGCACAGCACAGGCAGTTATAAAACAAAATACATAAAAAAATGTAGTGGTCGCCCTAACTATCAAAGCATAAAAAGTTTAACAAACGTTCACACTTTTTGAAAAAAAAAAGAATTGTTTTTCAGACACGTTTGTCTTTTAAAAAGACTGTACCTAACATTTTTTACGTTTTGCGTAAAACAAATATTGTTACCGTCGCAAAGGTTGGATGTACGCGCCAATATCCTGTTTTTATGTGGTGGTTTGTATTTACAGAGCGGCCACCTGGCGACGCGCGAACTGCATGATAGTAATAGGGTTGTGAGTATATGTTTAGACAACGGGAAGTTAGCCCAAGTGGGCTGTGCTGACACCACTGTTGATAAGCAATTTATACAGTGCAGTACGACTGCTAGCCTGGGGTCTTTAACGTGTAGCACGCAGTCGAGATACTCGACCGCACGCCGGTACGATTCTCGTCCAGATCGAAGCGGATATCCCTGGGTTCTGAAGCTTGAGGTTTCGCTCCATGTGCTCCGATCTGCGGTCGCGCTGATACGCTCGGAAACCGACCCTCCTGTGGACTGCATGGTTGCGGACAAACTTGCCGGGAAGGCGTTACGAAACTTTGTTGCCCAACATCTCGGCTGAAAGGAATACGTCTATGTGAAATACCTAGAGGGTCTATCAAGCTCCACTTTATTTAAGCGGTCAGGTTCTAAGAGGGCCGCTCTAGATATCGACACGCCTTTGGAGGAACTAGAATTGTCTCAATAGGGGACAGAGTAAATATCCCATTGTGCGGGTGCGACTTGAATAACATTGCGACTTCAGTGATAAAAAATAAGTACCTATTTTTCTAGTCCGACGCACGGACTGTTAATGGCGCTGAAAAGATCCGGTAGCTTTCATTTTTAATGATCACTATAACTCTATTGATCAAAATGTTGAAATATGTTGTTTGTTCTCGGTGCTTGTTTTGCTTCAGCCTGTTTTTTTTTTCAGTGATAAACAACCTATCTTGAAATCTAGAAGCCAAAGGTAGCGGAAAAAAAGACGCTTTTCTTTGTTTTCGAATGATTTCGCTCTAGATACGTTCATCAGTTATTGATAAACTAGCATCCATAAACACACCATTTAGATAAGTAAGAACATATAACTCTCTCGTATTTATACTGTGAAAACAAAGTAAAATTGTAGAAGTGAAGCCTCCGATGCGCCTCGCGATATCTGGCTGCACATCAGTAAAAGTACTTTTTTTTTCGCGTTAAAATATATCACGCGAAGCTTTTAAATCCATTGCGTAACGCAGAGAAGGTCCTCGTACACGAGTCATGTCTTGCGTAATAAAAATGATGCGGCCGCAACGTATTTATCGAAAAATCCAGTTTCCCTTCAGATGCGCTGCTCGAGATAATTGGCGGGAGTTTTACGATTCGAGTTCACGCTGATGTATGCCATCTGTTAAGAGACAGGTTGCCCAAGACCAGACATCCTCCTTTCCCGCTCTCCAATGGATCGGGAGAAGCACGCAAAAACAGAGGGGAAGCGGAAGAGGAGGAGGGAATCACAAAAGCATCCCAGCGCGATGTAGGACCGGTTCCTAAAGAAAAGGAAAGCTCGAAAACCGGTGCGGTGTTGTTCTCCGCGACGAACTAAGATGTTCTAGCTGCACCGGTGGGCCGTAATACTCCTCTTCGGAGCCTCCAAAGCGAGGTTGTTCATTCGCAGTCGTCCAGAGCCTGCGTTCTCAATTTGCGTATATGGTGTGCTACGCTACACTCTTTGTGCGAACACGACTACGGCACTTTTATGCGTTTGACTTCGAAAGGGCACTGGCGGACATCAAAGTTCACCTCTTGGGTTAGTACCCTCAAAGCGCTTTTCACCACTATGGTGGTTTTGATGACAGTTCGTCAGTATTGAGAACCCCCCCCCCCCCCACACACACACACACACACACAGTTGGCGATGACTTGTTCGCGCTGACAGTGTTGTGGAGTGCAGATTGAACCCGATTGCCCATTCTACGAGTAGAATAAAAATCAAAACGCGTATAATAAAATATTTGGTTCGATGTGTGACAGATAACTTGAAATTGTATGCCATCACTCTATTCACTTTTGAAACTGGTAACTTTACAATAACAAAATGAAGTCACCTGCCTTCACATATAAATTACAAATGGCCTCAGGGTGGTAATATTTGTTAGACGTTGCGTTTATTAATTAGTTTTCGTGACATAGCAGAAAGCCAAATGTAATTCTGTACAACTTTTTGTAAGTGTGCTTCAAGTTCCCACATTCTAAAAAACAAATACAGTTGCCTACTTTTGGAATTTATTTGAGACAGATTTACGCCTCAGATATATTTCCGTAATATTGCACCATTGTCTCGCGCTGGTTCCTTAATCAAAACACTAAGCCGCGTTGCACTTCATTTGACTCGTTTCTCGTGTTCTCATATGCTTCTCTGAAGCCAAGATGCATGTAAGTTGGGTGGGAACTTTCATTAAGTGCTTTGAATCATATTGACTTATAGTACCACTTTATCTGTTGCGTAAAAAAACTGTTTCACGCAGTAGCGCTTGATTACGTGCGACCATGTTTGCGGGGGGGGAGTCTAGTTGATAAATCAAATTCGCACGTCACATTGTAAAAATCCCCAATGTGGTTAAGCACACTACTGCATGAGTGGACCTGTTATGGCGAAGTCGCAAGGAAGGACATTTGAGAGTAACGAACGCGTCCGAGAGTGTAGAGAAACATAGAGTGGTGGTGACAGTAGACGCTTTTGTGCTGCCTTAACTTGAAACGGAAGAAAAAAAAACTTACTCGTGTAGTGAGTGACTAATGGCAGGTTTTCTCTTGAACGAAAATCTAAATAGAACTCTCGACTCATGATGGAGATATGACTGATGTTGAAATGAGGACTGCGACCCTACGGCTAGAAATATGGGGAATTATTTTTATTGACAATAATGACCTTATGATAAGTAATTTAGGCAGTGAGAACTAAATGTGACACGGACATTCGAGGTGAGGGGCGGGGGTGGTAGGTAAATAATTTGAGGATCGCACTCAAAGGTGTTCGATTCTGGGTGGTGCGCGCTTGTGAGTCAGATACATCCAAACGCCAGATCGGAGGTTATTTTTGTTTGGCTCACGCAATTTAACTTTGATTAATAATATAATTTGTAAACGTTAATGCAAACACATGCGCTTATTCCGATGCTTTCGTTTCTTGAGAGGTAGCGTTTTAGGTGTCGAAACAAGTCTGAAAAGTCGAAAATGGAGCATTAGACCAAACACTTCCGCGTTCCGAGAACGCATCTGCAGTCGAGTCCCGCTGACTTGACACATCTAATAATTACCTGTTTTTGATGCCAGGCAGGCCCACGCGTGATGAAGACAAAGAGGTGATCACGGGTCGATTAAGGGAAAGTAAAGTAAGAGAGTGCAGGTAAGCGCTCGCTTATTAATATCAATATTTCTTAACAATATGAGCATATCAATATCAATATCTAGCACAAAGCTACTGTTACGGATCGTGAGGCAATTCTTCTATTTATCTCAGCTTCCGCGTTTCCTGTACTATACTAGAAACCATAGTCTTTGACAGCTTAAGTAACGAAGGGTGTGGCTAGTCCCCTGCATCTCATTATCACTCCGCAGCCAATAAGAATGCGGGATTAGGCGATAGGAACGCCAAAGGACCAATCACAAAGCAAACCCCATGAACATTATAAGCCACGCTCTACCTTTCCTAAGCTGCAGGGACCCTAAACACGGGGGCTTTTCTAGACTCAAAGCCCGAGACCCTGGTGGACCTCTAGTGCCCAGTGCGTCGGCTTAACGCTTGACGCTATGCCATAAATGACTGACAAAGAAGCTACAAATTCCCCGCTATGACGAGCGAGAGGGCTCTTAACGTAGCAACTTCCAAGTTAAAAATATGGTGAAAACAGATATCGAACATGAAGCGAACGGCCCACGACCAAGTTAATTTGAATAAAGTAATAAAACAAAGCGACGTAATAATAACTCCTCCTCCAAATCCACCTCAAAATTACAATGACAAAACAGTTATTTTTAAAGTGCAGTGCTTAGACGATTGTTCCCGTGTTCTGCGGCGTCGGCGTTGCTGTCGCCGTCGGCGTAACAGGAGGAGGAGGAGGAGAAGAGGGTGCTCCGTACCCTCCCCTTCTCCTGCTTATATAAATGATATTATAATAAATAAGAATTTATATATATTTATACATATATTTACGTATATATATAAATGACTTATATATAACTTATATGATGTACGCAGGAGTACGAGGTCTATATTTGTACACATATATATATTTTTTTCTTAAATTGTTTAGCAAGGTATATCAAAAAATCAAAACATCTCAAGAGCTGCGCTTTAATTTCGCGTTACAGGAATTTGTGAACATCTTTTATTTTTTAGGTATCGAGTAAATTCAGCAGCTATGTTATTCCTGCATCGGAGTAGGCACTATTTCGCACGCTGAATTTGCACGTTTCAAAATTCCCCCTGAATCCAGCCACAAAGCAACCTGTCTGTATCCGCATTTGTTTGACTCAGACGTCGTTCCAATTAAGGAGAGGAGGAAGGCCAATATCCGGTGAATAACGACAGCCGCGGCGCAACCTCGAACCGCACTTGCCGGAGACAAGTCCAACAGATGATTACAGAGCGCGCGAAGGTCGCCTCGCAGCCGAAGGAGATGATGAGGGAGTTGAACAGAGGGAGGATGAATATAGCGTGCCAGAAATTTATATGTCTTTGCAGTCGGCGGCGGTACGACCTGGCACTGCCGCGTGCCAACCGATGAGAGCAAAATGCCAGATGGGCGGCCTCCGCTAATGGAACGCACTGTCGCATTGTGACATAAGACTGTGGCAGCCTATTCCAACCTCTATCTTAACAGCTTAATGCATCTGGTGTTCCGCGTATTGTATTTTCTACTCCCAGGACTAAACGTCAGAGGGCGTGCTCACATCCTCCTCGTGTGCATTTTTTTATCTCAATTTTGTCCTTCGTATTACAGAGCGAACTATAATTGAATATTACGACGCAATTTTTAGATGGGGGTACTAAAATGTTCACGTTTTTTGTTGCGGGTAACCGTACTCGATTCACAACAACGGATGTGAAACTTATGATGAGATAATGGGGAAGTATTAACGAGGCCAATTACGCAATCCCGAGTGTAAGTCTGTCTGAGCTTTTAGTTTATTTTAGAATGAATACCAATCAATGTAGGGTTGGTTATTTACAAAAACTATCAGAGATAGGCCCGCTTAGACGTAAAATAAATCTACAAACGGCCATTGAAATCCTCAAAATGATAATTTTTGGTTGTCTTAAGCGCTTCAAAATGCTATCACATCAACAAAAGCATTAAAAAATTGCCTCTGCAATGACGTATATACGACGGAGAAAGTTAAATTCTTCAGGTTCATTTTTGTAACTTTTTGTTAATTGCATATAATACAAACATATTTTTACAGATCTTTCGAGCGCCTGGTGCCGCTTCATTTTTAAATGTTAAAAAGAAAGCGTGGAAATGGCCGAGGCAAGCGCTCGGCCCACTTTCTGCCTTCCCTTTCTCAATATGGCGACTTTAAAAGGCTGAACCAACTGAATGCTGTAAGTGGTGGGGTATTCAACGTTGATTGCTGATCAGAGCTGTTTCGCGCCGAGCGACTTCCACACTTCGAGGAAAATATTATCGAGTGCTTGGCGAAGCTGGGTTTTGTGCCATACGATGATGTTTGATCGAAACCTGAATGATCATTCCCGACGAAGGTGAAGATGGAGACGTAGGCTGCACGAAAACGAAAATAAGCGCGCTCGTTACCGTGTTTTGACACTTTCGTTTGGGGGAAGCAAGAAACAACACCGAGGCAACCAGTTGGCCATCTACGTCACCAACTCGCGCAGAAACTTCGAATTAGGTTTTTAAAACCATTTCTTTTTTGCCGAACCTTTGCAGTTTGCCATCTTTGATGTTTGAGGGTGTCGTTTAGGGATAATGTTTAATTGCCTGGCATAATTCAAACTATGTGTGTTTGAATGCCGGTCCATGGCACTTGAAGCTCCCCTGAGTGTCTCAAACCCTCTCATTAAATGTATGTTGTACTTTAGACCATCCTAATCTGTGTTTCGTATGGTGTTTACACGATATAGCATCGTGTTTTACATATAGTGTACACGCGCACATAATATTTTTAGACATGTTCAAAGGCAAGATAACGTAATCAGGACATTATTATAAATTTAGGTAATTGACTTTATTTTTACACTGATCTAATTTTCGAATTTTTTTTTAACTTAAAATATATTGCGAAAAATAGAGCACACTAATATCTCACGCAATAGATGATAAAACATAATATATGATGTTAAATGGAGAAATCTTGTGTTCACAAAATATTACGCAATCCCACACTTAAAAAAAGAATAAATCGCAAAATATCGAGCACAGGAAAAAAAGTACACATATATAATCAAGGTTTTCTATTATATTTTACCAAAAGAAAAGTTGATTCTATCAATAAAAAACCCCATATACTTCGAAGCTATCAAGAAAATACGACTAAATAAGAACAACGTGGTCCGAACTAAAGCTACGATAGTGGTGCCAGATTATGACTCGTATGCCTCATCTTGATCACATAATAAGAGGACGAATAAATGCAACGACTTTGCCTTAGCAACGTCTGCCATAACGCTCATCTTGTGTCACTTATCCGAATTTTCTGGCGCCGTTGGTAAAGAACCAGGCTGGCTGTCTCAAGACGGCGAACAAACGGGTCATTGATCCCAGGTGGCCCCGCTAGTTATTACCTTTTTGTAGTTCCAGCACGATACCGGTCCCGACACTTGACATTATAACCTCGGATACGGAGGGAAATAAACGTTGTTTACTCGTGGATGAAGCGGCGGTTGTACGATGGCGTCATAATTGACTGCATGTGACCGCATCGCCCCTTGCATTCTTACGTAGTCGTAGCGCGTTCCGCTACGCCCTGTGTAAATTGTTCTCTCTAGGAAGTGAGTGTGAATGCAGCACGTCGACGACGGCCCGGTTTTCGGACATCCACATGTTCACGATATATCTACCCATGTAGAATGACAACAATACGTTTTGAAATGCGTAGCACTCAAAGGGCGAGTTCCTTGCGCTTTCGTGTGTGCGGCGTGTAGCCTCAATAATGAGGTCACTCTGAAGACGTCGCGGTCTTCATGGGACGTAATCAACGTTTTAGGAAGTTCACCGTGGTGTCATCATGGGAATACCGTGATCACGTGCCGGCGTTGACGTGACGTCATCAGCGTGACCGTCGTCAGGTGATACCATGATGTCCCAGTGGGAAAACACTGAACTGAACGAAACATGTCCTTTCCTGATTCCTGTTCGTCCCTTGTGGCTTCCGTGATTACATGTGGTCGGCGGTTGGAGCGATGGAACAGTCATTCCGGTAACACTGTTGTTATTGTCATGTAAGCGTATTGCCCGGGGCACCCTGAACGCAACCTACGCTACCACGCGAACCAGATCTTGTGGGTTTGTAAACGTTCATCAGCCCCGCAATCCTTCCATCGCTTCCCCGAAGATTATCAAGCCCCTGGAAGCTCACCTACGTCAACACATCGTTGCAGGTTTGAAACGTATGACTAAAGATCGGGGCAATTAATTTTGAGTCCAATGCTTGCATGCTAAAACACGAGCGTTGTGCGCTGAGCTGGCACATGGCGTAGCGCGACCTATTTAAGACCGCCATATTTTCTCTATTGTGGCGACCCCTATAAGTCACTGGAGTCGCGAATATAACCGTAAATTTTTACAAGGGTTTGATAGAAATATACAGACTGGCTATGACGGCGTCAGAAAGTAGGACTTCACTGCATGCAGCCTCACGCACGTTCTTGAAAGCTACGTGCCTCACAGGTATCTTTGATTAAACATATAAAACGCTCGCGATACCCTCGTAAGGGTCCTTGTTGCGTTCCCAACGTCCCATTTACGAATGGTTTTTAAGGGCATCAATCAGGCGTGTGCTGCGCTGAAAGTGACCCTCAACTGTCCGGCGACAGAGGTTAATCGTTTTCACGTAAGATGTAAAACGGAGCTATTTTGCGATGATACAGACCCCTCTCTTGTATATCGAAAAAGACAAGCACAGCAAGATATAGAAGAAAGAGAAGGTTGCCTTGTCTTGGTCGACTGCGTTTCAGTCTGACAAGCCAACCAGAAAAATAGGCAGACACAGTGCGTGAGTAGAGTGCTTTGCACATATCGAATGAGGGGAATTCACACAAAGAAATGTTATAAATTTAAAGATGTAAGGGTTTTCCAGAGACTTACACCCATAACTACACCCCCCCCCTCAAAAAAAAAAAGGCTGCGAGTTTGATTTTTTGCGCAACACTAGACAACGAGTCATGGCGAACTATGAAAGAATCCCAGCGAAGGGCCAAGCTGTGAATACGACTAAGCAAAAACTATGACTCGCTCAAGGACAATGCGCAGGACGTTTCACTTATTTATTGTTATTGTGCACATCATATTTTTCTGATCTAATCGCATTATGAGCTTTGTTTGTCATTTGATAGGATTCCTCTATTTTATGCCTTGATTCGTTGTCTCTCGTTTTGGAGGATAGGTAGGTCCCAGATCTTTTCTCTAGATGTATACACCATTTCAGTCCACTTTTTTGAGTAATACACCCTTTTCAATCATAAAAAGGGGACTTTTGTCATGGAACACTCTTCAACATGAAAGGGTGTGTGAAGGGTGCTACGGTGAAGTTAAGTGAATACCTCTACTAGAAAGGTGCTCGCCGCATTGACACCCGTTTCAGAAAGCTTTAGCGTAGCTTGAGACAATGTCGAATAATGATCGCTTGTGGCAGTGCTTGTTATATGAAGGTGCATTTTTCGAACTTTGATATATTTTGCTTTATATAGAATATTGTCGAAAGCAAAACAACATACGTGTAGCCTTCGTAGTTTTGGAGGGGGTCGCCTGCGAATGAGTGTCTTTGGATTGTGAAGTACGCATAAGGAGGTGAAGCATTGGAGAGGGTCGTGATTCCTCTCTCGTGCTTGATTCATTTCGTCAGAATTTGCTGCTTCTTCGCACGTGAGAACTGCATGTGGTGCTTGCTGCTTGTAAATTTGTTGCTCGTAAAATGTCCCTAGAGGCTCCTAAGATCCCCAACCTTTACTTTTTAGGGTCTTCACCAGCATCCTGAGGGTGCTGCCGTAACACCTTTGAGGCGTTACAGCAACGGAAAATAATGTTATACCATCATAGGGGTGTTACTGCACCCTAAAGATGTTGCAGTTGATTTGCACCTATAAGGATGTAAAGGTTTTTGTTTGTTCTAAGCATTACTTGCCAACGGGGGAAGATTAAGCGAATCTTGCATGAATATGGGATGTTTGCCTCGTTCTTACGTACTTGCGAACAGATGGTCAAATTCCTAGAAGAAACCAATAAATAAGTAAGTGGAGACGCCGCCCTTATCTGTAGTTCCATCTTGTTCTCGTTGTAAACGTCCGCGTTAATCTTCTGAAATAACCCAAGAGGATTACCACGCGGGTATGTAGATGACATCCTTACATTCTATTAAACTGGTTAGATCGAGCGGATGCGTTCCTTTTTACAGAAAACAAATATGGTAAAAGCGAGTTCTTGGGTTGATAATTTTAACCGACATAGCTCAGGAATGTTTTGAAAAGAAAGTTGAAATAATGTACGTGGGCGGATGACGTGAGCGGGAGTTGCTCACGGTGCGCTCATTGTTCAAATCTCGAGCAGCTCTAATCGGCGCAGATTTTTCATAGCACGGCTTTGTTGGCGCTTCCTGTGCGGACCTCTGATGCATATGTTTTTTTATGCAATACTTCCGGGTGGCTGTCACGTTTTAGCTCTATTATGCGGTCAGTTTAGGACATGAAGCTTTTTTTTGCTTGGGTTGCACGAAGAAGTATTTTCTTGGATCACGAAAGGGCACTTTGGAAACTGCAGAGAAAGATAATACAAATTAACGAACGTTTCAGCGAGCGCGACAAGGAGAAAGGAACCTCTAACATGAAAGTAGGTTTATTATGCTTTGAGGACTAAATGATCTGATATACGGGATGCTTAATTTTAATTCGAACAAATAACAAATAAATAGGGGGTGATGGTTGGACGAGTTTTGTCTTGACCATGCAGTTATGAGGCTCGGCGTACATTAGATAAGGAAGTAATCGTCACGGTAAGTTTACTAATGAGCTAAATAATATAGTTTTTAATTATTGGTTTTAGGGGTTATGTTGCGATTGCAGTCCTGGCGTCAATTACTTATAATAGAAACCAGATCCATTTCAAGAATATACGAAAATGTAATGCTTTTAATACAATAATCGGTCAACTTCAGCATTTTTTTCGTTCAATTTAAAAATTGGGGTTTAAAAGAACGTTGCAAGACCTGTCCCCAATGACGCTTGGAAGAGTGATGTAGTCGTTTCCATCATGTTCTGTCTATCTCGGCAGCGCGTCCTTCGTAGGTGTGCCGACGTCACAAGTGACCACGTGACTGAAACGACTACGTCGCTTTTTCAACCGTCATTGTCGGCAGGACTTGCAGGGCTCTTTTAAACGAATTCTTAAATCGGGTGAAAAAAAAACGTGACCATTTAACAATTAATATCTAATAAACCAGTACCTTTTGCAAATTCTTTAAATTGGTCTTACCACTAATAGTAGCTCCTGTCAATACTGCCATTCCAACACGACCCCTAAAACGAACAACTAAAAGTTAATGAACAGATTTTTGTTAACTAGTAAACATAGCATGACGATTATCCCATCATATAATGTCCGCCAAGCCTGATAAATACATAGAAAGAGAGAACTCGTCTAACCCTTACTACCTATAAAAAAATCTGCTCGAATTAACACCGAATACTTTGTATAAATGGCGCTTGTAAATGAATACATTTCTGTGGAAAAAAAGTTTTCAAAACCTGGAGTTATAATAATGGTTATTAAAAGATAATGGTCAATGTCCTAATAATAAAGAAATAAAACTTGTAGCGTCATGTCAAAATCCGGGAATAAAACACATCTTTTATTTTGATATATTTTTATTTGATATATTTACGAATCTTTTTTATATATTTTTATTTTACTTTGTATATTCACCATTTTTTTGTTGCGTGTCATCATTAGGCAGATGTAATTTCTCGTTCTGTCATGGCATTGTGCTTGGAATAATTGAAACCTTACGTTGCTAAAATAGTAATAGCTTGCCCAAGGAAAACAACAACAAACAGTGAATTTCTGGCAGAAAAGTGACAGGATAAAGGCTGGAGTTTCCAACTCCTGTCATTATTTGTATTTTTTAGTCGGGTTCAATTACATCAAAATATATCTTATTCGTAATTAGAGTTAATACGCAGGAGAGCTGGTGGAAGTTTACCATGATGATTTTAACCCAAGACCTGGACAGAAGGAGGAAACTTTTTACAGTGGAAGAAAAGTAACAGGGACTAACAACGTCCCTATAAACGGCGTCTGTCCCTGTCAATCTATCTTCCATAGTAAAAATGAAAATTTCTCCTCTGCCCCAGTCTTGGGTTAAAATCGTTATAATATTCGTCACACTTCCTTTTTACGATGGGGTAAATAAAATTTAAAATTTTCCAATTAGTTCGATAAAGAATTATAATTTAGTCAGAGGCCCGTTATATTTCAATGAGGTCCATTTTATGGCGTTGAGTAATACAGCTCGCTCAATTTAGCCACCTGAAAAATATGACACCTTAATTCAAAAACTAATTGCGCGCACCTATTTCGCCATCGGTCAAAATGTATCTATCAAATTTAAGGTATACTCTCACTTTGGATTATTCACTATTTGCACTCCGCCCAAATCAACGAGGTGACCGCACACTATCTTAGCGCTCTTCCGACAGGAAGCTCCTCAATTGTTATCGCTAGACTTTCCAAACACCCGGAAAACACTAAAAATCCGCCTCTTCCTGCTCTACGCTGGACACGCATTGAATGTTTTTTTTTCGAGCAAACAGAAAGAAATAAACAACGAAAGAAAGGGCAGTAGAAGGTTGCCCGCTGGGAAACGCTATCTGTCCCAGATTCGGTGCATTGCGGTACTTTCGCGAGCTTCCTCTAACGACAACGGAGGTATGTAGATGCGAAAAGAGGAAGATGCTCTCTGCGAAGCATGGGCAACAACAACCACCATCAACAAAAACAACATTAACTTGTGCATTCAAGAGGATCGCCAGAAATGTTTGTCTCCTGCTCGGTTGTGCTTGTTGCTCGAGCTGACAAACGTAGTGCATATTCTAATCTATAGGGGCGATGTGTTATCTCTGCTATTGGAAGGAAAACATAGTCGTGACCGCGTCCAATCTCGACTTGGCTCTTGAACTTACGATTTATTTACGACCCCGTCTCTATCATAATACTCATTTTGTAGTTATATTTAATAGTATCCATCGAATTAGACAATACCTTCTTAACTGGTTACTTGTTTTTTTTTTGTAATGTGATTGGTCATTTTTACGCAGGGTGTTAATACCATCACTTTCATCGGGCTATATTCATTCGTACTTCTTTTGGTGGGGAGGATGTCTTTAAAAATTCTAAATTACAGATGAAAAAGGAATATGGTAAGCTGTATTATTGCCTTTTACAACAAGCGTTGCAGCGTCAATTTCATGCAATCAATGCATAACCAGTGATTGCATTGGAACGAGCAAAACAGCACTTGCGGTTTGTCGCATCTCTAGCACGGTTCTCACGCTTTCAGTTGTGTTTTGATATCATCTGAGGGATCAGTGATGGAGCGAAATTAAAGGCTTGCCTAAGACAGTGCGATTGTGCTGGTTATTGTAAAGCAACAATATAAATTTTAATATTTTTGATATGGTAGTTTTCGTAGTCATGGACTATTACATCAAATGCCATGCCGTCATAAAAATTTTGAAATAAGATTCTTTATTGCTAAAAGTGAGTGATCTTCATTTGTTCAAGAATGTTTTTGCTTTTGAATAAGATAACCGAAGATAACGTCGTGATTTAGGAATAAAAACTCTAATTAGTAAATACGTTTTTTAATTAGTTTTTCAGAAAAATGGTCATCACGGGTCTTATTTATGATAGATGCTCTGTTTTGTGCTCGCAAAAAACTTTTAAACGTAATTGAGTGATAAATTGAGATTCAAGCTTGAGATTGCAATAGGAACTCTCGACTCGTAAACATAATTTAAATAAGCAAATCTGCATAAACAGACTTGCTCTGGAGCTCACTTATACTACTATGCTGGATAAATAACCCTGACACACGGTGGCTAGTGCAATGAATCCTTGAAGGAACACTAAACTGCTAAAACATTTTTTGAAGTGCCTGGATGGAATATGTATGTCAGAAAACGAAATCCGCCCTCCCCTGGAAACAAACAAACAATCTAGACCAATAGGTACTTCGTGAGACTATTTAAGAATGATTATAAACACAGAAGTGGGATGTGGCTTGATGACTTATCCACCCTTTCAAGCTTCGACTGCAGCGCCATCTTCAACGGGGCATAGTAGCCATGCACGGTCTTCAAGGCTTCAGAGGGCACGGCGGGACCACCACGGACGCATCCATGAACCCCTTCTTATTACTCGCACAGGTTCGTAGAAACTATGGAAAATGTTTTCGTAGTAATAATAGGAGTATTATTGTCCTGCCGTGCCTGGCAAAGTGTTTTTCGTTGATTGATGAAGCTCAAAGTGTCCTGATTCTACTTGCCGGTGACGTTGAGCGAAATCCTGGTCCTGAGGTTAAGCAACTTCTTCAGGAAATGCGTTCAGCTCTACAGGCTTCAATTGACAAAGTTTCTTCTCAACAGTCCACAATAGAAGAAACAATAAAAACTAGGTTTGCTGAGTTAAACGACTCGCTTAAAGTCTTAACCCAGCATACCGAAGAAATTAATCACCTAAAGTCAGAAGTCTCGTCTCTTAAGAAAATAATTACTGAACAACAGCAAAAAATGGAAGATTTTGAAGATAGAAGTCGCCGCCGAAACCTAGTAATCTTTGGCCTCCCAGAAATGGAAGGCGAAATCCCTGCTCGTTTAAAGCAGCATGTGTTGGAAGATATTTTTTTGTACTAAATTGGGTGTTACAGTACAATCAGTAGAAAGGGTGCACAGGATCGGCGTAAAAAGAGCCGATAAGACAAGACCCGTCATGCTAAATTTTTTTGACTACAACGAGAAAATGCATGTTTTGCAGAGTTGTCCTAAACTAAAAGGTTCAAATATATCTATTAGTCACGATTACTGCAGAGCTACACTTAACAAGCGGTCTAACTTGTGGCAACATGGCAAAGAGTTCAAAGCCCAGGGCCGCAAAGTGACCCTGGACTACGACCGCCTTCGGGTGGATGACGCGGTTTATATTTGGGACGAAGTTAACTCGTGCCCAAAACAGGTTCACACTATCAATTTCCGTCCGAAACAAGTTCGCCAATCCAACTCTGCTCAAGCATCTTCTTGAAACGAGTTTAAAACGTTTCGGATAAGTGTGCTGGACGGAAGAAGTATTGCTAACAAATCCTAACAATTGGAAGAAGTTCTCCTGCTCTACGACCCTCACCTACTGGCGGTTACAGAGACATGGCTATCACCAAATATTACTGATTCCGAAATTATACCCCCTTAACATAAAATAGTAAGACGGGATCGTGAAGGACGAGGTGGTGGCGTAGCTATAATAGCAAAGAAAGAAGTTGATATCGTTAGGCTTGAAAACATTCCGGAACACGAAAGCATTTGGTGCGAAATCCGTTATCGAAATATTTCTACTTTATTTGGCGTCGTTTACAGACCGCCCAATAGTCCTGTATCATATATTGAATTGCTGGCGAACTATCTTGATCGCATGCTCACGCCTAATAAAAAATGTGTGCTCACTGGCGACTTCAACCTACCTGGGATTGACTGGAATGCGTTAGCTATCTCGGGCTATCATGACGTCGAGAGCGCACGCCTGCTTCTTGATTCTGTCTTTTTCCACGATCTTAAACAGATAGTCACTGTTCCCACTCGAGCCACAGAGACAACTCAGTCAATCCTAGACCTTATTTTTATCAAAGATTTTCCCGGCGACTGTACAGTGTCTACCGCAGATGGAATCGCCGATCACAAACTGGTTAATTTAAATTTGATTATTCAAAAAACAAAACCAACGCCCCACTTAAGACTTTCTATCGATTTTTCAGCTGCAGACGACGAATCAGTTCTTGATTGTTTACATTTTCTTTCACGAATTTTGAGCGTAACGATGACGTCTCTCTTCTATGGGAAACGTTCAAAAGCCTCGTCACGTCCTGCATCAATAAGTTTGTTCCGATCCGTCGAAAACCAATCAGAAGACACAATCCATGGATTAACCGTGAGATTATTCACCTTAAGACGCGTGTTAAACGCAAACGAAAGGCAAAAATTAAAAATAGCTCGGAGCTGAACGTCCTTAATGACGAATTACTCAGTAAAACACGCATCGCACGTGATAAATCTTATGGGCAAACTCTTGCTTCTTTTTATGAGAATCACCTCAAAAGTTTTGGTGCTTTCTATCTGATACTAGTGAACGAGTCAAACAACTAAGAATTCATGGTTCTGTGTCAACTAACGGTAAAGAAATTGCAAATGAGTTCAATGCCAGTTTTCACAGAGCTTTTACTACACCCGATTGCTTTTTGATTGTGAATGATAATTATGCGTCTTCATCCGCTTCTGTTAAAATGCCAGATGTGGTGCTCAGTCATGAGGGCATATTTTCGCTTTTGTTGAATATCAACATAAGGAAATCATGCGGTGCTGATGTCATACCTAATTCTTTTCTCCATCGCTACTCGGAAATAGTCTCCGAGTACCTTTACGCGCTTTTCAGTGCCTCACTTAATCAGTGTTCCTTACCAGCAGATTGGGTAACCGCTAGAGTAGTTCCTGTATTTAAATCAGGTGACAAATTAGACGCCGGAAATTACAGACCTATTTCTTTAATAAGCACATGTTGCAAGTTACTTGAGCACATAATCGCTAACCATATATCTCGTTACCTTGAGTCAACCAATTTTTTTGACAAGAACCAACACGGATTTCGTAGAAACGTTTCCACAACGACTCAGCTAATATCTGTAGTCCACGATTTTGCAGCCGCGATCGACAATCGTCACCAAATCGACGCAATTTTTTTAGATCTATCTAAGGCGTTCGATCGCGTGCCTCACAATCTGCTCATTGATAGATTGAACGAAGCCGGACTTCCTGATAGGCTGGTTCGTTGGATACAGGCCTATCTACAAAACCGCTCTCAATTCGTTGAACGTGATGGCTCTAAATTTGATAATCTACAGGTTTTGTCTGGTGCACCACAGGGCTCCGTGCTCGCACCGTTACTTTTCTTGATATATATTAACAACATTTCCAAAAATATTGATGAATGTGTTAGTGTAAAATTGTTCGCGGATGACTGCTTAATGTATACTCTTGTCAAAAGTTCTTCCTGTCAGACTACATTGAATGAAAACCTTTGTAAACTTGCGGACTGGTGCGACCTTCAGAAAATGAAAATTAACTTCTCTAAAACCGTCTCAATGACACTGACTACAAAAAAAAGCCCCTTTTCTACATTTACCATATTGGCAATCAGTACATTCAAGAAGTTTCCTTTGTGAAATACTTAGGTCTAACAATTAGAAACAACCTCAAATGGGACCAGCACATCAACAACATATGTGCTAAAGCGTTCAGAAAGCTATGCTTTCTTCGAAGAAAACTCAAAGGATGTCACTCGGCTGTGAAACTTGTAGCTTATCGTTCTCTAGTTCGCACAGTTCTAGGGTACGCCTTCATTGTGTGGGACCCATATTTTGTGAAAGACATTGCGGAGGTGGAGCGGATCCAACGTCTCGCTGCAAGATTCATCCTATCAGACTACCGCACTTCATCATCAGTAACTAACTTGTTAAAGCAGCTTGAGCTCGAACCACTCCACGTTCGCCGACAAATCTCTAGGCTGAAGTTTCTTTACTTACTTTATAACAATTCATCTGGTCTATCAAGGGACACTTATCTTCCCCCTGTGCCACAAAGATCAGCTCAACTAAATCACTCCAAAGTCATATGCCCATACTATGCCAGAACTAACCTTTTTCAGAAGTCATTTTTTCCTAACACAATTGAACGATGGAACGGTTTGCCGTCATTGCTTGTGGAATGTACTGATGTCAACCAATTCGAACATCTATTGACTAAACTCCTTTTGTAACCCTCCCTGCTTAGGCAGCGCCGCTGCCTGCAGTATATGTGAATAAATAAATAAATAAATAAATAAATAAATAAATAAATAAATAAATAAATAAATAAAAAGCAAGCGTTTATTGTGAGGCCGACGTCTCAAAATAGAAGCATGTTTAAAATGGCTCTTAACACAAAATACGTTCTGAGTCATAAACATTGAGCTACATCTATTTTTAGGCAAGTTTATTTTTCGACAGACATGTCCTATCTAGGTACATTAAGACGTGTGTTTGGGAAGTTAAGTGTCCTTTTAATGCTTTGTGGATGTGACGTACCTTTCTAAATTTCACCCCACACGCTAAGCGAAATACATCGCTTTATGCTACGGAGGCATAAAACAAGTTTGTTGACGCACCAAAAACGGCCCTTCGATCGTAGTTATGTGGGATTTCTCCGCCTATTAATGTACGACCCTGAATAGTGGACAAAATACATTGCCTAATTTCGGCGCCGTAGTACTAGACTTTTTTTCCCCACTGCATAAAGCTTGTGCGAGCACGATTATGGGAAGCACATAAGAATTAGTATTCTACACGACTCACAGGGAGGCATGCTTCGAGAGCCTTGGGCTTCAAGAACGAGGCCTGCGAATTCAGCACCTGCACAACATTCTCGTCTTGCTTTATGTAAGTTAAAGAAGAAAACAAAAAAATGCGCACTGAACAACGCCTGCGTATGAAGAAACCCAGTGGCCGGTGGCCCCGTTCAAACAACAGGCAACGACACTTTCATTAAGAGCCCTCGAAGGTAAACCGGGTGTGTGGGATATCACGTCGCTCGAAAAGTGTGCTGAGCTACTTTCCTCTTCGAACAGGCTCTAGGGAATTACGAAACTCGTCTACTGAGTTTGACCGTGACAGAGTGCACTGATATCTCTGATATCTATTGCACGTTCTGCGAGAACTATGCTGGGAATTCAAGCTCCGCGAAAGAAGGGTTTTTTGGGTTTTTTTTTTTGCTGCTCACCTTGACGCATCTGGAATTTTATTTTTTACTTCTTTATAAGAATGCAAAAATAGCGCGTATATTTAGGGCTAAGGGTTTTCTGTAGACGGAATGGCTGGATAGTGAAATAGCGTCGTATAGGAGTTAGTTTGTGTTCGGAGACGAGAAATTCAGATCGTAAAAAATCAAATAAACAATAAGCATCGCGTAGTTCTATCTGGCCGGTTTACGTACAATGGCTGCGCCTTTTAGGAGTAAAACAAATATATTTGTTGTTATTTGAATTCAGATGGTTTATGAGCTACAAAAATAATTCCTGCATTCCAGCTGTCTATCAAATGACTGAGAAAAAAGAGGCCGAGAGGTTTATCTTACTTTGTAGTTATATTTCTGAACTACTAATTGAAGATCACTACTAAATTATGAGTACATACGTAAGACTAGAGAAGTGGATGCAAACATACGAGGCTCCCCAAATAACAAGAAATAGACTACCGAAAAGAGTCAACCTGAGAGATTTAAAGGTCACAAAACGAAGGTTGGGCCATTAAAAGTGTATATAATTTAGAACAACACCTAAAAAATAAGTCGTGCACAACGACAAAACAAACACCCAAAACAGAAATAAATGAACAGCTAAAACCGAAGTTCGCGCTTGGACGCAAAGGAAAATTATGACTTACACCTGAGCGCCCAAGCGTCCTGTCGACGAATCCCCTGGTACAGTTTCCACAGATGGGTGACGCAGTCTGAGGTAGGGTTTCCGTCGCCCAAGAACCGCGTGGCCACCGGCAGTAACCGGCTGGTGAGCTGGTTCAAGAAATCGTTCACCTCCGGTTGGTAATCCCTAGTGGTGGTCGGTTCCGTCGCTACCGCTGTCGTTGTCGGGTCCAGAGTGGCCTCCGTAGGACCAAGATCCTCCACCTCTCGCGTTCCATTCTCAAATACTGCATTTGAGGTTTCTACAGACTTTGTTGGGGATATAGTTAGATTGCTTTTGGTCACGGGTGCAGCGGAGACAACAGGAGCTGTAGTGTTTGTTGTTATGGGCGTCTGCTTAGTAGAAGTCTTAGTAGCAGACGCCTCAGTTGACACGGCAAGAGCAGGAGACGAAGTGGGATTAGCAGGTTTAGCAGAAGGCTTACTAGTAGATGCCTTTGTTGACACTGCAGCAGCAGGAGACGAAGTGGGATTAACAGGTTTAGCAGAAGCCTTACTAGTAGACGCCTTTGTTTGCACGGCGGGACGTGGTGTAGTTTTAGCGGTGCTACGTGACGTTGTGGCTGTGGAATTGGAAGAAGACTTCGTGCTATTACCACTCTTCGATTTCGGTTTCGTAATTAGAAATCCACTCTTCTTAGGAATAGCCTTGGGAGCCATCTCTACTTGTACATTCGCGGTGACTATCACAATTTCTGTCGCTGCGGCGTTGGCATCTGCGGGATCGGAACTGTTGGTTACAGATGCAGCTGTCGCTGTGGATGTCTTGGGGTCCGCGGTAGGATCCGTCTGGGGAAACACTGCATCCGCTTTCATGGTGGTAGTAGCATCCGTGGACGAAACTGGAACGTTGGTGGACTCAATTGCCACAGACGTAGTGCTGCTCGTCGGTCCTGAGTCAGCATCAGAAGCAATCGTTGTTGCCGACGCGTCAGCCACTTCCGTCATTGTGGAATCCGTTGTTTGGGATTCGACAACTCCCGATGCCTCAGCGTTGATATCGGGGCTGGCGCGCACACCTTCCTTTGGAAGCGCATTGCCCACTTCGGAGTCAGCGATCACTTTCCCTGGTGTGACTGTCGAGACCCTACGTTGGTCCGTTTCCGGTGGATCAGACACTGTATCCCTATCATCCACATCATCCGTAGAACCATACTCATCTTCCTCCTCTTCCTCAGACTCCTCGTCTTCGGGTGCCGTCCTGTTGCCACTTGCTGAAACAGACGCGACTAAGTCGAGTATACTCGTCGTGCCCTCAGCGTTCGCGGCAGCAGCTTCCGTCGAATCATCGTAATCCTCAAGTTGAACACCACTCGTAACCGGCAACCGTAGCTCCGACCTCTGCACTGGCGCGCCGCCGTCACCGCCGCGGGAAGTCGAGACGTCCTTGACAGCTGTCACTTGTCGATCATCACTGGCCATAGACCTCGTAGCACTGCTCTTACCTGCGGACCTGCCGACGGGCTCGTCTCTCAGAGCCGCAGAAGAGGCGATTCTCAATCCCCAATGGGCTTCATCCGGCGTCCCGCGATCCGACAGGCTCAGAGCGGACGAAGCGGCGGAGACGCAGAGAAGCGCCAGGAGCGAGCAGGTTGCGGCGGACGTCCATCCCATTGCGGAAGAGCGTGCGTTACCCACGGAGCCTGCTCAGTCTTTGGAATCAGCGGCGCTCTGCATCGGTTTTCGTGGCGAGCGGCTCGCTGGTAGGCAGGTCGGCGAAGCTCGCCACCCGTTCCCCCGCGGGGGAGTCGGCCTAAATTCCGTAAGGCCGCCGTTTGCTCGCCACGCGGTTTCTCTCGCACTTGCCGCTCGATTTCGCGCCGGATGCCAGAGATTCGCGCTGCGATAAAATGGGAAGGACTTTCGCCCCGCCGGGGTCTCGCAGGTGTCGTTGAACGGGCGCTGTGGTCGGGACGGCCCGGCAAGGGCATGACGCCGCGATTTGACGCTCGGGACATCTTGAGCGGCTTCGGCGTGGACGAGTCCTCGAGAGCGTGTCCCAGTCGACTCGGGGTCGACCTGGCGAGGGGAAAGTGGACGAGCGGACGCCGGCTGGTCGGTCGCCCGGTTGGCGACACGCGTGACACTGTGTTGACAGCGTTGCGAGCTTGTCGGTTAATTCTCCGCGCTCCCGGCGTTCGGGTGTCTCTAGGTCGCTCGTGGTGAACTCAATGAAGCACGGCTTCCTTTTGCTTTTTCCTTGGCCGCTGCTGGGGGTTTTGAGGATGGAAGGAGTGACACAGTTTTGAGTTTTGTAGGACGGGTCGTGAAGCTATGGGACGGGAGACAGTGCTGTCACTGGTGTCATGAAAGGATAAAAACAAATACAATAAAAATGATAAAAATAGCATGAATAGAGACGTGCATTTCTCCAGTGAAAAGCAGGTTGTGTCAAGGTATTTGTTTTTCGTATCTATGATATCCATGCGGAAGATTACATAGATATGTTTGGAACTTCTAACCGTTTGTTGATATGACTAGAAATGCGTAAAGGCAAAGAACGCACTAGACAGGACGAAAACAGTTCGCCCCAATCTTTCTTATCTATAGTGATACTGTTTAGTTTCATTGAAACCTGTTACTACCTATAGTGCCTACTTAAATGAATCAGAAAATTTAGTAGTTATGCATTATAGTGTAATTTCTTTCTGATCGTCCTTCCACTTGCTCTGTTGATTGCTGTGGAATAACAGAAGCTCAATGGTTCTTTACTCGATTTTAACTTGCTGTGGCAATTCACTGAAAAACACGGGAGCCCCTGCTTGGGCGGTAATAAAAGCCGCTCACCTGCACTCCTCCTTCTTCTGGAAACGGTACAGAAAGTTTTTCTCTAGTACAACCTTCATCGCGTCAAGTGAAACGAATGAAGGCTTCTTAAAATGCACGAAGAAACCTTTGACGGATATTGCCGTAGCTTAGATGCTTCTCTAAAGTGTCCTTTCTTTTCAATCGTTTTTCAGCTTGTTCCGTTGATCGCTCTAGAATAACAGAGGCTCAGTGGTTCTGTACTCAGTTTAAACTTTTTGTGGCCATGCGCTAAAAGCTGAGGGAATCCGTGCTTGGGCGACGAAAGTTGCTGCGTACCCGCACTCCCCCTCGCTCCGGAAATGCAACAGAAAGATTTTCTCAAATATAACCCTCATCGCAGCAAAAAAAAAAAAAAAAAAAAGAACTTGCATGTTTTTATTTAAGAGTGCACGAAGAAACTTTTGACGGATATTGACGTAGCTTATATATTTCTTCAAACATTGAATTAAGCACGACAACTCATTTCAGTTTTATGAAATGTGATATGGAATATTTGAGAAAAGGTCTTATTCAGTATGAAGTTATTCATTCCGTTGGAAGAATTTCAGGGTCATGTTTATTATGCCTAGTGACATTGTTTTTTCAGAGAAAAGAAAACAACAGCGACAATAATGCAGGTGTCGCTGCGGTCTTTCAGTATTCACAATTACAGGCGAGGCTGAGTGTGTTTCGTAAAACCTTGTTAATACGCCCTGCTGAGTTACGCTTACTAGCAAGGTGTGTTCGGGTAAACATAATTGCTACTCCAACATGGACTACAAATTCAATAATTGGCGAACAAAAAGTCGACAAAACGACTTAAAATAACTTTTATTCATATATCCCGAGCGAATTATGAGCGAGAAAACATCAGTTCATAAGAAAAAAAAATAGAAAAGCACATATTTAAGCCAGTCTGGCTTGCTTTAGTCTTCAGCATGAAATATGATAATCTGCTGAGATGTTTTAGGCGGCGCGTTGAACTTTCAAGAAAGTAGAAATACTGAACTAAAACTTTGGTTTTGGCTGTTGTGTTGATAATGGTAAAATTTTAAAGTGCGCAAAAGAGACGAGAACAAGTAAAAAACACAAACGACATAGACAGGCGCTGCGACTGTGCGTGTCTGTGCGTGAGGTACTGTTGTCGAAACAAACGCAAACACAAACCGCGAGTAGCGGAGTAGAGCTTCCTTTGTTTTTGATGTCTAAAAAAAGTAGCACGTCGTCCTCAAAATAAACAAATAAATAAAAAAGCAGCAAATAAAAAACAAACACAAGCATTCAGGAAGCTCACAAAAAAGGGAGAGTTGTAGTTTGGGAAGCGCGCGCACACTAGCTCTCTGCGAACACACTAAACTCTTGTCGGCGCTTCGGACGGACCCTCCTTATTTCGTGCATCGGCGCTACTTGGGAAATAATCAGCATCTTCCAATCTACAACACTCAACTTCCAAAGTTGTATCAATGGACGAGGTGAGCGAACCGTTGTTTATTACTTGGCCTACGGGCCCGTCCGTTAGTTCACGCAATCGCCGGTGTGCCTTCATTCCCACAGGTGATTCCATGGATGGTTCAGCCGGTGGAGACGATCTGCCGCTTGCTTCTCTCGTCCCAGATGTTGGATAATCCACAGAGGCTTGCCGACTTCTTGCGAACAGATGCAGAGACAGATCGGAGTTTGTGGGGTCGGGGAAGTGCACGATGGTGGGTTCAGTGACGTAATCTTCCACCAATCCTTCCTTGTTGTGGATCTTTTCTGCTCGTTTTTGGCGGAACTTCTCATACTCCTGTGACAAGAAGTCCGATGCCAGCTTGAGGAGGTTGTTGGTGGGCGCTTCGTACTGTAGATGCACCAGAAAGGAGAGGAAGAAGCTGATGGCTGCTACACCCAGCGCATCCTTGACCTGAAAATGAAACCATTTGTTAGGTTAAGGTACACGCCCTATTCGTTTGCGTAACATGTTTAGAATACGCTTTCTTTCCGATGACTAGCCGCTTGATTGATGAATTCGCACCCTTGGAACCAGTGGTGACTGACAGCTTCATTAAGTATTTTTAATTAAGGTCGTAGAAGACATTCTGATTTGCCTCAAGAAAGAGACGCCACCTGTCATTGCTGCGGCGGGTACATGTATAGGGTTGCTATTTGTGAGTGATTTCCAGTTCAATGTTTACCAGCCGGCGACTTGGCGCTTCTAAGCGTTATCGCCCATGGAGTTTATTGTCGCCAACATGTCTCACGTTCAAGTTCGCTGAGAAATATCCGAGTCCATGGAATAGATTTAGTAATTAAGGTCAAGGAAACACGTTTGACAACGTTAAGATTACAGATTACACATAAGCAAAAATTTGCGCTCAATAGTCACTGACAAGGTGAGAGTGGTAGGAGAGAGCTTCAGTTGTCCCGCCCTTAGCGCGACCTTTCTATATTCGACAAAATTTCGACGTCTCGTGCTGGAGGTGGAGCGTTCAAAAGACACGCACTGCCGTTCACATTTGAGCATTGGCTACTAGATCACTTGTAAACGCGGTTCATAAGATTTCAGTAATTTAGCTCTTTATATTTCCTCATATCTCAGTTACTTGTTCTGCATTTCTCTGGGCAAAGAAGACTGCGTATGGCCACTATTGAAAACTCCCAATGTTTGTTGGAACTGCGAATCGCTTTTGGCAGGTGACGTTGAAACAAGATGTTATGCAGAGATTGCTTTGAAACATGTTTGAAACAAGATGTTCGGCAGAGATTGTTTTAATACTTTTGAAAAAGATTAGAACTGCTGTGTGCATTTGCGCTGAGGCTTAGAATATTGAAAATACTTTAAGGCGATATTAATTGTTAGAAATACGAACTATTAGTTCTTTAATCATTTAGTTTCATCGTTGTTATATTGGCTCAGACGCATTCTGCGCACAGCGTAAGGGTGCATTCCAGTATAGCGTCACTTTGATTTGCAAGCAGTTGAGTCACCAACGTAACGGGTACTCAAGCACTGGTTGAGAACTGAATTATTAGCACCCAATTATTTTTAGGTGTACTCTTTGTTAATATCTGCACGGTTGGTTTGTTTCATCAGGTGGAGTACGATACATGCCGCTTTTAGCGCTGCCTGGTTAGTGCACGTCCTCGACGCGAATAATTTAGTCAATGTGATCCCAAATAAGTCCCATGCCATTTTAACTTTAATTGAAACATCATTGTCAGACGTTAGAGCACCTCTGTGGATAAATAATATGCTATTTCCCGTTGCTGCCGGATACCATCATGCCCCTACTACAATTCTAATGAGTGGAAGGTAAAAGGCAATAAATATAATGCGGAAATGAGTGTCATTGATACTCTATTATATATATCAGGTTTATTATTGTATGGATATTACTTAAACGCTTGTTCTAATGACAGCTAATGACAGTCATTGAAGCGCAGCGTAGAAGAGCGTTTGTCCATCCCATCTATTTAGGTGGGGTTTCCGGGTATGATATAACGACAAGCTGAAGGAGTAAAATGATTTTGTTTGTTTGCAAAGCCATCGTCGATGAAAGGGAATCAATTAAAGACGACCCTCTTTGAAACAAACACCAGTGTGCAACAGATAAAAAAAACCACACACACCAACAACTCATTTTAGTACGCAAAGATGAAGACATCTTTTATGAAATGCACCATACCGGCAGGCTAAAATAATTTCACGCATGAGTACTTTTCAAAATAAAAATATCTTTATGGGGCTTGCGAATGGCTAAGATGTTGAGAAATTGTTTTATTTATGCTTGGAGAGACTATTAAGCATACATGAGAAACATAAAACTAACAGAATGCAAAATGTAGAGCACGTAATTCATGTTAGCGCGAAAATATTTTGTATTTTATTTTACTAAATAATGACAGTAAAACGCCATTTATACGTTATACGTTAAAAAAGACATAACTAGTAGTATTTTATGACCTACTTTGTGTTTAAAAAATAGTAAAAACCGAAAGTGTCTTTTTTGTGCTGAATAAGTCGAGCTTTATACTTGGATTAACATCAGTTTTGTGTTTTACTTCAGTGTGTTTAAAATTAAAAATATACTTTGTTTTACTGATATTTCGGATTATTAGATCGACGAAACTAATGTTTAATGTAAACAAGCACATCAACGATCCTCTGATCCATACCTGCTTGTTTTCATTTAAAGGGGGTCGTGGAAGTTACTTTTTGTTACGTCAGTTAGTCAATGCACATTTTATATTCCAATTTTATAGCCGCAAACCACTGGTTAAAGTTCTTTTGTACAGATCGAAGGGAAGTCCCTCACACAGAAAACATTTCTACTACTAATTTGCATTGGGCAAAACAACAACAACAACAACAAAAAATGAAACGCAAATTACCGCAATAAAATTATCCGGAGAAAAGCCGATAAAGGCCATACATATCTTTTATTCATTCTAACACGCAGATAATTGAAACCATGATTCCCCCCAATAAGAGAACGAATGAAGTGATTCCCGACATTAGAACAGAGTAAGTTGAATCGTAAATCAGAAACCGCTCTCATCAAAACAGGGTACAAATTAGAGTTCTCGAAACCGGTCGCTCAAGGCTGCTGGACGGCTCGTCCGTTCACTAAACAAACAAAACCAATGGCCGGCCAAGCCGTCGGCCCCGTTAGCCCTTAGGGACCATAGCAAATTGTATGGAGATAGTGCATTTTCCGCGCGGGCGGTACTGATTACTGATGTAGACATAGACCCCGATTTTTCGTCCGAGTATGTTTAGTTGCGTACGCTAAATATATATATAAAAAAACGAAAAACAATACAACTTGGACTTCCGTTTACTGTCAAGCCATTGAAGAACGACAGAGTGGATAAACCGTTACCTTTCGATGCCCACGACAGCTATTTGTGATTAGAGTTAAGATAACCGGATGCTGACACTGTGCTCGCTGATAATCATGTTGGTTTCTTTTGATTGGTTTTTTATGATAACTGCATTTCCAGAGGTGTGTTATCTTTCCTATTTTGATGTTCTGATCATAACAAAGCACTTAATTTAATTTAAGCTATTCAGCTCAGCCAATTTTGAGAATAGTTCGAGAAAATTGGGCTGCCTTGTATGGCTGTGCAACGAGTAAAAATTGAAGTTTGTTAACTAATCACCTTTAATTGGTTAGTTCGTTGGTTAATTAGTTTAGTGTAGATGCTCAAAAATTGTTAAGGTATTTAAAAATGATAAATACCGAAATATTGCTTTGGAGAACGCAATTGTTGGGATTCACATTGCCTTAGCGATGCAGGAAGGGCATGTTTTAGTGAAGCCATTTTACTTTATTTATTGGTGTGTTGGACACACATTCAAATGCAAATATAACGTAGCTTTCAAAGAAATCTGTATTTGAATTTGTTTTGTAACGAAGACAACGCCTGTGAGAATTCCTTTGAAAGACCCATTTCTGGCGGATTAATCGATTAACAAATTAGTCCGCGCATAATGCATTAATTGGTTAATCTCGCAGCTTTAGTGTCTTATAATTACTACATCCATTTTACAAGGCAGGAATCAAACTACAAAGAAAAATGACACTTGGTTCTAGAGCAATAGGTAAGTGATTAGCCATTTAGTGGGAGGTTAGTGCACACACGAAGAATTTGGCTTAATAATTTTGTTAATCTCAAGATTTTTTTATCGTAGCCATCAGCTGTGCCAAGATCAGTGCAACAAACTTGCCTTTTGTGAAAGTTAAACGCCCGTCTCAGTGTTTGCTTTGAAACTTTTAGCATGCAAAATTTATAATCTAGAAACGCATGGAATTCTTGTAAATTAAAAGAAGTTGCTTTCAACTAAACATTGATTAAAAAAATAGAACACTCCATTTTGTTTTCTTCGATGGTGCATTACTCAAACAAATTATGGACTGCTCGTTTCCTTTCGTGTTTGTTTTTCGCGGCATGAAGAGTTTCAGAAGATGGCATTGTCCAAGAAAATACGTGAGAAATACCAACTTGAAAAACACTTTTGAGGGTATTGAGGGTGGATTGTTGACTTCTACAATTACAATCCACACAGTGCTGTGCCCTGATTTATAATCCACCTCTCAGCCTACAGGTACGGAGACTATTACTAGGAGTCACCAGGGTCTCTGTGCACCAACGCTCACAGTGCCCGAAATGTTCCGCGTGTACTAATTATAAAGGTATCCATCTCACAGAATATCTCTTGCAATGACTACTCTAACAAACATAGAACAAGCTCAGTACTGTTTTTCTTAAGACCTTTTCGCTCGTGGTTTCTTACAACACTTAAGAATTTGCTTGATGACCATACTCAAGTGAGTTACGAAAGCCGCCATAGAAGATAACTGAAGCGGAATTCGTGGTATAGCTAGAACGTAGTACTTAATCACTTCACCGTTTTAGAAATGAACTGAACTACAAATTCCTGGGCGTCAGAAGAAACCAGTCCTGCTGTGAAAAGTTTCTCCCATGTTTTTTACCCCGGAATGGTATTTGAAGGGTTAAATCCAATTAGCACATCCTTCAAATATTCGATAAATGTAAAAAAAAAATGGCGACCTAGGCAGTCATAAATATTTTGCAGCTGTTGCAACCGATGTGTCCCAGCACGATACTTCCGACGAGGCTACGATTTCGCGCAAAAACTCCAGCGGTGAAACCATGTGTTCATGCTCGTAGAAATCCAGTAAAAGCATTGCACTTGGATTTTAATCAATCGCAGTAAAAAATGGTAGGTGTTTTTGTTCCGTAGATACTTGTTTAGTTGTTAAATGTACGTGGACGAGTAGCTCTACGTTTAAGCGCACCGCTGATTTCATCTCTTGTTAGTCGTGGCGCTCTACACTTCATGTTGACTAATGTTCAGTCATAAAGACATATTTTATGACATATTGATTGCAATACGTCATCGCGCAAACGTTTATCATATTACATTGCGATTACAAAAAAAAAACTCCTCTAACGATACTTTGTACATCATACTATTTCGTTTTACGGTACGCCATACTGTAAGCGTTTGTCGGAAACGAAGTATATTACTCAACTTTAAATAGCAGGGCACCATACCGTAGCATAAAATTGCGTAGAAGAGCAGGCACTTTATGGAATGCTCTTAATTGCCTATTATATGGTGTCACACAATCTGACTTGGAATAACATCTAACCATGTCTCTTTGGAATTATTAATACGGCATGACCATGGCATATTTATTATTGTATTCTAAAATAACACCAGATACTACGCAAAACGAGGCAAGAAAGCGTAGCTTAAGCTCGCTGAAGGGTACCCTAATCAAATAAATAAATAAATAAAAAATAAATACCACTAAGATACACAAAAAGCGGCCACGGTTCTGCCGGAAACCTTACAGCTTCTTCACGCCATCTCAAGCGCGATAAAACGTGCCAATTAGTATCCGTTTCACCATTCCCAAACCGAAACAATCTCATCTACTTCTCACCTCGCTCCACAACCAAAAGAAAAAGACTGATTGCCGAGAAGGCATGTCAGGAAACACGAGCTGAGTGGGTTACCTGGAGGAACTCGTTGAGTTGAAAGGCAGTGGTCGTGACGGCTCCTCGCGCCACGAACACAAGGTAGTGAACCAGGTAGGCGCCGAACGTGAGCCTGGCTGGGATCACGAAGCCCTCCCAGGACAGCACTTTGACGGCCAGTCCTGTTCGAATTTGGGAGCGCAGGGGTCACGGCGTGTTAGGGCAGCAAGGCAGGAGAGCTTCCGGCGGCTGGGATGGAGTCCGCTCTTTTTTTTCTATTGCGTGATTCTTCGTTTAATCAGCTGGACACTTTTTAAATCTTCAATTTTGATGTCAAGTTGTAAACTGACAAGCGGCTTCCGGTCAGTGAGGTGGGACTTCTGCGGTAACATTGACTGCACATATTTCTTTATTTCTTAGAGTTGGAGAAAAACATTAGGTTACACGTTAACCAAGGTCGCCTTTTCTGGCTTTCATCAGTAGAAAACAAAATATTTTTTATTACATATATATACACTACTGTACAAGAACCGCTGGAACGGAAAAAATATATAAAAAATGCAAAAACGATTTGCCAAGAAAACAGAAAAAACAACAAATATAGGAAAAAATAAAACATTTCAGGGGTTTGCGCCTATATTGTGGATGTTGTAAAGAATGCAGGTTGTTTTTGTATTTTCACAGTCTGCTTCCATGTGAGAATTCTACTCAGCCATTTCGATTTGTAACTTAAGTGTTCTTCAGGAAAATTTTAAAACACCAGCGAAGGGCAAATACCAAAGTAGTTTTAGAACGGTTCTTATCTCTTACCTTGACAAAATGCTGAAACCATTGCAGCCTGAAAGTTTTAGATAAAACTTCGTTCTAAAAGTCGTTACCTTCGACTTTTTTTTAGGAAGGAGGAGTTGAATCCTACTTTGTTTTCACGTTTTCTAATAGTACAAACACAATGCAGTGTGTTAGCAACACCGTGTGTTTTGAAGCGTCGGTAGAAACTCCCTTTCCAAAAGATTGCTAACGTGGTCAAGTGTAGCAAAACAGTGAGTAATTTCATGAAACACCCCTTTATTTTTTGCCTTGAAGCATTCAATAAATATACGTATATACGACTGGCTTGGAATTAAAGCAGATAAGGAATTTTTCCGATGTAAACTTATATATGTTGTTTTTATTGAATGTCTGTGTCCCTTCCACCGGCTTCATGAGAAGACTGTCACTGGAGGGCCATATATGTTGGGCGTTCGAGCCAAGATCAAAGAAAGGTATCCTGCCGTCCGAGTCTGCTCAGTCAAAAATAGTCAAAAGGGGCATTGCTAACACGTGTCTGGAGGCGTCCTAAAACGATCTTGCGAACACTCTCTGCAAGGCCGTTTTCATTTACAAAATTCGCGCCCCACAAAATGCAGGTTTCTCACATCGCTGTCTGGCTGAGGTTGATGAAGGATTGTAAAATATATTGAAAGGGGGCAAACCAACAGGCAAGAGAAAAGCCTAAACTAAGACCGGCAATTATTTCTCACTTGCATGCCATGTCCCATAACTTAAAAAAAGTTGCACAGAGTTTCAAAGTTCCGGTGGTATTCTCAGCCCCCAATAAAATGGTACGTCTGTGTCGCAGAATCAACAGTCCCCAGTGAATTAAAGACTAGCGCAGCATAAAACATCGGACCAAATATGCTGAGTGTGCCATGGGAGTGGTGTACGAGATATAGCTGACTTGCGGTTAAGGGTACATTGGTCAGGCGGGCAGGTGTGTCAATGACCGTGCACGCGAACATGTGGCAGCCATGAGAGTAAGCCCTTCTGATAATTTCGCCATTCATTGTAGTCGTTGCCAATGCTCACCAGTTGTGCATGATGTTAAGATTCTAGCGAAATATAAAGAAAAAGTTTGCCGAGAAGTTCGCGAGGCATTCGAGATTAGGGTAAAAGGAACTGACTGCGCCAGCGAGCCCTCCCTTGCACTTTCAAGGAAAGAGTTTGATTCAATATCAAGGGGTTTCATCGATTGTTGTGACGAATAAGCGTTCTACAACGGCCTATATTATGTTTTTCTTAAATAAAGTTCACTTGCGAGTGCTACTTGTGTTGTTTCCACTCTTCTTTGTCATTGTCGTTTTTGACGCTTTTATATTTGACTACCTCACTCCTCCTCACTTACCCCTCCGTTCACATGACCTCCCTGTTAACTAATCAGCATCGAGCACCCCACTCCTCCTCTCGTACCCGTGAACCAATCAGTGTCGAGCCTCATGGCCAAGCTTTAATCCAGGCTTCACAAAATCCTGAACACCTAGGCAAAAGAACGTTTCACGCGTTAGAAGTACTCTGCGCTGTTCGTCGTCCAGTAACTTATCCGCCGTCTTTTAACGCTTTTAGCCTATACAGTAAAGGATGACTGTCTAGATGGCGTGGAATGAATGTTCTAAACGATCGCAGTAAGCTTGCGCACGACAGGAATGCAATGAATTCGACGTTTACTCGATATCGTATGGACTTAGGCTAAGACTCACGTGGATGTTGTTTCTTATCATTCTATCTTTTGAACCTCTGGCGTGAAGATATCATGGCGCCGGTGCTTCCATTAGGCCCGTGTGAGCTCTGGTTACCTTAGCCTAAGCTCTTGATACTTATCGTCTTGGTTGCGTAGATGCGTGACTAAACTACTGATTTTCAACAAAAATTAAATTTCCGAAGTTTCAAAAGTTGCTTTCAATCGAGCAACGATTAGTGTTTTCTACCTTCGCAAACTCGAATTACGCTAAACATAGTAACTTAAAAATAAGAAAACGAAGTATGAAGACTTGCATCGGCAGTTATAGAAACAAAGCTGAGTTTTTCTGATAAGTTATCTACGAGTCTCTGAGTTTAACCATATGAGCTCTTAGAAAAACTGAATACATGTTTGCGTGTCGAATGTTCTTGATGATGGACAGACGCCCGTATTGTGCGGGAACTATTCACAGAACCTTAAGCAAGCAATAAATAAAATAAACTTACATTTTTAAATAGCTTTGTCAATTTGGAGGTACTCCTTGCGTAAGAAATCGAACAGCATCGCGAAATGTTGAAAAATACTGATGGATTATGATTGTTTAAAGGCAAACCATCGGGTAAACATTGAGGTGTGCTGTCTCGATAATGGAGACTCATCAATAGCCATAAGGTCGCTTACGAGAACAAGTTTAGTCTCGTCAAAATGATATAGGAATGGTTCCTAAAGATGGTTTTAGATGCACAAAATAAAACATGAATTTCGGTAATTCAATCCAGTCGGTTAACTTTTCTTCTAAAATTGTGTGTATAAGCCGAGTAAATATATAGGAAAAGCGAGTCAGAACGCAGAGGATCTGGAAAACGTTTAATGTTGCAAAACTACCCTTGAGTAAGGGGGAAAAAGGAAAAAAAGACACACACACACTGGAATTGAAGGATAAAGACACGGGAAGATAAATTTTTTCCCCTCCCAGTGTTTTTTTTTAAATATAGCTTCAAAGTTTTTACTTTTCTTTTACCTTAGCCTCTGGCAATTTCGCAACACGAGTAATTATGTTTCATTTAACAAAAAGAAAATTGGTCAATTCTTAAAGCACTATATGAACTACGCGCAGGAGCATGCTGCCACTGACATTATATTGTTGCGTCGCCTCACTGTTTGGCAATTGTAACGCGGAAAGAAAATAAGGTTATCCTTCGTGTTACACTTGTTAATAAAGCTACGCACAGGAAAAAAAAGCTACATTACCAGAGTTTCGCAACACCGAGCTTAAACTGTATGAATCCGAATCCGAAAGAACGACAGGGCGTCTCTTTCAAATTCTCGGTCTTCAGCACGCGCTTGTTGCCTTCCGTCGTGCTTTGGCTGCGCGTGAACGCTCGAAGCTCACAAGACACCGAACCATTATCGTACGTACGAAGCTCGCGCTAGAGACGGGATAACCGAAGAACCTTTTGCCTTTCTCATAATGTCAGTAACTGTAACGGAGCCAATGAAGCTCTGTTCCACGAAATGGATGACCGCGAACCTTTAGAGCTCGAACCAGTGTCACATGGTACGAACTCTAGAGGGACCACGGTGGTGTCATTAAACAACGATGCAAAAGAGCGTCTTTATTCTGGGTTAACGCAGGGCGTTAGTTTCGGTTAACGCTGGGCTGGGCTCTCTACTTCTCAGAAGAGTGATACACAGTTGTTATGAAAAAAAAAAAGAAAGTCGTTTACAACTCCATGTAATGCCGAATAAGAGCGCAGCTCTTGAGGAGGGAGGGAGGGTACGGAGGGGACGGTATGCCCGTCCTCCTCATCCGTACTTTCTCCTCGTCCCTCCTCATCTACTCCTCCCGTGCTCCTCGCCTCCTCCCCCCTTCTCCTCCTCCTCACTCCACCTCCTCCCTCCTCTTCCTCACCCTCCTCCCTTCTCCCCCTCCTTCTCCCCCTCCTCCATCCTCCTCCCTCCGCCCCCTCCTCCTCCCCCTCCCCTCCTCCATCCTCGCTCCCGCGCGGTGCATTATGGGAAACGTCCCATAATGCACTTATTTTTCCCCTCCCAGTACTTTTTTGGAAACGTCCAATATAGAAAACGTCCCATAATGCACCGCGCGGCTACGCCGACGGCAACGACGACGACGTCGACGCGTCACGCCAACGTGTTACGGTTACGCCGATAACGACGCCAACGCCGACGCGTCAGGCCGACGCGTTACGGCGACGCGTTACGGTTACGCCGATGTCGACAGCGACGCGTCACGCCGACGCGTTACGCCAACAACGACGGCGACGCCGACGCGTGACGCTGACGCGTTACGGTTACTCCGACAGCGACACCGACGCCGACGACGACGGCGACGGCGACGGCGACGGCGATGGCGGCGCCACTCAAGCCGGAAACGGGCGCCCAAGAACTGCGCTCTAAAAGCTTCAAAAGTGGTTTGGTACCTGAATGTATTGAGTGAAATGGCGCCGCTACGTCACTCAATACGAAACCAGCATTTTGCTGACGTCATGAAATGTGGAAGCAACGTCAGTGTCCGCACAAACCAAACACCGCGTGATTCCTATCGCGCCTCACTGTGCTTAGCACTAAATAAAGCGTTAGTTTTGTGGGTAAAGTTCCCCAGGTTGTATAAATGTTGTAACAAAATATAACTGTCATAAAAACACCCTATCTTTATTCTTAATTTACAGCATTTCTACCTTCATTAATTGATACAGAAATGACCGAAATGGCTTCCTGGCCCTTCACTAAATGATTTTTAATTGGGTTGATGTCATGAACTCTGGATGGATGAACATAAATCCAAACGCCGATGGGCATAGCAGGATATAGCAATCAGGATGATTAGACCGGATTAGGTATTAATACTTAATCACCTGCTCTGCCAGTACAGCACGCGTAGAAGATCCAGGACCAGGCCGCGCCCCAGATGACCTGATGCCCCCAGCGTAGAATGCTTGCAGCAGGCGATAAGACTCATCCTCGGCGGAGTTCCACAAAATGGGCAGAAACACCAGGACAAGGTTGGTGGACATGGCGCCGACCCAGAAAAAAGCCTGGATAAGCTGCGTGGGAAGCACTCGCGAATGAGGTTTATCGCGCAGAGTTCTGTGACTCTGAATAATCAAACAGCTTTCCTAACGTTTGTTGGTAGAATGCGTTATTTAGATTTATTTTGAGAGCATTGTTTTTTGATACGCTCACACCCGCGCATCGAGCTACACGCCTAATGTGAACCTCTTTCACACTTACATTAAACATAAATTTCCCAGTTTAAAATTTAATCAAAATTACAATTCTTTTTGCTTGAGTTGGAAGATTCATTTTCTTTAATAATATTAGACTGTTAAAATTTCATAAAATGACAAGATACTTAATATTCACTACGTCACCTTCAAACACAAATAAGAAAACATAAAATCAGAGTAATGACGTCATCTCAAAGACAGCACATTATTTTATAACTTCTTGTTGGAACTGTGCGTTTGCATGTGCTATCTGCCACCTCTTCCAGGTTTTCTAATATGCCGAGTCAACCCCATAGAATGCCTGTCTAAGGTTTTCAGGGAATAGTTATTGTGTCGACATTAAAGACCCTAGTAATGCGGACAAATGCACAACCAAAATGTAAGTTAACACTGAAGCGATCGATAAACGTTTGTATTATGCCTCACACACTTGCGCGTTTCAATTTCTGTTTACTGACCCAGTGCATCTTGATATTTGGCCATTCAGCAGACATGTAGCCGGCGATCATTCCGACAAAGTAGGGACCGGCGTTAGAATAGGGCATTATGAACACCAGGTCCCAGGTGCGAATAGACCGGCTGTTGGAAAGAAGAAACAACAACAGAAAACACCCCCTTGAATGCCCCTCGGAGGACACAATCTAAAAAAAGCACACCGATATAAATGCTCTTAGAGTCATTAAAACAAATACGCTGAGAGTATCGGTACTTCAGTCTCATTTTGTCTTGTGGGCGCCGCCATTTTGGTCCCTAGTTCAGAGCGGGAGAAATGCGCGATCGTTACCATTCGAAAATGAAACTTTCTGAACTTTAGATATGGTGTCAAGAAGCTGAGGCAATAACGTTTCCTCTCTTGCGAATTAAAAAAAAAAAAGATATTCTGCACGACGAAAGGCGTTTTTTGCGACTTCATTTAGAGCTTAAGCTAACAGGCAATCACAATTTCAGGCTCAAAGATAGCTGAGGTATCGTTTCTCTGAAGCGTAGTTTCCTTAGTGGCTCAAATGTTTATCACGCTTAGCAAGAGGCTCTTCAAAGTAAATCTAGAAAGCAAAAATAATAATCTTACCCCCATTTGAGTGCCTTCAGATTTAATGATATTTAATTTATACTAACTCCAAAGAAAACGCGAGTAAAATTGCACAGCATTGCATTGCTACAAGAGACAAAAACGAAAACAAAAAATCAAGCAATAGATGTGTATTTCTAGAGGAGGTGGGGGGGGGGGGGGTTGTCGTCTTCAGAGGAAGGTGCAATCCAAACTGATAAAAACAATATTTAACGTAGAATCTCTAAAACATCACATTCTTCTGAAATGTAGTCCGTACGAGGCTGCGAAACACCGTGAGAAACATTCTGATGGAACGATAGGTGGCTAGACAAGGTCATACAAGGTTGAATGCCTCGTTAAGAGGAGGTATGATGGTTTTACAGGCAATTGAAGGAAACGCGACTAGGAAATACATTTGAATAGAGGGAAATGTAAATATTGTTCGTTCTGGTATCTGATCAGTGAATGCTCGCTTGTTCTATTTAAACGAAAAACAAATCGGAAATCTTAAGTAGCTTACGCTAATAATGTCTTAATGATCTCGGGATAAAGGTGCGGTCAAGAAACGGTAAAGTCGTCGCACCCGCCGTCCTTCGAGGGAATGGCGGCAACACCCTGTGGTATTTATTGGTTGGTCCAGTACTGAAAAAACACAAGTGCCATCAAGGCTTCTATGCATCCCTTGCGTAGATTAATGCATATAAAGTCCTTGAAGCAATAACAAAAGGTCAACTCAGTTCGAAGGAGGCGGAACCTTAACGCCCAAAATGGCGGTATTAGTGGAAGGCTCAGGGTGCGGTGACCTTGGTGATTTAACATTAGTGGAAGGTTCGCGATCTAGTTAGCTCGATTAACTACTGCCAAAGACAGACCGAATGCCGACGTCTAGCTATCTGCTTAAACTGATGTGAAATAAAATTGTTAAGGTGGGGTTAAAATAAATGGCTATGATCCAGAAGACATCTTGCAAGATCGAACAAAATATTTTTGGATACTGCCCATTGCCTTTTACATAAAACTATATATTTAGACAATATTATTTGCTTTCTTTTTACCAGATGGCTAAACAATTTAATAGTATTGTCAAGATACTTTGTGTTGCACTTGAAAATGAGCAGAATACTTTCATGACTGATAATTGTGTTCCTGAAGCATGCATGCACTTTTGTTTTACTCCATAGCTCCCCTATATTACTGATTCCAACAACGTTCTCTAACTTGCGTTCAACAGATTCTCACTTTAGCCACCAGGTGTTGCTTTAATTTGATCTTGTCACATCTGAGATAATCCACCTATATTGACAGCTTCATGCCTTGGTCACTTGGTGCTGTCAGATCTCAGTGACAAAGCGTTAAGGTGGGAGTGTAGGTACACTTCTTCATTTATGACTACTCAAGAAATTCAGAGCACCTCACAGATACACCACAAAGCCATGGAAGTAGGTAGGAATATTATTTCACTGGAGCAGCCAATAGTTTCGAAAGAACGATTTCTTGAAGCTTCACAACTAGATAGCGCCGCCATGGCGCAGCACTTAACACAACATTAACGCCCCTATACCCTTTGCCAAGCACAGATGTTATCAATTAGGATACGATGAAAATAAAAATGAAGAAAGGCCGCGTACAAGGTAGTAAAAAAAAATGACGTCGGCTGGTTTCTCCCTGTCTATTGAGTGCCGCTCATTTACATCGAAACTCACGATGGGTATTAAGCCAGTTTGCGAGTACAAAAGCGGAATGTACTTTAGCTCAAGCGAGACATTTTCGTTTGGATCTGCTCAGCGCAAAAGTTCTCACCTTACTCAAGCTCTCAATCCGCGATAAAGACGCCGCTTTTTTTTCTAAAGAATTTGATAAGCTTTTCGGGGCGTGACAGAACGCGCGAAAGTAAAGAAGACGCCGCCGCCCAAGTTTGAAAGCGTCCTCTGACCCCGTTTACGGGAACCACAAAGAAAGCGAGCGGCAGATGCGCGCGGTTGCCTGGTCGTCGCCGGGTGGGCGAAGATAGCGCGGTGGCATCATCAGAATGCAGTGCGCCAAACGAGGAAGAAGCGAGTCGCCCCAATCGCACTTGATATCGTGGGGCGCTACCGTGACCCCAGGGAAGAGGAACTGGCGGTCTGTGATGTAACCGGATGCGTACGGCCCCAGGGTGGCCAGGCACAAAGCCAGGAAGCCGGCCCACACGACGCTCCTGCGAAAAGCAATGGCCCACAGGGCGATCACAATGAACGCTTAAAACATTAATAATAATCTTTGAGTGTGCACAAACGGCTCACGGCCTTCTGTGTGGTGCACAACAAATAAATAACAACTCTGAAATAGGTACAAACATCCAACTCTTACTACGCAAGTAATACACCTTCGAGATTAGGAAGAAAATGGTGTTATTTCACAAAATATTTCATGGTGGGGACAATTGTAGTTGTTTGATTCAAGCTGCATTTTTATATTAGAAAATGTAGCAAAATACGTATGTTGGTAAAACGTACTGTGATTGTGGCTAGTACGCGACGGGACTCGAAGACAGACAGAGGTCAAAGGACAGGTGAGTCGATAATTCCATCAAAAACCTTATAAAAAACAAAATATCCCGATAACACAACCTATCAAACAGCGAAAAAAAAGTAAAAAAGTACAAATGTATTTTGTTACAATACGGCTGAGATTGCCATGAATCAAGTAAAAATAAGAAATTTAGAAAAAAAAAGTCCTTATTACAAATTTGTTTTGTTGGCGACTGGAAGCTATACCACTTTAAATGAAGATACAAACTACCAGCACAAGGTTTCTTCGCTTTGGAGACAGACCAGGATTCTGGAATTTTAGATATGTCAAAAGTTTTGATAGGCTATGAAAAGTTCTCCAAGAGGAAAATGCATCAAAGAAACAGTAGTGCATACAATATGCCAAGAATATGTAATCTTTTTTACCACGAAATCACATTTTATAGAAAGCTGATTGTTATACCTCGATATATATTTTTTGTCTTTCAGGAAACTAAGCTCAGTAACTGCGTGAGCTGCATTTTCTTTTTGAATATATTTAAGAAGATAAAGTACGCAAAAAAGTTGGTTAAGAAAATACATAGTTCGTTTACACAAGCAAAATACTAAGTTGTAAGTCAGTGCGCGGATTGTCCGTTACTCCTACTAGTTTTTCGCATTGTGGTGCTTCCGTTGTTTCACTTACAACATAACTTAAGCCCTGCGACAGGAGATTCCGGAGCCTTTCCCAATCCATTATATAAAATATTATAGCACAAGTGGACCCCTTTCTATTTTATCCACCAATCTTCTCCCGCTTTTGTTCGCTAAGCTAAGAATCAGGCGACGCTGCATACTCGTAAAAAAGACCACTTCAAGGTCATACAATTTTTTTCTTAGAACATAATTTTTTTTGACAGCTTATACACTTTCAAGATTGATCAGTTTAATTTTCATATCTCCTTATTTACTGCCCGCAATTCCACCACAAAACAAGTTATCTGAAATGAACGAGTTTATCACACAACAAGCAGGTGGTTTTAACCTGTTCAGAGTTTCTGATTCAACACCTCGACTTTCGGCAGTCATAAAAAGAACTTAGCTGGCATATATTAATCCATAGCCGAAAGGAAAGCTAGGCTTCATTAGTTTGGAGAACACATGCTAGATGAAAGTTCATTGTAATATGAATAGTTTTAAGCTATCTCATCGTTGGGGACATTAATTATTTTTATCTACATTCTTTGGTGGTTTTAGTCAGTCAGGTTTTATTACGCGTAGTGGGGAACCTTTGTTCGCGTAAATTTAAAAGTTCACATTAAACTGTGAACCTTTTACAACGAAGTGTCAGTCTTACGCTTTTTACATAAGCTCAATTTTAATGTTTTTAAGTATTTTGTTTTAGTGGAAAGCAAGTAGAGTTAGTTATTGTTTTATATACATAATTCAAGCTAAGGTTAAACTGTAATAACTATTTTCCTGAAATATATCATTATATAGTGTGAGCGCTTACAATAATGTTTCAAAACTGGACTGATGTAACATTACCACATACAATCTCGCCTCTTTTCAGACTAATCAATAATGTCCCTGATAAGACACCATTAGAGGTTCCAACATGCAACTTTGAATTAGCTGGAAGTTTCGAATTTACTCTTTTTAAAACGTCGACGGACGATACCTTCTAAGTTAAGCCACAAAGAAATTTTGTTCCGGATGAGAAATAACTGCATAATGGTTTCAGTTCGCAAATTCAATTCAAGCTGATACAAGCTATACTTTTTAAAATCACGCAAGACAACACTTTTACTTTAAGAGGAAGAAATAAAACACAAATCCAGACACGTGCAAACAAACAAATAACATAGTTTCTTTTTTTCTTTTCTCGCTTGAAGTGCAAAGGCAGTGCTCTATCATCTCATCCGCAGCGAGTTGCTTCGTGTGTCCCACTTACGACATTTGCGCCAAGCGTGGTCGGGGCCACTGAAGGACGTTTCCCGGCACTTATCGACGTCCCGTGATCATCGGAAGATTATTGCGCAGTAAGGCCCAGCCACTCACCATTTTTCTTTTGTCTACAGACCCACAAACGGTGGCCCTAGAACCCGCAACAGTGCCCTACGTGCGATCTTAATCCGAGAAGCCACTGCAGCAGCGGGTAGGAAGCTTCCTCTCCATCGATTTATTTCATTGTGGGCTAACCAGGTGATATCTCCACCACCAATCTGCTCCACATTGCCGTGAAAGTGACTCTTAACAATTGGCCGTATTTTACGTCGAATGTCGATCGCATTCGCTAAAGATACGTCGGAAAGACTGGTCTTTATTATTTAGTTTGTGTGCACACAATGCTTACTTCAGTCCGGTTTAGTTTTGACAACTACAGCACTAAATAATCAGCCACGGAGTTAGTGGAAAGAGCTGGGCTACTGACCTTAGAAATGAGACCCAAAATTAAATTAATAGGTTAAAAATTGTCTACGATATTTTATATCGGCTTTCTCCGAATAGAAATTTCCAACTATTGAAAATTCTCAACAACAGAATACTCTAGACTTAACCATTCCACGACTATGACGCAGTACAGGTGAAAAAAAAAACTGTTTTCGGTAATCTTTCTTTTTGCGAGCAATTCACGAGTGGAATGAACTCACAAACACTATTGTAATTTTACCATCTTTTTCTTTTTTGATCAGTTTGTTATGGCAGTTTACTTGCATGTTTTATAGATTGTTATTTGGTTTGACTAGCGTTTTGTTAAATTTATGTCGTAACCACTCCTACTATGGCTCCTTGAGTGGACCTAGTAGTATTGTAAATAAATAAATAACATTGTAAGTGAAATGGAAGACTCTAAGAAGTATAAAGGAATTTTCTAAGAATGAAGTCCGTTTTATAACAAGCGTCTTCCTTTCATAACGTAATTAATTCTTGATAAAAAAAAAACACAAACAAGAAACAACAAGCTTTTAAAAACTATTTATAGCTACCAAATTTCCTAATTGGTTAATATTTGTTTTTTGTTCCGAACGCTGATGCAAGCTGCGCATTTTGTTTATTGAGAAGACGGTTCGGTACCTTACATTACGATGATTCAAAATAGTTTTGGTAAACAGGTGATATTTGCTGCCTATATCTCTATAAGCGATCTCAAACTTCTTTTTGCCCAAATTGCTAGCGCCATACTTTGTGGCGTGCACATTCATCTATCTGTAACTCCTTTGTTTATCTCTTTGCAAAAGAAACAAAGCAATCAAAGCACGTGACGGGCCCTTGCGTACTGAAAGTGGCAATGAACGGATGATCCCCTTTTTTTTCAGAGTACAATGAAACTAGTACTAAAAATCGTCATATTACAAGCAACTCTACTGACTTATATAAAATATCTTTGTAAACCATCCTTGAGAAAAAACAGAACCGCCCGAGTTCCGTTCGAAGGCTTGCAGCACAAGCGATGTAAAGCTATTTAAAATTTCTTGTACAACTTACTTCTTTTTTTTTTAAATAGGCCACCAGTACATTAGGCGCGACTAGGTGGCTAGGGGACAGAACACCAGTGCTATGTTTGGATGACTTACCGAACCATCATAATTGCGATGGCAGCAGCAGCAAGAAACAGTTGCATGTCATTGCTGATGTACCAGAAATGGCTCATGCACTGTTGAATCGAAAAGAAAACAGAAACGTTTTTTAGAATAAGGTAAGAATTGTAGATATAACGATGTCTCGTTAATACAGAGCCCGTCACTGTGGACAGTTCGCTAGATAGAAAATATTTTTTGGGACAAGCTGGGTAAATACCTGCTTTTTTGTCTTGTTATAATGGACAACTCACATTATAGACGCTTTCTGAGGGAGCGGTTGTGCTCATATTAAGGAGACATTACTGTATGTATCAAACAACCAAGTTGCTAGCAATTCTTAAAGAAAAAAGAACGAGTAACATTAAACCAATTTATCCATACGAGTAAAAATATAATGCGTTTAGAACTTCTTTTTTTAACAATGAAAAAATGGAAGGCTTTGCCCGAGTAAGTTGTCAATTGTTGTAGGCCTCGATTGTTTGAAATCTGGCTGAATACAATTGCTTAGTGAAACATGCGCGGGCAGCCACGGCCTGCCTGTGCACGCGTTTACTGTTTTGAGTGCACGAATTAATACTTTTGTGATGTATTTTGTTTTTGCCTGTCTGTAGACCGCAAGGTACGGGGAATTGCAAAATAAATAATAAAAAGAGGAAAAACACTCGTCTGGGTAATGCGCGTGTCTGTTGCTATAAAAGTTTCGCTCCACCCAACGCACAGTGCGCCGACTTTCACTGACAGTTAGGCGGGGGGCATTGTGTGTATGTAAGCTGTCGGTCGTGTTAAGAAGGCGCTGAAGCATGGGGGTTAACTTCACGTATTTGTTTTGCAGCAGACTATAGTGAACCTATTAATCAGCTCGCCGAAAATGACGACGAAACGCTAAAACGCAGACACGCTCACCATTACCTTTTAGATCGCTCATATATTTCCTCGTTTATTTATTTATTTGAAGAACCTGCTGTCAGCTCTGCCCTACATTAGGGAAAATTGACCGAGTTAGGTAGTACATGGTGGCGAAAGAAAATATACCGAGTGTTTTCGAGAAATGATTTCCGTGCATTTCTCACCGCAGAGGCAAACTGTACCCGTCGCTGAATGCTCACTCGCTGGCCAAATATAGCTCTAGTAGTTGGGAGAAGATGCCAAAATTTCGAAAGTTACCGTTATTTTTATTAAAACATTTATAAGCAATTTCCGAACAATTTAATGATAGAGTGGGGTCAGGGGCGCCTGCAGACACACGGAGATGAATGGCGTCTGCTAGCGGGAAACGTAGCAGACAACCCTTTTCGAAAATAGCTTAAAACTTTTGAATTAGACGACGGTGTGTTCTAAGACGTTGGAATTTCGTTCTGACCCCAAATACGATTTTCTTTGTTCCGGAACACCCGGTAGTCGAAAACATGATAGATACAACAAATGTGAATTAGCTCGGTCGTGAAAAAATGTTTCAGTGATTTATCATTTCTATTAAATTTCAGACATTTGAGTGATACGTATAAACGATAGGTTCATTTTAACGCGATAGCGTTAAAGAGCTGGTGTCGCAGAAAAGCCGGCCTCGGTGGCGTGGCAGAAAAGCCAGCGTCGGTGGCGTGACGCGAATCCTGATTGGTCGATAGGGTCATGACGTCAGAGACACATGACCTCGAGCGGGAGTTTCAAACAACCCACAACACTCACGTGAAATGTGACGTCAGGTGGGGAATGAAAGTGATTAAAAAACACGACATGTAATGCGAATGAAAGATCGCCGCATGTCTCAATTGGTTCTGCTTTATAAAGTAATTCATTCGCCTTAAAGAGCCCAAGACCCCTCGGCTACTAAGCAGACACGCTACTGACTAGGCCACGCAAGGATTTCATAAACACAGATACTTTTATTCAGGCCGCGCAAGGCACGCTTGCACGGCGAATGAGAAGGCGATGCGAAAGCGGTCTGATAACGATACTGGTTTGCACTCTTAAAGGCGAATCTTAAAATTCTTCCCAGTTTTTGACCGAATTCTGTAAAAAAGAATACCTAGAAGTTTATCCGTACAGTTACCATGGAGGCGTTTTTTCCTGTCTTAATTTTAAAACAAATAAAATCGTACCTGAATTAAAAAAAGTAAAAAAATAAGAAATATAGCGGTTGCAATTTGGAGCGGCAAATATCGGATTTCGTAGGTCAAATCAACTTAGTAACCGACTGATATGCTGACATTTTCTGGGTGTTTCGGCTTTCAGGCTACAAGAGACCACGAGTAACGATCGAAGGCCTTTCTTATTAGCATCAATCGAAAGTTTCTGATATTAATTTCAAAATTATTACCACTCCCCGACGTTTACAAAAATATCTGCAATATTTTTACGTACATTTAGATCACAACGGTTTTACAGAAATTTATGGCGCAAGACTGCTCTACATTTCTAGGTACATTTAACGATGCTCACTGGCGGATTAAAAACGCAGGTTGTGTCCTAATATCTTCGGGCTTCTTGTTTTGTGATTCGTCCGTTGACGTTCTTATCGGCTTATGCACACAATTTTATGACATGTTCATAAAGCGATCGGGACTACCACGGCCTCTCTTACTTATGCTGTTAGCGAATTTACATTCGATGCGGACGTATATCTTTCTCTTGCATTTCCGAATGCACCCGAAGCATGCTTGTCAAGGTCTTTCTTGGACATAAATACTGCACTACAGCCATTGGCATCTTAAGAAACGCAGTTCGTTGCAAATCCCAAGCATTCTATTATTTCTTGCACAGGCGAAGAGATTGCGGGCCCGAGTCCAACTATAGTGCGACAAACAAAAACAAACGAACAGCGAGCGAGCTTCAATCCATGCAGCATGACCACGATGGTACCTTTTGCAGGCGTTTAATCGTTCGGTGCTCGTGAAGTAAGCGCGAGTGATTACAAGCCTGCCAAAGATACCCTCGCGTGCATGATGCACGTGTTTGAGCATGGCCAATTTATTCTACAAATCCTGTCAAATCACGAAAGACACTGGTTTGAGGCTTGTCTCTGTCGTTTGATTCTGTTTGTCACTCTAGTGGGACCTGGACATTAGCCAATAAACACGCCGAAGAACTACCCACAAGGCAAGAACCGGAAACATGATATAAGCCACGCCCTGTGCTTTGTAATCTGTCGGCGCGTCACTCACGACTACGAGTGACTTTGCTTCCATGCGTATCTTGTGTTCCGAAGGCGCCCTAAACTGGTCACATATAAAGTTGAGACTGAAGTGTACGATGCGCACCGACTGGGGTCTGGCTACAATGACGCAGCGCTTTTCTCACCGAACTCAAATCAACGCTGCACTCCGGTGAACTTTCAGCTCGAACATTTGGTCAGTTCGATTCGGCCAGCCGATTGGAGTGCAAGAGTCGTGCAGTGGAGGCGCAGAACCAGTGCAGTCACTCCGCGTTAGGACTGGCGCTGTGATCGGCTTCCGGAGCGGAAGGGCAGGGTGTCGTCTGCATCTGTTGGCTCTTGTTTATCCACGCCACGTTGTATGCTACATTTAATTCTTCGAGGTTCGATGTGACCATTCCCGTTTTCTTGACTTTAATATATATAGACGATTTTTTTAATGTGTCTTTATTCGAGTGTTCTAAAAGCGTTTTTATGACGAAATGCGTTTCTGTCTGCATTTGTGACGGTTACAGTTCGTTTTCTGTCGCCCATAAGCGTACGTGTACTTCGACTGCGTATGCCACGATATACTTTACCTTCTTTTGACTATAGTATATGGAATTATTGAAGACTCTCGAGATTTGCATATCGATGATAGGTTCGCGGCATCAGGATACTTTCGCGTCGGGAGTTACTGGCCTGATGTCTGCGCGCAGTAACGGCCACTTCAACGACGAAGGCCTGACGAGAGCGTCGCCTTGGCCAAAACAGTTATCGACCGTTACATCGACGTCAAGATGAAGCATTTATTCTGACTTTCATGAAAGACCCGCATTAAACTACCAAGCCCTTTTCGGCGTTTCTTTTTCCTTTTAGGCCCGTTAGTGGGCGGCCATATATTCCAGCGGTTCAAGTATGCAGTATTATGCTCAGCTACGGGGGCAAGCGAGTGCCAATATACTAGATCGCAGACCCCTGCAATGTGTCGGAGTCGTTAGTCTGTATCCAAGAGGAACTGAAGGCGGGGGCTATCAGGAGTGTAATACTTTTCCTGTGTCTTTTAAGAAGAATATCAACACTGTGAATACCCACATAGCATCAAAAAGAAACAATTTACGTGAGCCAATATTTCAACACTTACGACAGGGAGCCAAACTTGCGCGAGCAGGTGCGTAAGACGCTTTCAGAATATCATATTCGAGCTAATTTCTACCATCCGTTAAGACCTCGCTTCACGCGTTCATCACGGGTACATTATTTTCATCAATGATAGAAAATGTAACCTCCGTCTCGGCGTTATTGTTAAACATTGCAGACATTTGAGCAAGAGCTCCGAGAAATAGCACCGCAGTAGAGACCGACGAGGAGTGTCGTCTGCTCTCGTCGCCTGCTCTCGCCGTCTGCTTCTGCACGGACGCTGAACCGACTCCGGAGCCGGTGCAAGGTTTTGAGGAACTGAGTCTGAATTCGTTCAGAACCGGGATAAAACGAACGCGCCAGTGCCGCGGCCGTATCAACTTCCGGTTGAATCGATATGCGCCAGTTTCTGCACTGCTGAACCAGTTCAGCCAGTTCAGGCGAATCGAACAGACCTATGCAGAGCGCAACTTCGTCTGCTTCTTTTGTAGCGGTTGTGGTGACGTCAGAACGCCGAGCTCTGATTGGCTCTGATTGAAGGAGAGTGAGTATACCTCAAGGCAGCTTGCTTTGAGGTATATACCCCCTATCCCTCAATCAGAGCCAATCAGAGCTCGGCGTTCTGACGTCACCACAACCGCACAGAAGCAGACGAGATTGCGCTCCGTATTGTGTTTGATAAGTCTACGAGGGCAGAAATTGAAAGTGAAGATGACACGAGATCGCGCGCGGACTTCAGAACACCGAGTTCTGGTTGGAATGATTAGTGGGTAGATGTAAATCCGGCTGCTTTTGTCTCAACTACCACTTGTCGAGACGCGTTAGAAATCGAAACACCGGCGTCCAGCATTTGGCGTCCGAACGTGTTCGAAAGGTGCAGTGGAAACAAAAGCTGCCTTTGTCTCCAGTGCATTCGTTGAACGCGTTAGAATGCGGAACTCCGGCGTCTAGAATTTGGCCTTCGCGTTCTAACGCGTGCGAACATTGCAGTGGAGACAAAAGCAGCTAGCTTTGCGTCTACCCACTAATCATTCCAGCCAGAGCTCGATGTTCTGACATCCTCGCACGCTCTCGTCTCCTCAGTTTCTGCCCGCATAGTCAGCTGGCAATGGCCAGGCGGTGCCAGCATGCAGAGTGGGAACCCACGATTATACCCTGCCTCGTTGTAACTTGGCCAGAGGGTGAACACTACGCCCTACATTGCGTTCCGACGGCTTCGATATGCGCTACGTACTCGAGCGCAACGCGCAAATATTGGAGAATGAAGCCTGACACTTCTTCGCAGTAAAGAGCACCCCAACGAAATGGGGTTCTAAACTCATCAAACACGAAGTTGGGGCCGAAGTTCACGGAGCGCACCGATTGGACGATCACGACGATGACTTTGCGTTTTTGTCGCCGGCGTCCAATCGGCGCTCACCGCGAACCTTTTGCTCCAACTTTGTGTATGACGAGTTTAGGGCCTGTCACTCTAAAAAGTCTGTGCGTCTACTTTCACGCACAACATTCGGACAACCAATCAGCGCAACTTACGGAGGCAGCTCAGCGAATGACGATGCCGAAACGGGTGTAGGATAAATGGCCCGGTCAGAATGGTCCCGGTCAAAATGGTCCCGGACAAAATGGTCCCGGACAAAATGGTCCCGGACAAAAAGGTCCCAAGTACCAACCCGGACAAAATGGTCCCAGGTGAATTTATCAATACTTTGAGCGCTCTTAATAGGACAAAATGGTTTGGTACTTTTATTTTGACACACGTTCAAGGATAATATCAACATTTTCATTATAATCATTTGAAACAAATTTTAAATCCCTTCTATCTATACCATGTAGCCCTATTTCTTAAAGGTTCTTGATTTCTACCGATATATTCCACGTGTGTAATCAATATCTTTCTATCGCCAGAACCTGTTTTCAAATTAGCGCTATCGAGCTTCAAAACGATATTCGGAATGAAAATCATTATCATACACGTACTACAGGTTCTTGACGTGGTTTTTTAAATGAACCTGTCGTACCACCGCGTTCTATTTTTCAGAAACAGCATCGCTCTGTCTGAACATTGTATATTAAACAAATCAAAAATTGATTTCGCAATTATGAGCGTATTTATTACATAGACCACTTAAGAGACAAGAAGTCGACGCTGCTGAAGCGAAGGCCTAATACGAAAATGTATTCATATGACCCACACCCCTCAAAAAGTCGTTCAAGGGACGGAGCCCTTGCACGTACTGTGTGCACAGAGTTACAAGCCGCTGCTAATATCCATCAAGAGTAGAACATACAAAAAACCTGCAAACAGCAAATAAACAATGCCACGCTGGGACCATTTTGTCCGGGTGGGCAGTTGGGACCATTCTGTCCGGGACCATTTTGTCCGGGACCATTTTGTCCGGGGCCATTTTGACCGGGACCATTTTGACCGGGACCATTTTGACCGGATCCCTGCCGAAACATCTGTTTATACCAAAAAACGCGGACTGAGTTGTGACATTAAGCAATGCAAGCGTGACGTTTTGCATTGCTTAATGTCACAACTCAGTCTGCGTTTTTGGTCTAAACATATGTTTCGGCATCGTCATTCGCTGAGCTGCCTCCGTAAGTTACGCTGATTGGCTCTGCGAGTGTTGTGCGTGAAAGTAGACGCACATACTGTTTTAGGGTGATAGTCACGTACCTCACTCCGTTGTTCCGACTGACCCGCAGGGGCCGTGGCTTCCACAGTACTGGCATGTTCTATGACTACGGCTTTTTGGCTAGCCAGCATCTCTTGCTTGAGACACTAGGCTAAGCGACGCCACCAAAGTAATATAGCTCACGTTTGAACAACGCTGCCGCCACTTTCAGGCATATTCAATGTTTCTTGCTTCAGTCGCTAGATGGCGCCAAACAAAACAGCATTGCAGGTTGCCTATATCCCAGGATGGGATTTCGGAACTATGAAGTAAAGTGTCCGCTTTTTGTAAACGGATCAATGAAGTGTAAGTTCTAGAAAAACAATTTTTTTTTGTTTTAACGGGGAGTTTTGAGGAAATATTTATGGTAATTGATTTTTTTAAAGATTTTTTTCTACGAAATAATTATCCATGAGTATATTTACGTAATATTGAATCAACCCATTTTTGTTTCTCGAGAAAAATAATTTTAGCGTTTAAGCGCACACCTCCCAATCACTCGCTGTCGCTCTACTGGCAGCAACGAGTTGAGGCACTCGGCACATCAAAGTGTTGCATCCGAGAGCAGACGACGCGCCCTGCTCCACGGTGTTGTGCGATGCTAGTGAGCGTTTGTGGATTAGTGGCATGCGATGGAGGGTGGGAGGAATTGGTGATGGGCTGTGGGGTGCAAAATCACCGCCAAGAAATTCAGCAAAGTGATATCATAATAATTTCCGACCGAGAAGTCGCTGCAACGGAAGTTGGTCTGAGCAGCCCGACAAGAATGTTGGCAGGCAAGCATTCGTGAAGTGCTAGAAAACAGTTTACACATTGCTAGCATATAAAAGCTTCCATGACATTCTGCTTCGAAGCGACATCAGGGTTCAAAGTCGCCGGATCGCAGACACGCAGCCCCATGGAAGGTCGCCTCGGAGGCGAAGCCGGCGGAACAAATGCAGAACGGAGGTAGTCTACAAATCTTGTGCTGAAAATCATAAAACATTTGGTGGTCATTGCTTGACTGAGACGAGTTTGATGAATCGCAGTCCATTATTTTCCACGGACGAACAGCGACAGCCTTCTGACTGTTTCTGACACAGGGCGAAATTAGTCACTGTATCTTGCCAGAGTATCGCATTCGATAGCGTCCGCTGTTACTCTTAACATTTAGCTTTGATTCGGTCATTTTGGCGTCGAAACATACACGGTGAAAGTGGTTCCAGGGCTGCCAACCCTTGTTTCTGGAACGGACGCGCCGCGAATTATCACTGAAGTTAGGATGCGCCCAGGTCGGGACGCGCTACCTGAAATCACCGGTGGTACAGTTGTATAAGAACAGTAATAATTGTGCCGCAAAAAGCTTGTAAACGAAATGTTCATGAAAACATCATGTTCGTCTCATTCTGTTCATTCAGAACTCCTATTAAAGTTCCTACAAAAAACGCCTTTCTGGTTTGCTTTTACGCAAAAGCACGCTTTCTAAACACTCATGGTGACCACAGTTAAGTAAGAAAAAGATTGAGCCACCATCTTGGCGCCCGGAGCCTGTGAGTTTCGGTACTCGGGGAAGATCTTAGTGATTCTAGGCGAAACAGGTTCAAGCAGCTCACATGCTGATGTTTATACAACATCGAACACTGCAACAACACAGCAGAGCAGTAAATTTGAAGGTTAGTTTCGGCTTTCGGTTATATCGTAATTTTGCAATTAAAAATTATATTAAAAAGATTTTTTTTTGTAAATTTATTTGTTGCTGTTTTAGGCTCAGTTGTGTGTGCACTTTCAGAAAAAAATGTTTAGTTGAAAACGCTTATGTTTTCTGGGGAAAATGGTAATATTACCCGCTCCTCGAAAGGAGTAAAGTTGACGATGTGGGTAAAGACGGTCCACCAATTCTTGTAGCATCCCTTCACTTCACGCATCATTGTGTCTGTTGCTTGAGGCCCCGATATGAAGAGAGGGAGCAGAAAGAGATACAGAAGTATGGGTGTGGCTGGTATTGTTAGCCTGTAAAATAACGCACTCGTTGAGAAAGAAAACGTAGTCAGAGATAGGTTAGGACGTACTAAAGGGCACTGTGGGCGAGTGGTACAAAATAGTTATGAATAACACTAGAACACTTCGTCTTATGTGAACACGTACGGTGACATTCCTCCAAATCGGGTCCAAAAGGTCGGTCGTCGTTTTCTTCAAATTTAAATAATATAAAGTTTCGTTCTTCCGAATATTGTTTTTTAAAGTATTATTCTTGCTTAGATTGAGAGACAACCGATTGCGACGCTTAAACTTAACTCGCTGTTAAAAATAAAATAAAAATTCATAGACACGGCAATAAAATTTTTGAAATGAATATGAAGCGAACAACTGAAGTATAATATTAAAACACAATCCACTTGCAAGGCTTAAACGTATTGCTAATATAAAATGGACACACCAAAATATATTCGTGAAATGAATAGAACATGGCGGACAAAATAGAACAATTCCACTTGCCTGAGATAGCGTTTGAGTACCATCAAAATGTAGAGCCCTACATAATTGGTGTTGAGAATCTTTTTCTCATTCGTCATGGTGATGTAGGACAAGAGGAATCCACTGAAAGTAAACGAGATGTGCGCTTCATAATTGAGGCTGAACCACTCGCCTCAAGGCGTGAGGGCGAGCGTGTCACCCACACAGAAAACGTGTTCCAAACAAGACGAAAGTAAGAACATCTGGTTGCACTTCCGTGGGGGAATACAAAGCGGCCCACTGAAACGTTCTTTATTACGAACTGTCCATTCTCAACCGTCTTATTTAAGTCTAAAAAGTAAAAAAAAAGACGCCTATTATTTTTGTTACTTTTTTGTCACGCATGAACAAAGCTACGGGCAGGAAACGACGTTTCAGTTTATTCTTACGAGCGTGAGTGGTATCCTACCTCACAAAGAAAAAGGTGGAAACGGCCAGAAACGAGGCGGACACGAGTTGGAAGGCCGGTTTCTTTGGCAGCTCGAACACTTCGACAACATTGTCTGCAAAAAAAAAGCGAGTGAGATATAACATTCATAATGCGTTCCATGACAACTTTGATGACGTTAACCCCTTTTCTTATATCAAGAGGAACCCTTTACAGTTATAAGAGCACTGCGCCCATTGCGTAACACTTAACCCTAATGCTAAGTGGCATATTTCGCGCATTTAATTCAAACATTCATGGCAAAAAAAAAGTCGTTGTTTTTAAAGTTTAATTTGTTTGAGGCATCATTCGAGAAGAAACATTTTGGTACTCGACGCATGTACAGCTAATATATCCATAAAATAAATGGTAAGAGTGAACGTATATACTGCGTTGATAGTAAGTGTCGTGGTGGTATAGAGTCGCGTATGGGAAAATCTGTTAAAGGCGCAGTTCAACCGATTAGGAAATAAAAAAAGCAATTGTCCTCAATATTCAGAATTTAGAGGATGTATATGCAGATTGAATTTATCAACATAAAAATAAATGGTAGACGTTGAAGTTTCAGGTTTCCATCAGCTCGTCCTATTTCCTTTTGCTTCACCGAACCTTTCTTAAAGTTTAGCAGTAGACTTCTTGAGTTTAATGTAGTACTTTAAATTGAGAAAACTTCTCATCTAGCGATTAATGCTTAATCAGACTAATTTAGCTTTGATTAACTGCATCGGTTTTACGACCACTGTGATATTTGTAAGCGCAGACTTGAAAGACTGCAAACCGTAGCATATACTTCAGTGTTCTCCCGCACACAATAAAATAAATATTTCTGATGAAAGAAAAGAGTAGTAAAACGAAACAGAATAATATTTAAATATAAAAATAGAAGGAGCCAAAACGGTGTGTGTTTCTTTATTTTATAGGTTGGAGGAAATTCTGAAGTTCGTCTTTTGGCAATAACCGAAAACAACACACTTGAATTGCTGCTCATTGGCACTAGTGACCAAACAGAACGCTAATAAAGACCCTATGAAACCGATAGCAAAAAACGCAAATAATCACTACAAATAGAAGCAAAGAAATAAAACAAAGGACAAAGAAATGACAATGCACAAAAGGGAAACAATATACGTACGGAAGGTATCCGCTTGCGTGTAAAAATATGCACCTCCGAGCATAACCCAGAGTATCATGGTAACCCTCACGCCGTGTACAAAACGCAGCTTGTCGTTTACTGTTCCTAGCTCCTCTCGTCTATTCATTAGTTCTCTGAAATTACGGACGCAGGAGAAGCACAGCAGTGTTTTCACGGAGAGAGCTGAAAAGAAATGTAAATTAGTATCTTTAAGAACACACAAGTTTAGGCAATAAGAATTGCCGTAAAAATATTATGCAAGGAAGGTGAACGCTGTTTATGTTCAACATCTTGATAATGTTTGATTTGAGGCACCGATTTGCTTCACAATTGGTTTAACAGATTAATATACCGATCTGAGCAAGTGAGCTAAATTACAAGTCAGCATAATGTTTTCCCTGCAAAGATGTTGAAGTTTTAAATTCAGATCGGAGAGTCAAAACTGAAAAACGTTACGTCAGATGTAATATTTGGCAATAAGGGGGCAGTAAAGCTTGTTCTCGACAGGTTATAAGAAGTTTGATGATGTGAAATTAATGCTGGTTAAGCTAACGCGAGCAAAACAAAAACACAAAAACACGCACAAAATACTGTGTTTCTTAGACTGCCTACTCGACTTGAAAGTTAGACAACATGTGACGTCACTCCACTGGAGAAAGCGGGAAAATATGAATACCAATAATAATCCTTGGAAAGGTGAAAACAAGGGGAACAAAGGACTAACACAAATCTCCAAACAGAGCTAGGTGACTTGTGCGCAACTAAAAAAATCCGCCTGGTCGGTGGTATCGAACCAGAGAACTCTTCATTTCCAGTGGAGCGCTCTACCAACTGAGCTAACCGCGGAGTTAGACGTCAGTGGAGCAAACGGGTTTTAACAGCTACCACCAGTCTAACACCAACAAGGGTGAGCAGCCCCCATTTTAAGGTTATGACGATAAAGCAATTAATGCAAAGGTGCAAGCGAGCTGGACAAGAATAACGATAATTATCCCCGGAGAGGGAGAACAAGAGGGACAAAGGACAAACACAAATCTTCAAACACATCTAAGTGACAGGAAACCAGGACCGGGCGGACTTTTTCAGTCGCGCGCCAGTCACCTAGCTGTGCTTGGAGATTTGCGTTTGTCCTTTGCCCCTATGTCGCCCTTCTCCAGGGATTAATCTCGTTATTCTTGTCCAGCTCGCTTGCACGTACTGCATTACACTGCATTTTCATCAAAATCGGAATGTTTGTTTTGGTATCACCTCCATTTGCCGTTTTCTCAATTACTATTTTCAGTTTAGAAATAATAAATAGCATGTCTCAAAGAGTAGTGCCTGGGTATTTCGAAGATGGGTTTATTTTTAAGTATCTAAAAGAAAAAAAGAAATTTGCCGGAGAGTTTTTGTTTAAGAAACGCAGAACGTGTCGAGTCTCGCGCATCTTATCATCACCTCGTAGCCAATGGGGTTGCGTCGTCAACTGAGAAGAACGCTGAAGAAGGAATCGCGACGCAAGAAGTGTGAACATAATAAGCAGAAACCTCCCTGCGCTTTTTACGCTGTCAGTGACTACAGAGCGCGTAAAGTAACCTTGCACGCACATGACCGGTGTATGGGTGGAACCAGGATCATTTTTCGTGGCATATTATGGTTGGCTTGGGGCGTCGACGTATTCACGCACCATTGTTCACTCTAAGAAATCCGGAGCATGTACTCTGCCCCAAAACACTTTAGAAACCAAAGCGCTACATTCTGCGGTAGCTAGCTCGGCGAATCATAAGGCTGATTATTTTGGGACATTTATGTGTTCGTGTCGTCCTGTAATAAAAAAAAATCGTGTTTTGGGGAAAGTCACAGTGATAATATATTTAACTTAAATAATATAGAGCGAACTGCGCAAGGTTCAAGAGGCACACATACGGCAGGACTGTCGTATGAGGGCCTCTTGGTCCTAATTGTTCACTTTGCGCTCTTTTATATATGTAAAGTATGAACCAACTAGCCCAACAATTAAAAGTCGTGCTACAAAATTATGCATAGCCCTATAAAAACACAACAACAACAAATAACAGTCTGCGATCTGACGACTGAGCCTGACGTTTTACCATACTCACTCTGCAGCCACAATGCAGACAGTTCTTTATGTCTAAACATAATATCAGCTTCATCATTCGGCCAAGCTACAACCACATATAGCAGCGATTGGCTTACCCGATTGTTGCGGAAGAAAACGCTCCAGATTTGTTTAGTGAATTGGCTAAAGTTTTTTTGGGAGGAACGGACAATAAAACGCTAAAAGAATCTTTGTACGGAAAAGCGGCGTACGTAACCGTGCATGCATACCAAAGAGTTTCCTTTTCGGGTATTCAAACTTGACCTTGGAGTGATATAGTTCTAGGCAGGTGCCGAGGGCAACAGCTGCCACTGAAGCCGCGATGAAGGCGCTGGAACAGAAAGAAAAGGTAATCTTTCGCGTAGTGTAGCTTGTGGAACCCAGTATTGCCTGTACTTACAAAACGCATATGTGTAAAGATGTGAGCGCATTCGTATTCTGGGTCACGCAGTTTCGAACTGTCGAATTGGTGTCATATTCAGCCAACGCTGAAACGTGTGAAACGGCCAGAAGTCACTTTTAGTAGCTGAAGTTGATTCAAAGTTGGATGTATAACGACTGAACGAGTTTTCATATAATGACTTTAGATACTCGCCCACTTGAAGTACGTAGTCAATTTCTTCTTCAAGACAGACGGATGGAGCACATATTCCAATGCGATAGCCTGCAAAATGTCCCCGGGGAGTTTTGTTCCAGGAAGCGGGATTTCGGCGACCCTAAATATATAAAAAAAAAGAAATATATGTTGAAAGGCTAAAATTAATAAAGCAGAGATATCGCGAAAAACAGTTGCGCCGTTTACAGCTGGTGAACTGTAATCAGGGTTTGTTTCATTTCCCATCAGTGTTAATGGACGTTTTGAAACTTCGGTGTTTTCTGGGACAAATGTGATGACTGAAAGACGTTTGCTGGTTAAAAAAAAAAAGAATCCTTATCAAAAAAAATAAGAACCAAAAAGAATGAGCGCACGAAGACCGTCCTGCTGCCGCTTCGTTCCCCGCCAATGTCGCACTTTTCGGGCAGAGCTCGTGCTCCCATGTCCGGCACGTGCAACGCCGCGCATGTCACCCGGCGATGCATCACTGTCACTGAGTCTTGGTTCGCCAGACATGCTTACGGTTATCACTTGGCCGCTACACATTTACAAGCTATGTTGGAGATAAATATAATCTTACACAAGTTACAGACGCTAATGACCACTGCAGATACACTTGGTGCCTATATTTATGAGGGTTGTAGGTTACCACATTTGCTAGCCCAAAGGGCTCTCTTGCGAATACAAACAATTTCTTTTGAAAATATCAATGAGATAGTTATAGTATAAAAAGTGCTAAAGTATGGCAACAAACTCGAACTCTGAAAACATTCTCCGAGACCACTTTCTCAAAAAACACAAAGTACAGACAATCGCGGAAAACAATACAAGGATTTCAGCGAATGACTACAATCAAAGTAGACTTAGTTTAAAAAGACGCGATGTGCGCAGAGACAACGAGAAAGCGAAACTTCATGCTCACTGTCCTTGCGCACATCGTATCTTTTTTCGTTTAATCGTTATCTGATTTTCCTCATTCAAGAGATTCTGGTATCGTTCGACGTAATTCGTTGCGTTCTGTTCTGGAGAAAGCTGAGCTCACATACTTTTTCTTTTTTACTTTTTTTAGTACGAAATTAGTTAAACAAGAGGCCCTCAGAAAATGTACACTTTAAGGGTTTACCTGCAAATGTCCAGCGGCGTTTAAAAGTTGGGTTACTCTTTCCAGTAGTATTGGGGACAAGGAAAGGTAGAGGCTGCAGTACTGGCCTTCGAAACTTTTACTAGTATTGTCATCGGGTGCTCGGGTTCTAACACACTGTTCGTAGCTGCCGAGACTTGCAGTGGATCCTTCGAAAGCGTTGTTCGGAATCCCGCCACTCGAGAAGACAACTGTGCAAGAGAAAGAGAGAGAGAGACAGTGTTGCCATTTTAGCGATTTTGTCGCTAGATTTAGCGATTTTCTATACATTTAGCGACGGATTTTTTTAATTTAGCGGCTAGCGACTTTTTTAGCGACTTTGGTGTTCAACCGTAATCTTGTTATTTTGAACAATTTTAGAGATGCTCGCGGGCTAAACCCTTTTGCTTCTCTAGCCGAGTTTGCTTTGGATATATGCTCAATTTAGCGGCGCGTTTGAAAAAAAAATGTCAACACTGTCAACACTGCAGACCTGCAGACCATCTCTCCCGCGCCCACGTACCCACGTGCTCTCCGCCAAACGTTGAGAAGATTGTCGAACTGTTTAGGGAGGTGTCAGATGGACTTAATTTTACCTGGGAATTGCCTGTGAATAACTGCATTCAGTTTTTAGACATTTTGATCCTTTTTGTCTGAACAACATGGCTGTTGGCAGTATTGTCCGCGCACTAAGAAAAGCCTGGTTTTGTTTGAAAGTGCTCACTCTAAACTGGTAAAGAGGGTATAGCCTTGGCATGTCAAGTGCGGCTCTGGAAAAAAGTTGCAATCACCAGATGAAAATCAGTCTTGAACGACAATCAAAAAGGTTAAGAGACATTACAAATATTATTACAAATAAAAACCGTCCTAGTTGTTTTTCAGTGTAAGTTTAACCTCCCAAAATACCTAAGATATTATTAGTTGAGGTTCACTTACTTTAAAAGGGTTTAACAAGCTTTTGGAATTCAGCGATTATGTTTTAGCGACTTCCTGGCGAATCTAGCGACTGTTTAGTAACTTCCTAATCTCAATTTTGCAACGCGCGCAAAAAAAAAAAAAAAAGATGGCAAAATTGGAGAGAACAGTAGCTAGTTTTGATGCGGACGTATAACGATGAAAGGGAATTGTTAGATGTTAGTTGATTGTTTTTATAGTCGCAGACAGCTTAAGATAGGCAGAACGTCACGAGTCCCAGGGATCTCAGTTTCGCACCGCGGCCTATGCAATTCCGGCATTAGTCGATAAGAAAGCCTAAAAACGAACCTCAAAGCAAGAAGCGTTCACATTGTAAGCCGCACCCGGCGCTTTTCAGGCATTCTGTGACTGTAGTCTTTCTAAGGGTAGCCCTCGAGTATATCAACCCTACTTCAAAGTATCGAGTCTTGTGCAAATTATAAAATAACCGAGGTTCGCACATACTTCGTCACCAATTGTGTTGTTAGGCGTACTAAAATATATGCTAAAATTCGAAACATCATCAACAACAACAATAACAACAACATACAGACACACAAGGAGGCAAATCACAGACGTTCGGAAGGGTAGTAGTTTGGTTTCACTTTACGTGTTTTTCCCCTCATAGCTTTTATGATGCAAGTATAACTTCAGTAAAACCTTGCTCACGTCTAATTGGTCAGAGGCATAGTTCCAGGGATGTTTTTCTATTATGTGTTGATTGCAGCGGTTATTCGCTGCGGGCAAGCGGCCTTATATTCGAGAAACTGTCGAACTTAGCTTCTCTGGCGACCGCCATTCATGTCGGACTCCGTCCGTGACGTTTTCTTGTTACAGTATATCCTGCTGTGTTATAGGTCTCGCGCAGTGTCGTAACACAAAATACTGTTATAAGCGCACTAAAATTCTGGTGACGTGGAAAGTACAAAGCAGTGGTCGGTGCTTTAAAGTATTCTTGAAGTAGCGGCAAGATGAGACATTCTCGCATATCGGCAGTGTTTATCGGCTTCGAGAAGCTGAAATAAGCAAACAAAAACAACATTCCTCATGATCATGAGAGGGGCGTTACTGACTGACGTCATTTTATACTTTGCAAAATGATGAATTAGAGGTATATACTCTGATTAGGCACATATCTAAGAAAACGCTTATGTCCAGCAATAAAGTATTTCGCTTTGCACAAAAAATACACTTATTCTACTGCCTCAGTTGATCGCGAACAGCGGTAAAAAAGGAGCTATATTTCGAGGCCGTTAGATTTCCATCAACCAGAAAATGTCGCCGAGAACACGCCATCAGTCGTGGCGCTGTTTCGGCGTCACGTGCAAAGCGCCACTGAGAATTCGTGGTGCACGATCAAGCGGTTTTGGCGCTTGTAAGAACAACAAGAGAATGATCATCCAGTGCTTTAAAATAGTGCAGTTAAATTGTCATTGATGATTGTGATGCACTGTCCACCTTTCATCAACTGGTTTGTTGAAACTCAATAATAAAGGAGATCTACAACAAGACAAATATAAGCGCGGTGTGTTCGGACATTCGTTTTTACCATAATAATCATTTTGTCACTCGAATGTTTTGGGGATTAGATGGAACTTGCCCAGAGTAGCCTCAAATCCATAAATAAATAAATAAATAAATGAATAGACAAACAAAAATATAAACAAGTGTATAATTACTTTGTAGGTCCCGTGACATCAGGTCACATGACATCAATTTTTCCGCCAAATTTAGCTTGGAAACTGATTTGGTACGTAGGTCGCGGGACGTAAATTTGTTTTCGCTAGGGGAAGCTGAATCGGTTCATAGGTCACGTGACGTCAATTGTTTCGCTAAATTTAGCGAATGAACTGAATTGGTGGATACGTCAGGTGACGTAAATGTTTCCGCTAAATTTAGCGGGGAACCAGAATTTATTTCTAGGTCCCGTGACGTCAGGTGACGTGACATCAATTTCCCCGCCAAATTTAGCGTGGAACTGAATTGGTGCATAGATCACGTGGCTTCAATTTTTCCGCTAAATTTAGCGGGGAACCTAGATTTTTCTTTAAGGTACCGTGACGTCAGGTCAGGTGACATCAAATTTTCTGTCAAATTTAGCGGGAAAAATGAATTGGTGCGTAGGTTACGTGACGCCAATTTTTGCCGCTAAATTTAGCTGGGAAACTGAATTTGTTTGTAGGTTCCGTGACGTCAGGTCACGTGACATTAATTTTATCGCCAAACTTAGCGCGGAAATTGAATTGGGGCACAGGTCACGTGACGTCAATTTGCCGCTAAAATTCGTGGAAATTGCGGGGAGGCCAGAAAGGTCCGTAAGAGGGGGGGGGTGCAGCTGAAGGATGCTTTCGCATTAATAAATACCATGAGAAGTCATTGTTTTTTGTGGTCACAACTACCAAGAACTTTAGGTTTGCTAGTTGACAACAGAATATAGAGAACGTGAAAAAAGATGCGCAGTTGACCATCAGAAACGAAGTGACAATTTTCATGACACTTTTATGAAAAGCGCAGAGTCACTCGTAAACACGAATCATCTCTTCAACGCGATTACCAGATAATGAACTGCGTAAGTGGTCAACTTACGTCTCAGTGCCCAAGGCTCCTGCTGCTTGAGGGAGAACGCCGTCCTCAATAGGGCCGACATGCACTCCGAAGACACGTCCTCGCTTCCAGTTAGCTTCAAAGCGCTTGCAAGTACCTGGGCAATCAGGCCGTCCATAACGATTCCTAAGATGTCCGTCGATGATTTCAGGATCATGAACCGTTGACTCGGTTGAGCTAAGTTCCACACCTCCAGGCGTGTGAAGAGAAGTCGCGTTATCCTCGGCCAGAGCTCGTGCGACACCAAACACCACAAGCTTGAAGATAATCTGCATTTTTTCTCTTCGCATGGCGGCTTTCTTGGACGTTGACGATTGACGTTCGACTTACCCACGCGGACCTTTTTCGACATCCAGTGTGCAACCTTCAATGAATCACATGGACTTGTGCATTCATTCGATGCGTAGGCTTAAGCTTGGAAGCCTAAGTGTAGACTTCAGACTCTCTAATAAGGCTGCCTTCGCAGAATCGTTCTTAATAAACAATCAGTCTTTAGGACCCAGGCATGGAGTTGATGGACGTGAGCAGCAGTCACTAGTATGCGCGAACAAGATGCGTTGACCTCAGCCTTCAACTGCACACGTAAAGTCAAACTTTTTTAGCCATTTTAATCTTACGGCAGTCATTTAAGCGTGCACCTTGCGAAAGTCGAACGCACTGTCTGTAGTGAAGGTGCTTCAAGGAAAAGTTGTGCTAGGGAAATCGAGACAGCTATGTAAGAAAAGCAAATAAGTGAAACCGTTTGAGGATGTACACCTCGCGCTCGCTGGTATGCGTATTTGTCGTTTCACAGAAAGAACTATACCCCAGAAAACTTTACTGCTGGTTTGGTGTTTACAGGGGTCCCAGTTTCCTTCCTTGGGTGTAACTCCAGTTTAGAAAAAAAAGAAAAAAAAAAGACAAGAAGCAGTGAAACAAGACAGGTCCAGGCAATCAGGCAGGAAGGATTGCCTTAAAATTGAGTGAGGAGGCGTATTTGTCGAATGCCTACAACTGGTAGCGTCACAACGCAATTGTCAACCTCCTCCTAGAGCGGGTTTCCTTGTTGGACGTAAGACAGCGGATTTCCGTCAAAATTCAGCGAGACTAAAAACAATTTTTTTTATTTATGAACTGGGAACAGTCAACAGACAATGCCTACATAACAAACTAAATCACTCAATAAAGAAAAAAGGAGCAGAAAAAAGCAGACTCGAACTTTGCTGCATTATAATAAAACTCTCTGAGTACGCTGATGACATTTTAAAAAATGTTCAAAAAGTTGTCGCAGTCGGTTGAGTCTAATAATGTATATAAACAAATTTGTTTCAATTGTTCCAGAAAAAAAAGATGACTCAAAAGCTTCTAAGATATATATATTACCGGAAAAGTCTTGACCACGAGGAAATTTCAAACTTATTTTGCTTCATATTTTTAGTTCTCGAGTTTTTGACTTCTAAATAACCAAAGACGCATTTTGGGGCTTGGGCGATCGTCACAGATCGCGTATTTGGCAGCTTCATCAATCTCAGATACTTATCACATAACGGCAATTTTTACATGGTTTTTCAACCTAGAAAAAATAACCAAATGTTCATAAAAATATGTGTTTGTTTATAGGTATTCTTTTGTAAAAAATACAATACCTAGTCTTTTTGATTATAATTTACCTGAAAAATCTTTTTAGAGGAATATTGACGGCCCGAGACGCGATTTGGTAGGTAGTCACCTCCTCTCCACTTGTTTTCTCTCTCGGTATTTCGGGCGCGTGGAGGAGAGGTGGATCGGCTCAGACTTGTACGTAATCCGTTACAAGTAACCAAATTACTTGTAATCCCTCACATTTTTCAATAATTTTGTAAGGGAAATTTTACATATTTCGGAAAGTAATTGTAAAGTAATTTCGTTACCTTTTTATGTAAGGGAATGGCTGTAAGCTGTTACATTTTTGTTTTCATTCGCGGAGAAAAAATGAGGTAACTTTAAATATTACAAAAAAAATCATAAAAAGCTATATTTTTTCTTGTAAGGTAAGCTTTACCTGAATCACACTGTCACCTGCATTTACAAAATGCAAGGTCTGGCATTTTTTAGATGCTCAAAACCTTACTTCACGTCACATAAAAGCTTGACTCAAATATGTATACTAGTATATATTACTTTTTTGTTCGCTTTTTTGCAAATTGCAACTCGTCAGCTTGCTCGCCCACAACAACCTGGGAAGCAAACTGATACAAAGAACCGGACTCTCCATGCAGGCAATATCAGGCAAGCTCCCGAGACTAAAATGTTTCCTTCAAAAAAAAAAAAAAATGAGGGCTGTTTACAACTTTCTGTAACGCCGAATTAGAGCGCAGCTCTTGAGGAGGAGGCGGGAAGGGTACTGAGGGGAAGGTATACCCTTCCTCCTCCTCCTCACCTCCTCATCCTGTCTACTACTCCTCCCTCCGAGCGGCGTGGCCGTCGCCTCACGAGGGTCACGTGACGTCACCGGGGTCACGTGACCCCTGTGAGGTCACGTGACGATGACGTCAACGTCATCGTGGTGGCGTTATAAGTGACGTCATCAGTGATGACGTCATCGTGATGACGTCATTCTCATCGTCGGCGTCATCATTACGATGACGTCACTAATGACGTCACCAGTGACGTCACTACTGACGTCATCTCTGGTGACGTAACTGACTACGTCATCAGTGACGCCACCAGTGACGTCACGCGTCCCATAATGCACCGCGTAATTACGCCGACGCCGACGGCGACGGCGACGGCGACGCCACTCAAGCCGGAAATGGGTGCCTAAGAGCTGCGCTCTAAAATAAATCATCAAAGTGCACGCGAGCTGGTGTAGCGGATCTGTGCGCGTTTTTTTCTTTTTGTCTCTTCACTCTTTGTTCGCTTCCTTTTGGCCGACAGAGAGTGAGAGATAGATGACTTCTTTGTATCAACTTCAGGGACCAAGATAATCTAATATGGGGAAAAAGCGAGGTTTGGTGGAGTCGTAGTTTGGACACAGCTTCTCAATGGGCCAACAGGATCTAGCTGACGTTTTGAGTGTCGAGCGGGTAGGAGAGGTCTTGCGAACGCGTTGTTTTCTAGCCACTCAGTCGCGCGTCCAGGTGGCAGCACCTATTTGGAAAAAGGTGAACTGAAAAGGTGTTTAGCGCAGCCAACACCTTCTGTGCAGCGGACGAATTTTTCACATAGAAACGAGGTAAAATGTCCGACGAGACTTTTTGAGAACCAGATGTTGCTCAATGTCACAAAAGTGTGAGTTGAGGCAACAATAAACGCTTCCATGACACTTATGTCTTGTTTCTTACCCTTGGACAGTAAGGTTGATTGTAACGCCGCGAAGATAAAGGATTACTTTTTGAAGTAACGGTCACTTAACTGTAATTGTAACTGTAATTAGTTACATTTGGCCATGGGTAATTGCAAAATGTAATTCCTTACTTTTTTAGTAATGTGTACAAGTCTGGATCGGCTTCGCCTTCACGTTGAGGTGGAAAGAGCGAATTGCTATTTCGTTGAGCGAATGATCGTTCCGTGACGTCATGAACTTTGCGCGCAGAATTTCAAATAAATCTCTAGCCGTCAATATTGCTCTAATTTTTTTTCGCTTAAAATTTATTTTTTGACACGCGCGTCCCAACTAGATTGTTCATTTTTCTTTTCAGGTGCCCTTTAAGACAACTTGCCATATTGTGCTTGTTCAATAGGTATTTGTTTAAGCTTAACAATTGATATTTAATATATGCCATAACAGTGATTGAGTTCTGACCATCCAAACCAGGTACATTTTAGAAAATGGTCTAGGTTTTAGATTTTGTACCGAAATAAACAAAAACAACAAAATTATATAAATATAAAACACTTTTACTATAAAAAAATACTCACGAAGTTTTTTTTGCTGTGAGGTAGGTATCTCACCTTTTGAAACGCCCAAAATACGCGATCTGTAACAATCGCCCAAATTCCAAAATCCGCCATTAATTTTTTGAAGTAAAAAAAAAAAAAAAAACTTGAGAAATATAACTAGAAAACGGTTTTCAGTTTCGTGCTATTGAGGAATTTTCCTAGTACACATATCTTCTTCAAAAGCTTTTGAGACATGACTGGTTTTTGCTACACGATTTGAAACTAAATTGCCCATATACAAACGGTTCTTTGGGCTAGTTGGTTTGGCACGCACAAGTCTTTAATAATTAAAAAAATATTAAGCGCTTAATGACTTTAATTTACATTTGTATAGGACGTATATGTAAAATGACATTCGTCTGCGATCAACAGTTCTACCAAATTTATAATGGACGCTGCTCCAACTATAAAACAAATATTTCAACGTCACCAAGAGGTTAAACTTCAATGAGTTTATGTATACTATATGCAAGCATTTGTAGCAGCCGCATGCACATCGGTTGATTTATATGCATCCAGCTTCTCTTCAGAAGCTTTTGATTTCATCACCTGACATCGGTATTTAATTCGGTATCGTTTCTACAGCATTACGCTTGTCTGACCACCAGTTTTTCTGGTAATTTTAGTTTTTTTTTATTATTCGAAATTGGGCCAGGTTTCAAGAAGAGTGGTTCTTTGGGCGAGTTGGTTTGACGTCTTATGCAATCTTGTGCGCAGCAATGACGAGGACAAAAGGGGAAGCAGGACACAACAAGGTGCACCTTGTGTCCTGTTCCCCCTTTGTCCTCGTCCTTGCTGCGCACAAGATCGCATAAGAGGCCAGGCTTAAGCTTGGCGAATATGCATAATTCAGTTACCGCTATTTGAGATCTTGTTTTGCAACGAGGATGTTCAGCTTAATAGCAAGCTGTAATCATTTTTGGCCAAACTTACTATATACTTGAAGTCGGCCGACTCCCATAAACGCTAGCTTACTGGCACTGGACCTAGCTTCCTCCCGATGCTCGTCACCAGCGGTTTAACCCGCCACCGTTCTTGTAGACTGCTTTTTGAGCTGTAGTTGCGGTCATGCGCCGCAGTATCGCCCACAACTCTTTAATCGTCTCTCGGTGCGTCTGTCGCCGTACGCTCCTTGAATCTAGACATCCTCTATACATAGAGCTAACGTCATTCACTGTTCAAGATATCCCTTCGCTCAAAATGGCGCCATGCAGCCAGAAATAGACATGATGGGAAGAGGCAGAAGCGCGTCGGCCAATTACGGCGTCACGTGAGTCACGCGATGTCATTCGCTCAAAAAATGGCGTCATGCGCCCAGGAAGAGAGAGGCTCGAAGAAAAAAGAAATCGAGTTACTTTTTTCTTTACATGGGCTTTAGTTGAATCAAGAGCGAAAAATACGTCGTGAGATGGCATTGGGTTCGTGGTGGACACTCTTTTGAGGTCAGTGTCTCCAAACTTCGCATTAAATAGAATAGTGATATTCACGTTGTCTCGTCTGACGGAAACAGTATTGACCAAAAAGTAAGAATAAACAAAAGCTTTTCAGATTAAAACAAAAGTTGAGAAAATAATACTGTGAGTGACTCTGTACACTCAATCATTACCTCATGGCGGCACATCTGATCTTCGCCGTAGTGCAACAACATACTTTCTAAATTAGGCCTTCGTAAAAGCGAAATCATAATAAACAAGACATGAGTAGGCGGTGGCATAAAAATCATTCACTTCGCGTCACCGGAATGCTCGACCAATATAATATGTTTTGGATATGAAAAAGTTAATATTGTCTTATTAATAATCGTGCATCTATGTTACACAAGGTATCTCCGCAAAATCAAATAAAACTGCCTTAAAGAAAAACGAACAATGAGAATCAAAACATCAACCGCGCCGCTAGAACCGTATTAGTTTCGACCGTGGTGAATTAAACGTGACATTAATGATTCTCTAACTTTTTTTATTTTTATATCAGCCGGAGTATTTTTTTTTGTGTGTGTCTCAGAGACGAGACTTTTGGTTTTCCTTTTCAGAAGAATCTGGGAGCTGCGAGTTATTTGCAGTTTGGCTTTGATCCATCGCCAACATTCGGGCGTCTGTCGCTTCAAAGACCAGTTTGTCCAGCTGGTCGACCGGAGCCTCGCATAACAAGTTCAGCACGTAGGCGAAAATCATGCTCAAAGCCCAGATACCAAAGAAATGCAACATCTGAAAGAGAAATAAAACAGTTTTAACGCTACAGTCATTTGTGCGAACAAAAGGAAAACATGTTTAAAGCTAATGCCGACATTAGTGAGTTTTAGTATTAGGCACGCAAGCACTGTGCGTTTGCGTTAGCGTCGTGTGTTCCACACTGCGCATGCGCAGGAGCCCAGACTGCGTCTTAGATTGGCTCATGGCGACGAGGCGCATGCGCGGCGTGGAGCGCGCAGCGCTAACGGAAACGCGCAGTGCTTGCGTTTGCTCGAATGCGCAATGTTAAAACGCTCTATTCTTCTCCGAATGCAGCACGTGGAAGACTACCCTCTAAGAACACCTAGAGCGTCTATCTTTCTGCAAGCATCTGGGAGAGTCAATCGCTGCAATCAACGAATGGAGCAAGGCGAATAACGAGGGTGGCGATATGTTTAGACCTAAGAAAACACCCTGCGCTGTGGCACTGAGCACGTTGAAACACCAAGCTCGGTTCATCATCAGCCTCACCATTCACCGAACTCTCTGCGCTTATTGCATCGATTGACTCTCTCAAGTGATTTATGGGAAAGAAGATGCTCCAAATTTCTTAGAGTGCATAGAACACCTAAGCCAATGACAGCTTAAAAAGCGCAGGGTGAGGCGAGTTTCCCCAGCGTCAAAGTATGGCTCCACAGCCAATGAGATTGCAGCATTAGCCCATACGGACGCCGAAGAACGAATCAGAAAGCGAGAAGCGCGAACACAATATGCCATGCTCTGCGTTTCTTAAACTGTCAGTGACTAAAAATAAGAGAGCACCTCAGGGGATAGTGAGCTCCTGTCAACACAAAAACGGCAACACATGCCGTTTTTGTGTTGGCAGGAGCCCACTATGGCATTTTCTGCTTCGCCATATGAACGTTGACTGCGGTTCTGAAACTCTTCGGGACGCCCTTGAACTCTCAACAGTGCTCAGTTGTCCCCTCGCCTGCAGAACTAAACAGAGAGACAATCGCTACGATGTCCGGAGAGAGCTAGGCGAATGACTTGGCAAGAACAACCAAACAGAAGCGTTTTGTCCGAAACACGGGGGCTGCGCTGTTGCGCACAGCATGCTGTCTCACAGCGTTAGGTCATGCTGAGTGCGGGAATTCAGTCCTCATTTCTCAGACAAAAAACACTTTTTTTGGTTTGTTTTATGATTATCCGAGCGTCCTCCAGAGATTGCAGGAAAATGACTGTTTGCATTCACTGCGCGAAGACACAAGTTCCGATGTTCTTAAGAATGGAGCTTTGATCTTCCTCGAAGCACGCGTAGACAGTCATTGTGAGTTATGGATTGCACCGAGGAAATGACGAAACGCAGATAGAGTATTTATTCCCAGGATATGCAATTTGCAGATTAAAGAGCGACGCATCACACTCGTCGTCTTCAATTTATTGCTAATAAATTTACCGCCATAATGGCACTTTTTACTCCCGACTTAACCGTGCTGCAGACACATGGTTCTTCCATAAAATTCTAATATATTTTAGATACGCTTTATTCATTATAAAAGATGTCCGTTGTTTGTTTCCCCCTAAAAGTATAACGATAGCCTATAAATACAAATTCGTAAAGCTTTTAATAAACTACGGACCCTGGTAGTACTCCAGAGAAACGCCCAACTTGACACAAGCGTGGCAACCCTAATAAGGGTTTTCTCCATGACGTTAGTTAGCGCCAAAGTACTTTTCTTTGGCCTACTCTGACATTTTTTCTGACTTGCCACATAGTTGCGAAATTGCCAGACTTGAGCCAAAGATGCCAAGTGTGAACCAAAAAACCAGCAGTGAAGGCTAATCTGGTGCTTGTTTGGCAATTTCGGCCATTAATTATATTCAGTTGGTTTGGCGTACCACGCCTAAAACTATTATAAACAAACTAATGATTCTAAAAAAAGTACTGCGTTTCATTGCAAATGTTTACTACGACACTTATGCCAAGCCATTGTTTTTAGTCACAATATCACAAAACACACCCCTGTCTCTATCTATGACTATCGATTATTATATAAATAATGGGAGAAACATAAAACACAGGGGCGGGAAAAAAACAATATGCCAACTGGCCGCAGACGTTTATTGCCAGTTGGGAAATCGTCTTGTCCATCCCTGTGTTTTGTGTTCTTATCATTATTTATATTATCCTTACCAGAGCGCCTCCATTTTAAGCACCGTATATTACGTTTGTATTTATTCTCAAGTATGGAGTGTATTGCTTTTTTGTCTCATATTTCAAACTTGACTAAACGGAAATCTATATTCAGTATTCGATACCAGGAATTTTGGATCGTTCCCCATTTCCGTACTAATTATGCACTTCAATCTCTTGTTCATGACTCGCCCACATTGCTTAGCAATTCCGTCTTTAACCATAGTAATTTTCATTGTTTAAGTAAAAAACAAACAAACAAACAGTGCACATGCATATTGGTTAGGTAATAGTGCTGTTGTTTTATGTTATTACTGTATTGTGGTCTGTATGGGCACAAACACCTGACCTAATCCAGCTTTTCATTGGTAGCATTTTGTCCGGTGTCCTCGACACAAATATCTTAGAACTAATAAATATCGAAGTTCAGCATTTACAATAAGAAAACGGGCATAACCAATAAAAAGTTCCTTCATGTTGCGACATGAAAACTGTACAACCAGAAGTGAAGCCAAACTCTGGGACTTCTTTGGCGATTTAAGCCCAAACATGCTAAACGCCACCCAAACTACGAGTAATGAAGGCTAACTTCGGCACTTGTTTGGCAAATTAGGGTAAAGATCTGCCCTAACTCTGGCAAAAGAATATTAAGTTTGGTACTACCTTATCTTCTTCGGGAATTTTTAGACCATAAGTTACCAGACAAAAACAAAACTTTGGCCCAAAAAACTGTAACAAGCCGTCGTTGGTTGAGCCTTATTGAAGTGGAAAATCAGCTCAAAAGACGGAAGACAGTTTGACGTACACACACACAGCGCCGGTCTGTATGTGTGTACTTCCTTAACTTGTCTTCCATCTGTTGCGCTGTTTTCTCGCTTTAATAATGCACAAAAAATCTTTTCTACCTGCGGGAGGGGTGCTCTGCCTACTTTATGGCTTGAAAACATTTTTTTTTGTACAGCGGCAATGCGAAAGGTCCGGTCACCACTTCTAAGATGATTGCTTTTTCGTGCTGAACCGCTTCTTGTGCCTTGTCAGTTGCGGGACGTGCTTTCCAAATCACAATCAGTGGCGTTCTCGTGTTTTGGCAAAGAGGTAAGCCTTCAGGGCATTGTTTAGAGTGCTACAGTCACAGACAACTTAAGAAACGTAGGGCGTTGCGGATCCCGAACACCTTAGTCTGGCTCCGCAGCCAATGAGGTCGTGGCATTATCCGATAAGAACGGCGGAAGGCGAATCCAAAAGAAAGAAGTGTGAACATAATATGATACGTTTTGTGTTCCTCAAGATGTCAGTGACTCTAAAGGATTTTAGAGTACCCTTTTGAGACGGTTCATGTGACTACACACTGGCTGTAATGCGCTTTCACTGCGCGTGTACTGTTTTGAGTCGTCGTGATCTTCACGCAGGTATTTCGATAGCAACCTGTCCGTAGAACAAGTGTCAGGGAGGAGTTTTGGCAGGTCGTGATTGTAGATGAATCACTTTCGCTAAACACGTAGTTCCATAAGAATACACATATTGGGAACAAAAACTGCGTACGCGCCAATTACTACAACCGTATGCGTAAAATGCAAAAATCCGAAGCCAGAGGGTATCCCTACTTCACGTGGAGTCAGCCCTTATGTTTTGTATCGATGTACCAATTTATTTTGTATTGAGCCACCAATTTCCGACCACAACAAGAAAGCCTCTATAAAAACTGGGGCGTAATTGCTGTTGTCAAAACATTGGCGTTTTGTTCCAGTAAGCACTTGAAAAATCGAAAAAAACAACAACAAAGTGCTGCCCCCGGGCCGAACGGCTTTGTCCTTACTCCCAAAGCAGTTCTAACGAGATGGAGCCCGGAAGCAATTGACGACGGTCGTGAATTGAGAGGCGGCACGGCAACAAAGATAATCGTAGCCTTTCTTCACTTCACTTCACCGCAAACACAGTAAATTCAGATGTCAAACTTCCTGACTGTCACTAATAGCTTAAGCGCGCGAGTAATACCAATATATGGAAAAGCGGCCGCTTTTTCTTTTGCTAGATATTAGCACAACGCCTCCATGTCACCAAATCAGGGCGATATTTCTTGCGGTTAGATGCCTCGATGATTTTATTAAACAAGTTTGGTCTCGATAAAACATTCTGATGTGTCGTTAAATTTTGCGAAGTTTTCGGAAGTAATATGTTGAGTAACTTTTTCGCAAAATGCCTGATATATTTAAGTCGAACAAAAGTAACAATATTGGGAACAGAAAGCGTGTTAAAGAGGTGATAATAAAACTAAAAAAACAAAACACATAAAAAAGAACAATCGAATGTTTGCTGTAATTTCAAGATGTTCTAAACATTCGATCGTGTCATTTTAAATGAAGTTTATCTTTTATTTTAGTACTACCAACAATAGCGAGTTTTATAACAGCGTACACAAAAACATTGCCATCGCCACTTGGCCAATATCGAAGGGGGTTTGAACTCTGCGCTTTCACAGGGACGCCGCCGCCATTCCTTTGTGTACGCAAAGGTTTTGCGTTCACTCTTCTAAAACTTACTATTATGTTTTGCGAAGGTCAGTGTTTTTCACGTTCCTTCAATATTGGCTTTGAACGTTCAAGAAGGTTGTGATCCTAATAGTGATCGATCTTTTGAGTGCCTAATAAAGGAGTAGAGATGTAATAGATTTAAACGGTATTTTTGGATTACCTGTAAGAACTCATTAACCTGGAGCATAGTTTGCAGCACGCCCATCCTCACCAGAAACAAAACGATGTGAATGAGGTATGCCCCGAACGTGAGTCGACCGAACAATTGGAACATTTTTGCTGAAAGAAACCGGTTCACAATACCTGAAAAAGAAAAGGACACAAAAAGTAAAACAGGAAGCTGAAACAATAAAAAAATGTAAAATAAAAACGGCGGATTGTTCAACATTTTTTAATGTGATTTCTTAACGAAACTTAGAAGTGCACATTTTATAAAGTAGTTTACGTTTCCCAGTATTACAGCCGTTTTTTTTAATCTGTTCAAAACCGTAAAAACGACAAAATTGTTAAAAAAAATAAAAAAATGTTATAAATCTTATTACTAAACCGACCTTGTTATTAAACGATGCTAAGCAACTAATGACGTAAAATAAACACAGGCGCAAGTTTCACTATAACAACATCGCAAACTTCATTGTTGTTGGAGTCGAATGTTTCGTGCAATTTCTAAATAATTCATTTTGTCCTGTTTTCATTATATGTATTTAATTCTTAAAAGCCGGGTTAGAGAAATACATATTTTCCATCAGGATTGCATTCCCCTACACAATGATCATATATTGATCAGCGTTACGACATGTGAAATAAATTACAGACTGACACAATCTTTTAGCAGCGCAGATGGCGATACCACCTAGTGTTTAGGTGGTACAGTATATCATCAAACCATTTACGATTGACATGGCGACGCATTCGTTAAGCCATTGGAGCTTCAGTGATATCAATGATCGCATAATATCGATTGTTCTCGACAGTGGAGCGCGTTAAACTTCCTGCCATTTCGCGCAAGTCGCTCTCGCGCTACGATAAAAGTCCACTTGCCCCAAAATGTCATCGTGTTTCTCTGCGAGGATGAATTGAGGTTTAATTATTGCAGGTGCTGTTGAAATAAATCCAATAAATATACTATCTCAAGAAGTAGGCATCAGTTGTCATAGAGGCGGGGCAATTTTGTTTTCATGCTGAAGGTTTTTAACTTCTCTCCCATAGTTTCCTTATAAAATGCACATCTTATAAGACATATCTTCGTCTATGTCTCTGAAGTAAACTAGATACTTCGATAGAATTAAAAGCTTATTTTTCATTTATTATGAGAAAAGGTAATTCTGTTTTTCTCACCATAAAAGCAACTCACGCATCGCCGAACACTCAGCCTCCACCGAAATGTGGCGTTAGCGACCCGGACAAGATGTAAAAGCTTAAGAACTTACCTCTGTTTTACGCAAACATTATCAGTAAAGACAAAAAAGCTCAATGTAAAGAAAAGAAGGAGTACAATCCCCGTCGCGTTTGCCCATTCATCACATCACCGTGTATTCGCGGGCTCCGTTGGTCGCCATTTCCTACTTTAGTATTTTCGAAAACAGCTTGTAACTTCTGAATTAGACTGACCGAAATTCGAATTTTCTTTTCTTTTACTAAACTTTGGTTATACTTTCGAATTTCAGTCAATCTATTATTTTCCTAACCAGACAGATTTCTGTCAAAAAATGTTCACGTTCAAAACTTCTGAATTAGGTAAAGCTAAGTTATTACATTTTTGCCTCCGCTCCCGACCTCTACCACTATATTTTCTGGTAGAAACTCCGTGTTCGGCGATGCATAGTTTATTTTTGAACTGAAAAAAAAAAGAAACAGGTTTCTCTTTTCACTCCAATCATTTGTTACATCTCGAAGATTGGCTGCAGCACTCTACCTTAGTGAATTTCGTGCAGAAGCGGGTCACAGAGTCACTCCATAGTCAGTGATCGTAATACGGAGCAAGTGGAAATATCCCGACGTCTTATTCACTGTTTTGTTTAGAATGGTTTGCTCCTACCTGCGTGCCCATTGGCGCAAGCGAAGTGAAGCCACCATAGCGGGAAAGTCCAGACAAGCCTGTGAAGGCCCGCATAGAGGGCATTGATCCAAGGCCCGGGAAGCTGACCTCGATTCCAGGGTGTCGTCACAAATATTACGAAAGAACTCACATGCGACGGAAGAGATCCAAAACAACACCTGAATGATCTGTACACGAAGAAGGATGCAAACACATACATATTACAGCCGCCAGGTTAAAATCGTCAGAAGGACTTATTTGTTAAAATGAAACTCCACAATACCGAGTTAGACCATTGCTTCGTGTGCTTCATAGTATCTCAAAGTTAGTCTACATGTCTTTCTCGACAATAATAAAATATATTGAAGTATTTTTCGAGAATCGCCAGGTTGTAAGAATAGTCGGTTTTTGGCCAGATCTAAATTAACTTAATTATTTATTGTTAAAGTTGATTGTGTGAGATTATCAGCTTATGAGCGTTTTGTTCACCGTCTTTCGGTACATGCTTGCATCAATTACTTACAGTGGGAACCTGGACGTTCTTGTAGCGGAAGGTGACGTAACCACAAAGTGCACCACTGACGTAAGCACTTAGGTGAGTGACTGGCCGGAAATATATATATTCCACCGTGTCCAACACATTTCTGTGCAAGAAAGTGGAACCATGTAAAATTGATAGCATTAATATTTTTTTCGATGATAACATATCGCACTTGCAGGGTGATGTAAAAAGGGTTAAATTTATCACAGGTTTTTACATTAGTGAACAGTGTTTCTTCAACTTACGGGTAGGTTTGGTCGACCGAAAAAGAGACAATTTATTGGACGTCAATTTGTTTGCTCGAAAACAAATAACGTTCATGGGTGTGTTTCTTTACGCGGCAGGAAAGTAAAAGCATCCCAGAACCTATTTTTATAAAAAATAGTATCATCTTGAAAAAGGCAGACAGAAAATTGGCGTGAGAAGAGGTATTAAAAATAGGCTGTCGAACGGATTAAAATCAGCACAGTCTGACGTTAGAAGCGCGAGCACCCTCAAGGATCAGAAATCATACTAAGCTTCTGCCACGAAACATTGGTTTTCCCTAAGCAGTAAGAACCTTTTAGACTCTGTAGCTTAATTGGTGTGCATTATTAAAAGAAGTCGTACACAATGTTTTCCGGAAATATTGCAGACGAAAGTAAGAAGGCTCCAGCACATATCATTAAAAATCATTTTAAGGCTTTTCACTGGTGATTTGCATTGAACTAGGTGGTTGGCATTGAACAATTATCAACTTTGGATAACATGATGCGCGGGTTAGCTTACCCCATATCACTGGTTCCTGCAGTTAGTGAGAAAAGCAGGTTCCAGACGTAGGTTTGGTAGACTGTCAAGGCAGAGCAACCGAGAGATGCAACGATTCCTATTAGGAGAGCTGTGTGAGGATGGCTGAAAACAGAGTTTGGATGAGAAACATTTTAGCTTAAAAACTGATTTTTATACTTGACCTATATACTACAAAAACGAATAATAGTCGGTGGAGCCCCCAACCATTAGGAAAATAAATAACCTCCGAGACGCTCGATAATATTTGTCCGTGGGCAAGCGAAGCAACGTTTTGGAGACTTCATTGAATTTTAATTGTCCCTTTTAAACTGTCTTATTTTTGTTTTTTGGTTTAACCCTAGCTATGCACTTCCTGCACGGGAAGTTCTGAAGTTTACACAAAGTTTTATTTTATCATAAAGAAACATTTAAAGAAGTTGGGAATAATATGTTGATTTGAACCTCCAAAGGAGAGAAAGAAGCATTCCCGTATGAAAATCTCATATCTGGGCCATATCTGGCCATATCAAACATTATATGATTATATACGACCTATACACAGACTTATCTGGCGTATATACAGACTGATATGGCGTATATACGGACTTACCTGGGGTATATACATACTTATCTGGCGTATATACAGACTTATCTAGCGTATATACAGGTTTATAATATATTAAAAAGTTAAAAATTTACTTTGTTAGCAAAATGTGAATGACTCATTGTTCGCAAGCTAAATATTAGCACAAATAATCCCCAACTTCAGCTTTGGCAAGCTTAAGTTTGAGATTATTTGTGCTAATTTTTACGAGGATTTCAATGTAGAATTAATTATTTTGAAGTGTTAACATTACGCCGGAATAGACAATTTGCTAAATCCCCCAAGCACCTCGGCCCGTGCTCGAGGAATCATGGGGACGGTGTTTCTTCAGCTGCCTAGTGATCGGAAATTTCGACCAATTCTATGGTTTTGAGTGTAATTCGGAGTCACCCTGAACAAGTGTCGTATTGAGCCCAATCACCTGTCATATGACTTTTAACATTTTTCGCCAATGTCAATACTGTGCATTCTGTTCAACCTTCAACCTGGATGAGCTGCAGTCATATCTCTTACATTATTATCATTCTCGTACAGCTTCAAAGACGCCGATATAAAGTTAGAAACTCTAAAAATGCTAGAAACAGCTCCGCTGAATTCGAGCTAAATCCCGGTTTTGGTGGTTGTGATTTCTCGGCTTTTCGGTAATTCCTGCTAAAACAACAATCAGGAGAATGATAATATTGTAAGAGATTTCGGCCCTTCAGCCTGGTTGAAGGTTGGACAGAATACACAGTGTCATAAACGCTGTCATTGACGAGAAATTTTAAAATTGATATGACAGGTCCTTGAGCCCTATGGGACGCTTGTTCAGGAGTGACTAGGAATTACACTCGAAACTGTAACCATGGAATTGGTCAAAACTAGCGATCACTAGAAAGCTGAAGGATGACCGTTCCTATAATTCCTCGAGTGCGGGCGGGGCACTTGGGAGAACTGTAGACAATAAAAAGATATAAAGTGCTAATTTCAGGCTTGTGTCCTTTTGATATGCCTGGCCAGATCTGGAATTTCCTTACTTAGCCAGATCTGGGATTTCCATACTTGGCCAGGGATATCAGGCTATATCTGGCATTATGAGGCTATATCTGGCAGATAAACCATATCAGGTTATATGTGGCCAATTTTTGATATGGCCATATCTGAAATCTTCAGATCTGGACAGATATAAATTTTTGTAAGGGTTAGAATTGATTTTTAAAATTTTTGATAAACGACTATATCAGGGAAGCAATTGAAACACCCAAAACAGCAAGAGCTGTAATATGTGATGCATATTTTGGTTTAAAAAATATGCCACTTCAAAACGAAGCAAGGGAATGTTGTCATCTCATAAAAACAAAATCAACTGTAAGGAACACACTGCAATGTGTAATACCTGTGCCAAGTAAGCTTGCTGTTAAGGAGCTAAACATTCGGTGATGTTCCAGTGACATGTGCTTTCTTTGCCGTGAACGTCATGAGTCTATGTAAAAGTTTGTACTATTTGAGCGTGTTGGTGGCTTTTTTAAACAGTTAGAAGAGAAGACACATAGGGGACGACACACCGGTTTTATACAACACGTAAATGATTGTGTGACATGAATACTTACTAGAGCATCAACAACATCAGCGGTAATACAAAGAACATCATTATCTGCATATCGACGCATATGTACCACAAATGTTGCAGGCACTGAAAATATAAGAAAAGTGTGTAACTGCCATGGTATCAAACCTTTGATTTTTACATTACTTCTTTTTTAGCACTTTCACAGTATAATCTTCATGGCGTTTGTTTTAACACTACTTAATTTATTAGAACGTTAGTGTTTTCGTTAAACAGTGAAAGTGACAATAAAGCACACACTTAGGACGATCGCTTGTGCCATTCTGGAATTTTTACCCCATACATGACGCTAGGTGAAGAACCTTGGAAACGAAGGTTATTGCGCAATAGTAACCGGACTGGAAAGGTAAGAAATATTTAATAGTATATATTTTTTGTACCTAACTTTACGATATTGCTCAAATCGGACTGCTCAGCTTGTTTAGTTGGTAATACGAACGCGGTAGGAGATACATTCAGCAAAAAACGCAACATAAAAAAGAAAATTAAAACGTGATTGAAATTTGTGTGTATACAAAAACGAGCTACGCAAAAAAAAACAACCTTACACAAATTTTTTACTTGAACATTTTGTGCGTCTACGTTCCTGCAAAAGCGTTTCGGAGAACCAACGAGTGCAGTCTACGGATAGAGTTTAGAGAAAATGACGAGGCTGAAACTATGTTTATACATAAAAGACAAACCCTGCTCCATGGCATTGAACGTAACGTTTTATCATTTTTAGGTAGCCCTATCTAGTTTCTGGGTAATAATACTTTCACCCGCAATGTCATTCGCCGAGTTCCTTCCGTAGCTGCTTCACAACGTAGCGCTCATTGAACCAGCACGAGCTTGGTGATGGGAGGGGGGGGGGCATTGAGCTCACTAAAGTTGAAATCTTGACTGGAGCGAGAACAACTCAGCGATTTTACCTACCTAGTGATCTACGCTTCTCACCACCCCCGTCGCACTATACAGTGTGAATATGTGGTTGTTGAAATCGGGGTGTCCACGGTCTAACCGTGAGCTCAACCTTGAATGAGCGACCTCCCATATGTTTGGGCTCTTGCAATGAGCGCTGTCACTGAGCCGGCTTTTCGGCTGTCGTCAGGATGGCGCTAGCACGAGATAAGACACAGTTCGCGGTTGACGCGCAGTCCCACCTAGAAGACAAGACGTGACGTCATCGATAGTGGATGACGTCCCAACATAGTACGCTGGAGCTTGACGAGAGTAGACGCAAAGTGGCAGACGCGTGTTAGCGTCACGAAGGACGCACCGGCGGCGACACTGACGCGAGCTGTAGGTGGCACCACATGAGTTCACATGTGATGACGTTTGGGGAGAAAGGCGCCGGCCTTGTCTGCTAGATGGTTTCAGCCGCATACGCTTGGTGAACACTGTACGCCGTGCCTCCCCCCCCCCCCCCCGGGACTTCCATCCTCACTCTGAGATAATTGCAGGACTCACATTCTCGGACGCGGCGTTGAAGTTGAGAGAGAGGGTCATGGCTGTCCACCAGTTTTTGTAGCAACCCTTTGTTTGGTCGGCGAAGAAATCGTCATCCGCGGGACCGTCAACAACCAGCGGTAACAAAAAAGCTACCAAGACCATTACCATGGCTGGGAACACTAGCCTGCACGAAGGACATGGTTCGATATCTGGACGTAAATATTAGTTCTTCTAGACACTTCGAAACCTGCTTATTAGGAGAAAGAAAGTTTTTCTTTCAATTTTATACATATAAACAAAGAAACAGTTAAAACTAGAACCTGGTTATCGCGAACACAGATGAAAAAAAAAGATCCTCTTTTGCATTGTTTGATACTAGCAGTTGCCCGTGACAGGAGCAAACACTATAAAACAAAACACACAAACAGAAAAGGTTTATAATGTTTACTAGCAGAAACCATTCCGTTCTTTATAACCTTCGCTCTTAACGTACTATCAATTGCTTTAGAGGACACACTAGATTGATAAATGATCGGGTAAGCAACCATGTTAAGACCCCATCTATTTTGTTAATTTTCCTGGGATAGCCTAGTTTAACGGTGCCATGCCTCTTTGCGTGATTTTACTCATTTTATGTGTATAGTCACTTTTTTTAAAGTTGTGCTATGTCTGTTGTGCATCATAAAGAAGGTCTCGTGCTGTTTGTAGACACGTCAAAATAAAGATTATTAAAATTCTCGAAGCACCTCAGACGTGATTTTTCTGAACACGAAGAGCGCTATTTCATGTTGGATATAGAGCATTCGTGGTATGCATTTCTCCAAGCAAAGGTGGAGGCATAAACTCACGGCTCGGCACACTCAATCCGAAAATGCTACTCGCGACTTTGTTTTTGCATCTCTCTCGTTTATAACTTGTTGTGTGGAACAACAAGACGTATTGTCTTTGCCTGAATTGGTTCCCCAAAATGCACACAATTTCATTACATTAGTGTGCTTGCTTCAAAACAGGCTTTGGGTCATGTGAGAAGAACTAAAAATATCTTGATAGCGTTTTCGTGCTAACAGTGTAACTCTGCATACTCTAAAAACCTAGAAAATTCCCCTTGAGAAGCGTGTTTGTTTCTTCCTCTTGTTTTGGCTGTTTTGGTTGTGCCCGCCTAGATGAGTCCTTGACCTAAATGTTGATGGACAACCGATTGTGTATATAGTCCTGAGACAAAATAGCCCAGTTAAATACGTGTAGTCTAACTGCGACAGGTTGCGTTCAAAGGCATGTATCATATAAGTACCCGCGAAACTTGAAATTAGTTTTCTCCTTTTGCAGTTTAATGTGTGTTTTACTTGTTTAATATCGAGATATAATATTTGCGCTAGAAACCAAGCTGCTTATTGTGTTGTATAAAAAATTGGTGAGACCAACTTACCTTGTGTATCTTCTGAAACCCGCCATGGCGTACAGCACAAAGGACTTTTCTTCCGTGCGACTTCTTGCTTTGCCATCATTATATACGTCATCAAAAATCCGCTGGCAAAAAAGTAATGAAAATTCAACAGTATCAAAATTGTCATAAATAAAATACTGATTTAAAAACTTTGAAGCTGGTCTCTTAGAAAAAGTTAGTAAAAAGATAATAACTGCAGCAGTTACTACCCCTCCATGGCCATTACTACCTTTTCACTAGCTGTTTATCACCTCAAACACGCCACAAGCAGTAAATGCGCTTCTTGCTTGCCATAGAGGTCGGGATAGTAATCATTATTATATTCTTGGACATCGTTCTAACTTCTGTTGCCATGAAATCAAAGCTATGGGAGCAAGGGCGCTCAAGCTCCTTGAGCGCCGATAAGAGCCGTGCAGGGGAACTCTTTACTTCTTCTGAAATGCCATAAATGTTTGTTCACGAGCATAGTGTTGCTGCGGAGCTATACGGAGAAGCAAAAAAAAAGCGATAGGAAGCTCCGAGGAGCAGGTAGTTATATGGACTGTTGCATATAATTACAACGTCAATGGTTTATTATTACTAAGAGAATCATCACTTGAAGCATTCAAAATCAATTTTGAGGAAGAACATTATTGTGAAAAAAGCAACATTCTTGTAAAATTATGTATTGCTGAGGTATTCATTCTGGGAAGGCGTGCCTTAAAAATGGCGGGTATAAAAGGCGGAAGAGCAATCAACAGAGTACTTGGTTGGTGCAGCGTGCGTTCATGTTAGTGTTTTTGAATTCTCCGTTTGTGTATGTGATCCCTCTTTCTGATGCTTTCATCCGATTGATGACGCGCGTATAATGCTTGTGTATTATAATGTTTAGGAGATGCAATGCTAAGCGCGTGAGCAAGGCAATTATTTTGAGGATTTCGAATTGTGCAATAGCTGGCGAAACCTAGCATCTTGAGCTAAGTGAATGCTAGGGTTTTCCCGGCAGTTGGTATCAGTTTTTAAATTATGTAGTGGCTTCTATTAAGTTTTGTGGATGAGGCAAGTTTCCGCTACTATCTTCCTTGCTTAGTCGCTGTTACGAACACTTCAGCAACTAACTGCAGTTACTAAGAGGTTAGTAACATATGTGACAAGCAGTCACCAACCTGTAGTTAGCAAGTACTGTGTCCTTTTCCAAGTAGGGCCTTCAGTTAATTAAGCCAAACACATATTTCAGTATAAAGTTTGAATCCCAGTTGAGATGCTCGCCACCGACTGCGGCCTATTGCATCCAGTTGGTCGTGAAAAAAACAACACAAACAACAACAGCAACAACACGAACAAAAACATGAACAACAAGAACAAGAACAACATCACCACCACCAACAACAACAACAGCAGCAACAACAACAACAAATACAACAACAACAATAACAACAACAACCACAACAATAACAACAACAAAACAAACAAACGAAAAAACGGGGGAAGGGGTTGTTTAGTTTTCAGGTTTTTACTAAAGTGTATTATTGCTATCTGTTTGTTTGCCTTTCAATTCTTATTTTATCAAAGCAAGGTTGACTTATTACTTAGTTAGAATTAATTTCAAATGAAGAAAGCGCAATTCATCGAGAATAGCGAGAGATGCTTAGAAAAAGCTAGGAGAAACTCACCTCAAGAAAAAGAATGTGGTGACGCTCAGCGGAGAGTTGACGACAATTTGAAAATGAACTTTGCCCATAAGTTCCAGGAGTTTGCGAATTGAATCTGCAGGTTCAACAGCAACTCACTTAATCCGATGCAAGGTTTTGTTCGTCTTCGAAATCCTCTTTGTTTTTTAGCAATACAAAGAACGATACTTACGAAAGAAGTCAATCTGCATGACAAGGTATGTATGGCCCAGAATAACCCATGCGCACATGAGCGTCTTAAGTCCGTTGACAAATCGCAGTGGCTCGTTGCCAGGCCTACACTGGGTGTTCATTAGGCGGCGAGTATTTGTTATGGCAGAGAACGCCAGCAGAGCACGGATTGGTGCACCTGAGGAAGTATGACCAGGCACATATTAGGGGAGTTATTTAGCCGAGGCCATTTCAGGACACCCTTCAATTCAAATTTTCTATAGGATATGTCTATTTTAATTGAGTGCATTATAAACCTAGAGAATGACGGAGGAGTAAAACAAAAAGGCATGCCTCGGGATATTTCGCATTGCACTACATTGCCTTCAGTTGATTACTATGGGTAACTTGATAATATATGTAACTTTTATAGAAGTTTATGGAACAAGAATATTCCGTATGCAGTAATTCATAGACAAGAAATGAGTACCTTATACAGCAATCACGTTCATGAAAAAAACTTGTCTCACCTGGTTTTCGAATTCGGTTTTCTTCCATGCGCCACATGAGCACGACGTCCGTGAAAGTACCGATAACTACAAACAAAGTCAAAGTACCTAGAATGGTGCTGTAAAGTTTAATAAAAAGTATTAAAGTTGTTTCATCGTATGAGATTGCCTACGATCCATGCTAAATGCAGTTTCTAAATAGCTTTAAATTTTATTTTGCCCACCTGTTAAATTTAGTGCATATATATAGGGTGTCCCAAGTCACCAGGCTCGATCTAAAATGGACCGTAAAAATCGACGCTTGCACGTAGCAATCTAAACTTTTCGTCAAAGGTAAATTTCACAGGTCGGTTGTTTCTTGTAAAATTACAAAGCGTAGCACCCTTTCTGTAAAACAATAGGGCCAAAAAACTTGCCAGTGTCAACGGCGGACGGCGACGCAGACGACCGAGTCGAGTAGCGGGGTGCGTTTGGCGCGCGTGTTGATAGATGGCGTCGGGAGCAGCGTCCGAAGGTGTAGCCGATCAGCGAAAGAAAGCAGACGACACGCAGACGAAATCCGTTGGCAGCAAAAGCGCCATTGTATGCAAACGCGTTTTTTCCCCTTTAAGTTTTGCTTTTATTGTCCGCCTTTATTTTTTAACCAAAGGTACATTACAAAAAGGATTATGTTCATTTTAATAAACCACGGTAGTCGCGAGCAGTCTCGATAAGGAGGTAGCGCCATCTATCAATACGAAAGCCAAACCTGCCCCGCTACTCGACTTGGTCGTCTGCGTCGCCACTCGCCGTTGGCCCTGGCAAGTTTCTTGGCCATATTTTTTACAGAAAGAGAGCTACGATTTGTAATTTTACTAGCAAAAACTGACCTGTGAAATACACCTTTGACGAGAAGTTTAGATTGCTACGTGCAGGCGTCGATTTTTACGGTCCATTTTAGATCAGGCCTGGTGACTTGGGACACCCTATATATTTATCGTAGGACCTACACCGTTAATGTTTGCCAAATAAAATTGGTACCAGTAATCCTTCTGAAAATATAAACAAAATATAAATTATTATACAAGGATTTTTGTTTTTAATTGATACTAATAAAGAAGGATGCTCATGGCTTACATAATGTGCATGTTTCGGACCTGGAGGATATTCGTGAGTGGAAGAAACCACGACAGGTTGGTTAATATGTCAGATTTACAGATTAAGTTTTTCATGACTGATTTTAGCGGTCGGTCATATTTTCGGTGAAATTCGTTGAAATTTGTGAAAAGTCTTTACTAGAAACTAACTAAATATAGAAAACAACATTTCCATAAAGATAACACGCATGAAGATATTCGTCGACATTTGTTATCGCTCAAAAGATGACTGATTTTGTAATCGCCCACAAGATGAGCGTTTCAGATCCCAACTACCTGTGATGTATGCGCAGCGGCCCATTCACGATACATTGCGTCCCGTAAATAGAGACAACTTCAAAACAAGCTGGAAAATCTTTGCTTGCCGGGAAAATGCTTGAATTTTTGTCACTGGCAGTATTTGAGGAGGCATTTGCACCTCGTGAAATTTCAAGGCATATCTTCTTCCTACTGAAAAGTTAGAACATCCTTTTTATTTTTAACTAGAGCCTCCGACGTTAACGACCAAGCCGTTGAGGGGTCGCGTTTTTGGCGCCATCTCTTGATAAGCGCATAAAGCACTCGGTACTTCGTCGCTTTCTGTCCACTGCGTGCTTGTTGCGTTCATCGGAAGGTTTCGACACAAGCGCGCCTCTCAGGCGGCTCGATCGTCTGCGTCGGAACCCGTAGTAGAAAAATATCAAGGTTGCTGTTCTGATTTCTCCCGGCAAGAAAGCTTTGTCTTCAATTTAGTAAGACAAACACCACAATTAAGAACTACGTTGATAAAAGTTCGTGCTCTCTACATGCGGGTGCCAATTTCGCCAAGCTTTTTTAGCGTCTTACTTTTTATTTGTGCCACCCTATACACAATTTCAAACTCTGCGGCACGAAGTAATAAGCGATACAAAGACACTGCCTGCCGTGAAGTTCAGTTAGTCAAAGAAGTACTGCGGCGATCTTTTGAGTTAACCCAACTAACTATATTTTCCGAATCCTGGTCTTTACCATTTTGAGTGTACTATTTAGTATCGCGCAATTCAGAATAGTTATTGCTAAATAGGCCAAATTAAAATTATGCAAAAACCAACATTAAAATATACCCGCGTTTTCAGTTTCGTGACGTGAGTGATAGGCAGGCTCTCCAGTCGACTAGGCATTTTAAAAGATGCACTCTGCCAGAATATGTCTCGTGCTGCTGCGCGGGGGCTGGAGCGAGTGTCCAAAGCCATGCAACTGCTCGCAATCAGTTGGGAACAAATCCTACAGTCTAAAGAGTGAACCCCATCCAGCCGCTGGCGACACTTTTCCGTTGTTGCCAGTAAAAAATTTCAATTTGAAGAATAGGTTGAGGACCAAAGTTGCAAATTCGATAACTTCCGAAATAGTTTTTGTTTTGGCTATGTCGAATACTATTTCAGCGATCCTGTGTTTGTGTGTGTTTAGGAAAGTTTCAGACAAATCTAGAGCCATGAAGGAAAATTTCAGGAGGTCGCTTAACGCATAGCTAAACACTTAACAAGCGCTTGTTCACAATCCGTGCAAGCGCCTGTTAAAAAAAAAAAAAGAGTTTGCGTGGCCAAGTTGTTAGCGTCTCTGGCTCGTAACCGAAGGGTGGTGGGCTCGAATTCCGCCACCGCCTAAAAGTTTTCAAACTTTTTCTTTAAAGCAAATTAATTACTTTATAAAGTGAAATGATTTGAGACATGCGGTGACCTTCAATTCGCATTACATGTCACGTTTTAATCACTTTCACTCCAAGCGTGACGCCACGTTTCACGTGAGCATTGTGGGTTGTTTGAAATTCCCGCGCGAGGTCATGTGGCTGTGACGTCATGACCCTTTTTGACCAATCAGGATTTTTCCGTCCCACCGACACCGACGCCGAAGCCGATGCCAACGCCGACGCCGGATTTTCAGCGACACGAGGTCCCAAATGCTATCGGGATAAAACGCCGGAGTACCCCTTCAAGTTTGATTTGTCACGTTGCCCTATAGTTGGATTTACTTTATGTGCGAGCGATGCGGAAGCTACAAGCACGAGCACGTCGCCCGGAACGATGCTTGTACTGCACGAGCGTGCGTGCATGGCAGGAACGCTGAAGTTCGCTCTTGCAGCTTCTCTACGCTCGCACTGGAAGTGAAATGGACTACGTAGATCATTGATTTCGATGCTCATCGACGAGCATCATCTCGGGTGGAAGAAAACGCGATTTTCCAACTTGCTTTCAATATAAAGCGTGATTAAATCATAGAAAATTGATCGATGTATATGATCGAGCTACATCGCGTTTTATTTCCTCTCAAATTGTCAAATATATATCTGGCGACTATTAATGACTACCTTCAAACGCGCAAATATCACTAGACACCTGGAATTCGTATTTAAAGGTAAGATGGTAGACAACTGATTGCGAACGTTATCCTGCCGTCATAACTTCCCCGACGGCGATTCGTTCCCAGTGAAGGCAATATCTTGTGCCATAATTTTTAAATCCTTTGTTAGCTAACAGTAAACATCTTTATAGTGTATTTACTAGCTTAATGACAGTTAGAGGGAACGCACAGCAGCAACTGTAGCGACGCGGGTGCGCTGCAGTTGCAGGCCGGGCCTTTAGAGTTCTAAGCAGTATCCGATGCCACTCGCGTCCTTGTTCCTGTTAAACACGATTAAATTACCACACCCTTGAAAAATGTCAGGTGGAAGGACTGTGCGCCGATCAAGAAATACTTGTGGTGCCTTCGAGAAACTCGAATGCGAAGCTACAACAGGAGCGTGCAACTAATTGAAAAAGTCTTTATCCGCCTTCAAGTAAACACTGCAATGTACATTGCCGTTTTTTTGTTTTTTGTTTTCTGCAGAAACAGTTTGTGAATTTATCTGGATAGCTTTGGCCTGGAGATCACAGCTCTCTGACCTAATGACTTCATTTTGTTGCAGACTTGTCACTGATCAATGAAGACTGGGAAAGGAAACGTACTTTAAACCTAATATACTTAAAGGACGGTCTAGTCATCTGTTCTATTAAAGTTATTTGCAAATGTAGGTGCCTAAGAGGGCGCGTGAGTACCAGGGTTCAAGCACAATAGGCGCTTAAGTCGTGATGTTATCATTTCTTATACAATGAGTATGCGACCATCTTGTTGGGTAAGCAATTTGGGACAAGTAAAACCGTACATTCATATGAACTTGATTCATGATTAATATACACGTTAAACATGTGTGATGGACGGAAACCTGATGCAAAGTTTACGGATGTCCTTTAGTCCAGTATAGAGCGCTTGCTTTTAAATACTCACAGACTCACAAGCTGGGTTTTGTCTAAGGACTTTGGTTCGTTCGTTCGACAACTTCTCACTGTTGTGTTCACGCCATGGGATGAGACAGCTGAAGAAGAAACACCTGGTGAGTTTCCGACACGGTCCATTTACTGTTTTCAGTCGAAACATTCGATCTGTGAAGAATGTATAGTAGTGAAATGAATGTGTAATCACACGCTCTCTGAAAGGCCCGCTTGAGCTCTTCCCAATAGTATACTTGCACAGAAAATAATTGAGCGTATCTTAGTCAACGTGGAGGATCAGCGATATCGCGATGTTATGCAATATTAATGGGACAATAAAACTGCATGAGATTTTGACTGTATTATGACTAGCTCTTCTGAGTGGCGAATAAACATTGATAGATTATTGGTGTTTTGTTTGTTTCGAAGGTATACATTCGTTCACGTGTTTCACGAGCGAGCAGGGCTTTCGAATAAGGATTTAGAAGAGGGGCCCGATAGCTATCGGGCCAGAACGGTGGTGGCTCTTGATTATGATCTCTATAGTCCTCGAGAGCTCAAGGAACGGAAGGCGTGGCCTAATGTGACCCCGCCTCTTATTCTGTGATACGTTGTTGGCATTCCCATTGGCTGATACTGCAATGCAATCAACTACGGGGCGATAATATTACACTCGAATCAGGCAATCGGGCGTCCCGTCCCTGTTGACACGTCGATCGGCTGGCTGGGACGCGGCGCACTGATTTGTCACAGGAACTGTGCCGGAAATCGAGCAGATCCAGTTATCCAAATCAATGTGTTGGGACAGCTTTGAGCGTGTTGACGTTGATGGCGGATGAGGAGAGGGCGAGAGGCATTTTATTTTCCTTGAATATCAACTCTTATTGACATTTTTCGTTAAAGTCAAGATTCATGTTTGTTTTATGTGGAGATTGCGACGATCGGAGGTTAGTCTGGTATATAACGGATCTCCGATGGCATCGCTATAAATTAAAGTTGTATACGAATTCGTGTCTGTGTAACGTCCGTTGGTATCCACACCTGTTAAAGTGATGTTTTGAAATTATAGGCTCTAGTGTCAGCGGTGCGAGCTTGCGATGCTTGTGACACGGAGCTTTGATATGTTAAATACTCCTCTCAATCAGAAGGCGATAGTAATTTAAGGATTACTTCGTAAATAAAATACAAATAAAGTATTTTGTAAGGTCCCTTACAGCTACTTTGCTTTTTGCAACATACTCAACGTGTCCCGCCAAAAAGAACTACAACAAAAATTAGTGTTCCTTTTTCACCACAAAAGTAAACTATACATCGCCGAGCGCTCAGTTTTTCGACAAATGTAGCGCTAACGGTCCGGACGATGTGCCAGATTTCCATAGCTAACCGTTGTCTGGTTTAAAAGTTATAAGTGATTTTCAAAACTTTAAATGGGAAAATGAAACCCGTTCCCGGTGGTTTACGCCATTCAGCCTCATGTATTCATTTGATTCATCGCCCGCCATTTTCTTATTGAACATTTCTGAAAATTTGCTCAGAACTTTTGGAAAAGGAAACGGTTGGTTCATAAAATTTGGCGTATCGTTTAGGCCACTAGATCTGACTTTGGGGGAGATCGAGCGTTGGAGATGTGCACTTTATTTTTGCGATTAAAACACACTGTAGATATATTTCTGGAATTACGCTGTATATTTACGTGTTCAGGATCGTCGTTAAAAAAGAGTATAGTCAACACGCAATTAAAACTCGACATATGGATATTTCAACTTTTTAAACACAGTTGTTTTGAGGCCCTTAACGCTTATGTTCTGAACTTCTAAAATCATTGCCAGTCACTCGGACTATTTAAAAGAAATCCTAATAGGAATATACTTGAAGGTGCTAAAGCAATAAAAAAAACAATAATATATTTCTTAAAAAAACATACGAGGCGTGCCATAGCGAGTTATAGTGTCTTAATACAGTGATGGTGCAGGCGAGTTGGTATAAGTGTACACTTTTCTTTAACGAAAAAAAACCACCCGAGACTAGGTGCAAAAACTTGTAGCAACCAAAATTTCTCGAAGTTGCTCTACAACCAAAGTTTCTCAATGTTTCTGTTTTAAGAAACAACAACAACAACAACAACAACATTATTAGCAGTGTCTCGTATGTTGTAATCGTTAAAAGTTTGAGAGAGCTGCGGTACATACCGGCTGCAATGAGAGAATGTAGCTCGTCCTGTCTACACGTGGACGGGGCACACACGCTGAAGCGAAACGCCACGTCCCGGGACCGCACTGTGTCCGGCAGCGCTGACAGGTTCGAGTCTACCCTGAATGGCAGCGTGGATGAAGCGGGCACAATCTGGGACAGTTTATGCCCGTACAGAAATGCCAAACTGTGGCCATGTCAAGAATCGGGCAAGTAAAGTCATAGGTGTATAACGTTATATGGTGTTATTTACCAGATTCTTGATATTGCTAGATATGGCATTTTTGCGCGGCCAAATTTTCAAAAAAACTTGACAGCGCTATCAAAGACGGACAAGAGGGAGGGTTCACCGACAACGGCTTGTCTGTGTCCCCATCTTCTTCGTGTTCGTCTCTTCGTTTCTGTTTGCGCATGCAAGAGTTGTGAGAATCGCGCACCAACCAAGCCCAACAACGAGTATCTTGATATTATATTTCCACTTGTCCCGTATTGATTTATTGTTTTGATTCTTACTTTTGAAACAACTTAAATTTTTACCGGGCGAGAGGTTGCTGGTGAGGGGTGTTGGATATACTAAATCAACGAAATACATTAATGAAAAAAAGTAGCTTGAAAGCGGCATGAATCGTAGATTAAAATTAATAAAAATTAAAACTTGACAAAAAAAACTGCCCGTAATAGAGTCCATGTGGCACGAAGAAAATCCCAATTGGTGTAGATTTAGGTAAGAAACAAATTGGGGCATAAAAGATAAGGGTTTCTCATAAGACATTCTATATATGACGGTCAAAGGAACCACTTTTTGGCGTAATATGATGGTAGAATAGGGAATTGCCACAACGAATGTAAGTGAAAGGGGCATCTGTTAAAAAAAAGTTTAGGAAAGGGCAGATAATAAAATGAGCGTTCTGTAACGAGTTTTGATTGGCACTTAATTAGAAAAATATCAAATAGGACTCCGATGTTAATTTGCAAATAATTACGTTTCTAAAGGCGGCCATGTTTCAATATTTGTACCATTTCTGGCTTCAATGATAACATATATCTAGAAGATCTAAGTTTCAGTTAAAGTGGTCGTCGAAGGTAAGGAAAAGCGGTGATGGAAGGGAAATGTTTTGGTTTCCAGCACGGTTATTCAAACAGCAAGAGTATTTTTTTCAGAAGCTAAATTTTCTCAAAAGTGTTTACACAATTTTTGTTCTGTTAGTTATCAACGAGAGACAAAATATATTTTTGGTGTATCAGTTAATAAAGCTCCAGATTGTAATTCTCTTAAAAAGCGATTATAGCTTTGAATATGTAAGCTCCATTAATACGACGAAACGTTGAAGCCCGTGAGAATTGGTGCTGACCAGAATGCACCCTAATAAATATTCTTAGAACAAAAAAAAACCGTTCTCAGCAGGAATGTAACATTATTAGAATAACTAAAGTTATAAAATGAAATATCATTCGCGTTGTGTGTACAGCAGTCGCCCTTATTAAATATGAAACAAGATCATTATTTTGCGCACATTACGGTAGGTGACTCAATGTGATATTTTCGTCACCAGTCAGCGTCAGGAGCAATAACTTTTTAAAAATATATTTGTTGTCTCTCGTAAGAAATTAATGTCCTTTCATGTTATATCTTTATTTGGTCTGCATCTTCGACATGGGTACTAAAGCGAAGAGAGACTTTGAAAGTATGAATCCGCGAGGACCTAAAAAGGGCGGAAAACCCAAGTGTCTTATCTTTAAGGGCAATTTTTATTATTTACACATTCTTTTTCTAAATCATTTATACAAAATGCCGCACATAAAAAAAGCCGTATCAGCATACAAAAGAAAATAAAAGACGAAGAAATAGTAGCGCAACCCTCAAAAAATATTATTATTGATTTATACTAAGTTTTAAGTTCAAAATATAAGTAAAACGGAACCCACCGTCATTTCTCCGATTGCGCTGAAGCTCTGGACGAGGCTTTTGGAGAACGGTTTGGGAATTCTTAGGTGAAGAGAGCAGTAGAGGCCTCTAAATTTGACGGACTGACCGGGACCTCTGGCCTCCGTCCTTAAACACTGCTCATAACCACCCACGCTGGCTATGTTGTACTCAAACATGCTGTTCGTAAGCAGGCCGTTTTGAAGATATTACTGCAAGGAAGAAGGTATAACATTTAAAAAAAAGTTTTACATTTGGTACTTTTAAATGTAATGCTATGATATATCAAGAGCTGTACCAAACAGATGACTTTCCAAACTCAGCAAGAATTCAGCAACAATATAGAATCGATAAAAATTAATCACCTCAATTCTTCCTGTAGAGTTCAAATTAGGCACAATGCGGACTCGAGGGGCTGAGCGACATAAAATTTTCCCCCAAAATTTAGCAGATGGTGGTCACGTGACATCAACTCCGTGATCACGTTTCGTTACGTCACTTTGATTGTGGGGTCATGTGATACTCTGACATCAATTACGTTGCTACGTGACACTGTCACGTTAAAGGTATTGTCCGGTCAAATTTCGTATTCAAGAAAACATTTAGACCTCACTGTCAATGGCTGTAGCAGCATCCTCCAAGACAAATCTGAATTTTGTGCGTTTTCCTGGACGAGTAATTGTATTTTAAACCAAGCGTGCATGAACGGCGTTTTCCGCTTCCACCTTCAGAGCTTCGGAGGCTCTGACGTAACATAAGGCAAAGAACGCGCCGAACTGAAGCGCCCTTCAAATTTTTTTCCGCGTGAGCGCTACTACATGGTTTCCCTCGTAGCTGTGCTAGAATATTTTTTGCGAAAGAAAGGGAGTCTCGTTGTGCGGTTTTCACGCTCCACACTTCTACGCGAGATTTATAGTTGCGAGTAAAATGGAACTCTGCGGTGCATCGGGAGCACTGTGATCCACGGAGAAATGAGGCCTAGGATCTGAGCAATGCAAGCCTGGTGTGACGTCACATCAGGCATGGGAGCGCAGCCATTGATACTTGCCAAATTTGGCATGTGGTTTCGTATAATTATTTGTCATTGCTTGCACTAAATTGGGATGTCGTTTATTAGAATAATCATGACAAGATCTTAAGGACTTTCGGTTTTTACCGGACAATCCCTTTAAGTTACATGGCCAGGTGGCAAAGTGATGTTGTGTCATGTGACCACGCGACTCGTATCAGCACCAACCAGGTAATATAGTCAATACAGTGTTGTATCAACTGTATAGCCACACCATGCAGCCCCCCACCCCAACCCCTTATGTAAAGCGCTCGTAAAACCTTTGAGAATAAAACATATAAAAGTCATTTACAATTCTCTGTAATGCGAAATTAGAGCGCAGCTCTTAAGTAGGAGGAGGGAGGATATGCCCCCCTCCTCCTTTGTACCCTCCCCTCCTCCTCTCCTCGTGCCCTTCCATTTAGCAGGAAATTAATTTTTCCACTAAATCTAGCGAAAAAGTTTGCTCACTTTTCCCGCTAAATTTTGGGGAAATTTTCTGCTCAATTTAGCGGGGAAATTGACGTCACGTGACCTCAAAACCAATTCAGTTTGCCCGTTAAATATAGCGGGGAAACTGTGACGTCTCATAATGCAATGCGCGCGGTTACGCCGACGGCGACGTCGCTGAACCCGAAAACAAGCGCCAAAAACTGCGCTCTAAAAAACAAAAACAAAAAAAAAACACGTGTTTTATTATAATACGTCCGTCTCATAATGTTTTCGTTACAACTTATCATGACGCTCTAGACTTAGCAACCAGTCATTAATACCATTCTGATTTAATAATACTATTCAACGTTCAATAATTAGGGAGGCATCACTTTACTGAAAGGTAAGGTGAAATCGAGCTCACTTATTAGATTTCAAGAGGGCGAAACAGAATATTAATCAGCCAATACGTAATAAGAATGCCTGCTTTAATCACCTAGAGTCTGGGCGAAACAGGTCAGGGAAAACCGATTTTCGTAGAGTAAGATGTTTGCTTCATTATTGCCGGGCACTGCAGGTCTTTCGGGGCGCTCGTCGCGCGCTTTGCAGAACGCTTTGCCTTTGCTGGCTCTTTCGGGAGATTACGCATACTTTTTTTATCATTAATATCCCTCCTTTTCATTTTACCAATTAGTTATAGGAAAGTGGAGCTGTTCAGTTCTTAGTAGTTTGAAATGACATTTCGTGCACTCCTCTAGGTGAGCTCAGAAAGAGATTTATCTACTTGGAAAATATACTCTACGTGCACTGTCTGTTTTTTCCGTCGGAAAATAATGCATATTTTTTATCCCAAACAGTTATTGTAAAGCGATTTTGTTTTTTAGATTTCGCAAATTTTTTGGTGGGCTTTTCCAGCGCCCTTTTTAGCACGCCGCAAACTTTGAATGCAGTGCGAATGAAGGGGCGCTTTTTGTGCTTTTTTGTTATTTTGTCACTTCACTTTCGTATCGTGTAGCCTTTTTTGTTTTATAATCTATGTTAGAGTTATCTTGAAAAATGCAAAAAAAAGACTACAACATAATATAGCTGAAGAATAACTAACTTTCCATTTATTCTAAAGAAGAAATATCAGGATCTATTGTTTTACCGATTGCATAATTCTTGATTAAGATATTTTTGTAAAAAGAAGCATGCTCATATCACTCAAATTTTATCCACAAACAACTACTAAAAAAAATCACAATTCGTTGTACAGTGGCTTTCTACATTTAAACTGTACCACACCCCCCCCCTTTCCCCCACAAAAAATAAAAATGTACCGTTATTTGAGCTCATATACATTAATATTTACTCAAGCTATACGGACAAGTAATGACACCTCTCGGTCGAGTTTGAAACTAATCAAATTGAGTGAATGGAAAGTAGATGAAGCTAAACAGGAAATGCCGCATTTTATCCTGCGTTCCATATTCCCCTACGTTACCTGCACCTGCAGATACACGCCGTATAAGAGGCATTGCTCTTGGGGCTAGACATAGCAATCCAACAATGACAACGACAACAGGCACTGTGAGCTCATACGTACAATCTTTGGTGTAAATAAAAGAAGCAGGGTAACTGAGGTTCACTAGATGAACTTCAAAATACCGGAATGGCGAGAGAAATCAAAGGAAAGTAATTCACGCCACATATTTCTTAGCAGAAGAACCTAAGAGGACGGAGGCTTGGGCGAGCTGGTTGCTCATGCTTGGGTAAAACAGCGCACAAGATTTACACACAAAAGACACGCACAAAAAACTAGACAAAAACAAACACGTAGTGTACGTACTACGCAGTGTATACACAGGAGAGTACGCTACGTGCAACTATGTACACGCAGTATACACCTAGTGTATACTCAGTGTACACAGCGCAATGTTAATGTTTTTTTTGTGTGTGTGCCTGTCTTCTGTGTGTAAATCTTGTGCGCTGTTTCACCCTTGCCGAACAAGTTCACTGATGTGCTCCTCAATTAAGGTACAGTTTAAATGAGAGATGAGCTACCGTTGTTAATATATATATATATATATATATATCTCTCTCTCTCTCTCTCTCTCTCTCTCTCTATATATATATATATATATATATATATATATATATATATATATATAAAGGTAGAATACGCGAGAATACGCGCTCTAGGCGCAAATGAAAATAAAAAAAATGAAGCTAAGATTTACATACTTTTAAATCCGGTGATAACAAAATTAAGCTTTTAACTCAAGTATTGTGGAAGTTAAGGACATTTTGACATCAGCCATCAGAAATGGCCGTTTGGGGGAGGGGGAGGGGTGGAGGGGGTGGCGAATTGAAGTTACTGTTTATGTAATAACACTTAAATCGCTTTGATGCGAGAGAAATATTTTATATATGTACCGCCTCTTTACAGAGACTGTGAAAAGCTAATCGGCTCCCCCCTCCCCTCCCCCCTATAAAAATAGTAATTTTACATTCTAGAATAGAAAAGGGCAAATCGTAAACTTAAAAGTTGGAGTAAAATATCGCCAGTAAATGTTTTCCGCCCTTCCGTTTTTTGACGGTTTTTATCCCTTCTTTTTTATTTTTTATTTCGATGCGTTTAGTTTGCCTTCCAATAAATCTCTTGGAAGCGCGTAAATCTATTTTTTTATAATTATGTCGGCATGACACGCTCAACCTGAGTTGCTCAATGTATTGCATAAGCACGTGGTTCAACAAAGAACACAATTATATTGACTGCAGACATTGGCTTTTTGGTGCAGCAACCTAAGACTCGCCTCAAATGGATCTTTTGGCTAATTTAGTTCAGAAGTGAAAATATGAAACACCAACCGGCTTTGTATGACAACTAAAAATTTGAACTCCGATGTTTCACAAGCAAGCTTGTAGCCCACAAGTGTTTCAAATTGTCGTACTCTGCTCAGATGAATGGAACGGCTATTTTAGTAACTACACAAAATCTACACCGTGTCGCTACCCTCAGCCACCTATTTTCAAGACGAAATTTTTCAGAAGCTCGACGGGTAGATATGTAAGTCTGCGGCAAATTGTGCTGAACCAGCCTAGTTCTTGCCAAAAAAGAAAAATGCCTCATCAGGGGCCTCGGGCATGCTATGCTCTGAAACCGACTGCTAGATTGCGACGAGAGGGGATGCTGCAGTTCGCGATTCAATCACGGTAGATTACGGGAACCATATCGCAGTAACAATAACACTTTCAAAAACTAATTTTTTCCAAAAACAATAACTGATTGGAATGAACTCCCTAAAGAGATCGTCGACAGCTCATCACCGGATGACTTTCTTCAACAGCTACGAGCTCTACAAGCCTAACGGTTTAACTTGATTTTTCTTTTTTTTTTGTACTATTTTTGGTGTTAGAGTGTTGTTTCATTGTATTGAAGTTTTTAATTTTTTATTATGTCCTGTACAATGTATTACACGTCCACCCCTGCCGGGGCCCTAGCGGGGCCTGCAGTATTGTTAAATAAAAAATAAATAAAATTCCAACCTAATTTTAAACAACTTAGCGTACCCTGAACTCTGCGCGTGACTTTCGTGCCACCCGAACAGAACGCCGCTGGTGAGCGCATTATGCAGTACCCTGTACCTTTGAAACAAGAAATATAGAACGTATCTCCAACCTGATAATCTAACTTTTTTTGAGCAGATCGTACAATCCTAGCGCCCTCCGATGATAAAAATCAGGAGTAATTGCGAAAGGACCATGGAGCTGATAACTAGCCATGCACACTGTCTGCTATCCACCGTGTCAATAGCAATGAGAAAAGGAGCAGTGACAATAGTGGGATATGCACAAACCCTGATTATACACGAGGTAATTATGATGGAGCTTGTAAGTAATAAAAACGCATTCATACATCATACTTGCAGATTGGCTTTAAGCTGGAGTATTGCAAACGCTACTTTGCATTTAACAAACTAATAGCCGCAGCATCATTCCCGCAGATGTGCGAATTTAGTACCTATCCCAGTCTTCTTGCATACCTGCGGTCGACATTATTTCGCTTCAACACGTAACAACCCAAACTCTAAATAATAAAACATTATAAGGAATTTAAATACGACATTAAAAGAACGGCTTTTGCAACGTTTCTTAAATGCGGCATTGAGTGTGACTAAACTCTAGATGCAACAAAAGCAAACACGACACGCTACCAAATATTAAATGTCTACAAACCGTGACTAACATCTGAGAGCCCAGGGTTCTTTTCGACGAAGTCCCAACATCAGCTGCAGTAGACTTGATGAACATTCAGGACTCAGGTCAACTTCGGAAGCCAATTCGGTGGCTAGAGGCAATAATTTGTGCACAAACGTTTCCAGCGCGCCATCGACGACTTTCTCGAGACTTTTTGTGGTCACCTCATGGAAGACTGCTCCATGCGGACATAATGTGACCAGCAGAATAAGTTTACAGAACACTTCAGGGCGCATTGTGAGAACAGTCAAACACTGTTGGAGAGGCTATCTGTCCTGACAGAGGACAACGCAGTCTGGAGAAGTAGGATTCTCTTCCAGATCGAGGAAATGAAGAAGCATAAGTTACATAAGGTCTTCTTCCTTGTTGTTTGTCCTGCTCTTCTGGCAGGTGTTGTCAGCATTTAATTAACCTTGTGGTGTTCCTCTAAAGAAATAATGCAGTCGCTAGCTGCGGATAGATAAGGTATAAATAAATGAATCTCGGATCCTGGAAGAAAATTAGTAATTAGATGTCCACACCTTTCACACTGTTTTATTTCTCACTCCAGAAGCTTTACAGTCATAAAAAAACGATGTTCCAGCAAAAAGTTCGCAGAGCACCCTGCTGAACTTTGGCGACAAAAGCGCGGCGCGTGTTTGTCAGCGCGCTTCGTAAACCTCGGTCTCAGCTCTGTGCTTGACGAGCCTAGAGCACCAGACAACTCAGTTTGAAGGTCAGCGTTGCGTGTGTTCAACGAAAATACTCTAGAGCAGTGGTTCACAACCATCGATGTTTTCGCGGACCTCTTGTGGATCGTCGGAGATGTTGGAGGACCCCGTTCGTGGTGAGAGGAGACGAAAGGTGTAGGTTAAATTTAACAATGATTTAACAAATGGATATAACTAAGGGCTACTGTAAAGTAGACCTCTCTTATTCACATATACACGAGAAAACCGCCAGAAAAGTGAAACATTTCTTCTCAACCTGAAAAAAGACAACTTTTATTGCCGGGCTTGACTGATGAAGCAGGGCTTCGCGGGTCCCCAGAATGCCTTCGCGGACCCCCATTTGAGAACCACTGCTGTAGAGGAAGCAACTGCTGCAAAATATTTGTTTGCGGAATTTATTTGTTTGATAATTCAATTAGAATGGCACTTGACAATAAGGTAGAGGTTCACACATATTAAGGGCTTTGCAACAAAGCGCTGTGATTCCACGATGCTTTTCCTAAATTGTTACCATTTGTTCCCAAGAAAACTGACATGTGCATTTTAGACAAATGACATTTTATTTTGTGCTGTACAAAGAAAAACAAATAAGTGGAATGCACTCATATCTGTACAACATGAATGGGGTTGGTGTAGTGAACAGGAACTTATGAACCTACAAACCAAATGTATTTGTTTCCTCGTTAACGACAAAAAAAACAGGAATCTTGTTATACTTTTATTGAATGTCTACGCGTTCCTAAATATTTTTGTGTCGTACAAGGTGTTAAAAAAGAACATGACCTGCTACAAAGCGGACCCCAGAAGCAAACACAGTTTAAAATGACAATGCTTCGCATGGCGACCACAGGGGAGAGAAGCGTGATGACGAAATGTGGACAGGATTCTGGCGAATGGTCGAACCAAGCATATGGAAGTGAGGACATATAAGGCATAGTAACCGTGAGCCTAAGGAGCACAACATTTGGCCAGTCCCGTACATCTTGATATTGCTTCGCAGCCAATCATATTGCGGCATCAGCCGACAACAACGAAGTAGTGGCGGATCATGAATGAAAAAAAAGCGTGATTTGAATAGGTCCCACTCTACGTTTCTTGAGCTCTCATTGAGTATAATTATGCGGGGCGCAAGTTTGTCTGCATCTTGCACAGGTGTTGCGATGATGTCAGAACACCAAGCTCTTATTGGCTGATTGAAAAAAAGTAATAGCGGGTAGACCCCAAGGCACCTAGCACTGAGGTCTACCCACTATCCTTTCAACGATAGCCAATCAGAGCTCGGCGTCGTTCTGACGTCACCGCAACACCTGCGCAAGAAGCAGGCGACTTGCTCTCCGTATAGTCACAGATAGTTGAAAAAACGCAGTGTATGCGAGTCGTGAGTACCTTAATTTTGCTCCGGAACCAGTGACATCTCAGCATTTGTGAATAACATCGCGGAAAAACGAAGCGCGAAACATAATTTGTGAAGATAATAAGGCACGCCCCGCGTTTCTTAAGCTGTAAATAACAATACTAAATTTAAATGCTCTTAAAAGAAAAGATTTAAGTTGTTTAACATACACTCTTAAAACTTAGAGCGTCAACTTTCTTCCAAAACACATGGGATAGACAATCGCTGGGATATACGGATGTAGCTCGGCAATAAGACAAAAAAGAACCAAAAAAGCCTTGCCTGCTAGACTGAGCACAACGTTTTCTGTGCTTACGACGTGGTGGGTGTCACAGAATTTGTTACAACAACAACAACACAACGGATGTCGACAGACCGACTGCGAGTTGAACGCTGACGCTGCGCTTGCCTCCTCACTGATTGGGCACTTGTGTTATCCGAACTCCTTCCTCGAATGCCTCGGTGTTACTCCCGGGGGGGGGGGGGTAAAGCATCACGTGTTCAGATATGCAGACACGCTCTACTCCATGAAACGAGCGCGCTCCGGGCGCTCGTTTCATGGAGCAGAGAAAAAATAAATAAAGAAAAACAGACTCCATTGCCGCAACGGGTTAAGGTAGTTTCGAGTGTTTTGTTCTCTTTTGCCTCGAGCTGGCTCTAGGGCTTTGCTCGGCGCGGCTGCGTTCTAATTGTTCACTTCATCGCACGCTCCGTCAACTGCGTCTCACTGTACAACGGACTCCGAGAAAGTCGCATTTACTCTGCAACGGCAGATGATGTCACCCACAAGTGACACAACCACGGGGCGCTTACGCACTTAACTTGCACGACACAGGGCCGCTTCGCGATATCCAGTATCCACATGTGTACACAGTGTCTCCACACTAACAGATCACTTTCTGTGCTACTACTGAATTTTGCCACGCATGGAGCTGGTTTCAGTTTGGTCATTCGCCGAGCTTCCTCCATACATTGCACCTACTGGCTCTCCAAGTTCTTCAAGTGAAAGTTGTTGCACTAGATCTTTAGAGTGCACACATTTGCAAGAATTATTGAGGGGTACAATATATTCTGTAATGAACAGTTCTTCTACATACGAAGGACCATTATTGCACTTCATGGCACGTACACATAATCTGTGCTCGGGTTTCTAATGAGAATCTCAGAACACAGGGAACGACTTGTGAGTAGGAACGTTACATCCCACTCCTCTGTACAGTATGTCTGAATGTGAGCTGCGTCAAATATTACAATTAAGAGAAAAAAACAACTAAACGTTTACTCTTGAGAAAAGCGAAGACTAAACGTTTTCCATTGACGAGCATTAGGCGGAATACATCCGTTAGCGAATGTCGGGATTGTGCCCGAGTGCGTGTTTTTGGCTGTCGTAAGCCACTGGGTGACCCCTCAAACCTTCGTGTTCTGACCATTGCTTTCTGGCTTCGAGGAATTCGATAGCTCCTTTTTTCCGCACCTATCAAACACAGCTACAGAAAAGTTTTCAATTGGTGCTTCACACACCAGGTACAGCAAATAGGCGAAGTAATAGCTTAGTGCGATTATTCCAAGCGTGTTCGTCAGCTGAAAAGAAAAGAGTAGGTGAAAGTTTAGAAAGCAGGGTGACATCGAAATTTCTACTTCTTATAGTTTGCTATCCATTTCGGTAATCAAATATGTTCACATACCTGGAAAAATTCGTCCAAGTTAAAACGGCTCTTGACCAATCCCATTCGAAGAAGGAGAAACAGTCCATGAAGAAGGTAAACTCCATATGTAAGCCTGGCCAAGGGTATGAAGCCTTTCCAAGATGACATCCAGGCAATGATACCTAGTGAATAATAAAGATATCAGAATTTTTTACCTTAACACGAGTTGTTCGTCGGTGGAGTTGAGAAGTAAAATGTACACTGCGCGGCACTGTTAGTGCAACACGCGATAGCCGGTTTTTACCGTGTTTCTCCTAAAAATAAGGTCTGCCATCAAAACAATTAAGATGGTAAAAGGCGCTTATGGAAACTGAAAAGAAATTGGCTATGTTGTGTTCGCGCTAACAGTGTCACACACGGTACATTGTGGGAGAGAAAAGAGTTCGAAGTGTGACTGTCTCGCATATTTTCAGTGAAAGTTTAAGGCGCGGCCTCTACGCCCTTTTCCTGAACTTTATGTTCAGTTTTCGGCATAAGAAGTAAACGAATGTGTTTCATCATCCAAGAAGTTTTTAGGGCATGAGTTTATTTACTCAGACGTTAATCCCAATGGTTCTAAGAATAACTCTTAAAGATACCTTTTGTTAAAGTAAGGGTTAAAAGGAAATTGATATACAACTAAATTACAAAATTATGAACGGAACACCATGGAATCCTGGTTACTGTAATTACGATTATATAACAAAACAGTCCTACAGTAATATAGGCACACTAAAATGTGGGAATTGAATAAATACCACAAATAAAAAGCAAAACTAAATGCGCCCAACATCAAGGTCCTTTCGTCTGCCAAATATCAAGCAGCACATGTGCAATATTGTACGCAACAATCACTAAGAAGAAATAAAAAAGAAGAGAAACGTTCATCGAAGCGGATTGAAGGTGTATAGAATCAGCTTCATTTACCAATATAAAAATAAAATGTGAATTAAAGGGATTGCCTGTCTATACAAGTCTCGATAGCTTGAAGAAAGGGAGAGATGTTACGACAATCAAATATTTTGTGGGAGGGAGTTCTACGTTTGATATGAACGTTCAAAATTGTCAATGCACCACGGTTTGTTTTTTATTTGCTGTGCTCACCAAACTTGTTCAGAACACGCGAACGGCGTCTTGTTTCATGGGAGCGCTATCCCGGCGGCTGCTTCATGACGTAGCAATGTACAGAACACTCAAAGCAGGGGATCCACTCGCTCAAGACCGAAATCACTGCTGGACCAGGAACACCAATAAAATTTCGCTTTCAAGGTGATATACGCTTCTCGCAACCCCTTGCCTACAATGTATTAATGACTACCAAAATTGCCAGTATTAAGTGGCTCATTGAGTAGAAACATCAAATCATTACTGATCGAATTATCCAAACACTGACTGTATCGACAGACTCCCATGCATTTTCTTGTGAAACAGTTTCGATAAGTATAGATTCGTCGGCCCGCAAAATTGCTGCGGTGTCCACGGCCCAGCCGCAATCTTCACGTTGAGCGAGGCGCCCTCCTGCTCGAGGCCCCCCGCTTGAGCGAGGCGCCCCCTTGCGAGGCGCCCCCTGCGAGGCGCCCCGCTGCTTGAGCGAGGCGCCCCCCTGCACCACGTCGTGAAGAACTATTTCCGCTCTCGCTAAGATAGCGCTCCCATGAAATATCATGAGCCATTCCACTTTGTGAAAGTGCATGACCAGCAGAAGCTGTTTAGCAAATGACATAGACCCTCCCTGAGGAGCCAGAGGAAACTAGACACGCGCTGTGGGGCCGCCACCCAGCAGAAAGTAGACACGCCCGACGGGTCAGCCACCGCGGGAGATCGGAAGGAAAGGAAACTAGGCAGGCAAGGGACTTGGAACGACGACAAAGAGAGAGAGCGGCGTGCAAGCGTAGACATGGCCGACCCGGGTCGCACAGTGGCAAATCTTTGAGAAACCTTTATTATCTACCTGAGAGACTACTTATCTTAAAAATGGTGCCTATTGATGACTAATCTACTTAAAATGCACATCCAAGGGATGAGACGTATAAGCTGTTGCATAGAATGAAGCGATTTTGCATCAAATTCGGGACCTGAGTTTTTGTTGACGCACACGAAAAATCCACAGAACCCTAGCCATAAACAGCTTCGCTGTAATAAGACACTGTTCGCGTGTTCCAGATAAGTTTGGTGAGCATCGTAGACTGCAGACAGTAACGCTTGAGAGTAGGAACGTAAAGTATAAGCTACGTTTTTATGAAGCGGAATTTAACTTATGAGCACTTTACCTGCTTGATGACATACTATATCCTAATAATTCTATCGGGTATTTGAGGTATTGGTGAGTTATTAAAATGTTCAAAAGTATGTAAATGTGGTGCTTTGTCGCTACTACTAAAGAGCACTGCTTGAGGGACCGTGCTCTGAATTTTTAACGTGAAATGTTGTTTGTCTAGTCAGGCGGGTTTTCAGATTTCAATGAAGCCCAAAAGTGAAGCCGGGATAGAAGTGAAGCCTAAAGCTCGATGCTGTCCGGCTGATTGCCACATCACACGACCAAAATAAAGAAAACACAAGACCTACTAGCGCCAGTATGTTTATTTCAGGAACTGCTATCAAGTTAATATGACACGTGTGTTGAGTTATTTCTTGAGCTAAGTGAGCGCAGCGCCGTGCTCAGTAACGTTCCGGAGCGATACCGGAACGTTTCACGTGTAACACAATTGCCTGGCAATCCAGTACAATGTTTCAGTATTAATAATCTCACTGTTTGTTTTTACGTTCCGACGCCATGTATGTTTGTAATCTACGTTAAACCCTTAAAATTGGTATTATAAAATTTTGTGTAGTTTACACTGTCAAACAAACAGGTGTGCTTAGAAGTTGTGTATTTTCAGCTTGTAGTTGGCTTTGGCTGCATTTGGTATTCAGTAGTTTACCAATGAGCCAATTTCAAGCTTTCTTAAAGTGCGCTTAGCTTCTTTGTACTGTTTAATATCACACGTCTGTTAGCTAGGAATACATCAGTAGGATCGGTACATAGGGCGCAATGTTTTTAATATTAGGTCGTCCGATTGTTAACTAACGAAAAGAGTCAGACTTCTGATGGTAATAGTTTTGGTTGATTATACCATGCCTCATAAATTATCAAATCTTTATACATGTCTAAGTTAACTTTTCATTAATTTGAGAGGTTGGTAATCAAGTGGTTTCAACATATACTTTTTCAAAATAGTGGAATAACTTTAGATGAACAAAGCAAAAGTAATTACCAGCAGTAAAATTGTGTTGATAATCTAAGTAAAAGGGCAGTGCAATAATATATTGACGACTCTCAGCCTTATTACTTGTGTCTCCTCATTTTACGATAACGAAATAGTTTTCGTGTTGTAATGATTTTGAAAACATTGGTTGGGTCAACGATAGCAAACAGAATATGTCTTGTCTTTTAGCGAAACGTATGACGCAACAGGGATTAGATTTGTTCTTGAAATGCACTGTATATTAGAGATAATAGTTGCAAAGTATTCATTGAATGTGTTTACAGTTTTTTGTGTGTCAGTAATTGTCCCTTGAGTCGTGTTTACGGCGGATTCATTTACTTTTTTTAATAAAGGCATACTTAATATAGATATATTATATAAAGCAGGATATCAAGGCGCACAATTATGAACAAATTAACGTAACGAAGTAATGGGATCGCAATGTTTGTAGCTGGCTCTTATTTTATCCTCACACTTGGAAGCTAATGAAACGACATAAAATATTGGCAATTGTTATTAAAAACAACAACAACAACAAAAACAAAAACATATGCACCCATACGCCCAATATCTTAAGATACCAATATAGAAAAATTATATGACATATTAATGTATTCTTTTCGAGCACACACAGGATAATTTGATGTTGAATCGTACAGTTCTTTGTGAAATTTGGCTTGAAAAAATTAAGGTAGAGCCAAACATTACCTCTCTGGCCAGACTCTGGGTATCTCGACCTTAATTCGCCAAACAAATGCCAAAGTTAGGCTTCATTGTCGGTACTTTGTCTGTCACCTGGCATCTGTGTTCCCAAGTCGCCCAAGCAAGTGCCAGAGTTATGCTTCACTTTTGGTTGTTCGGTTTCGATATAACAACTTTGGGCCTAAATTTCCAAACAAATGCCAGACGTAAGCTTCCATTGCTGGTTCTTTGGTTCGTACATACAAACTTGAGTCAAGGACGGCACATCTTTCGCTCAAGTCTGGTACTTTAAGAAGTATGTGGCGAACCAGAAAAAGCTCTGGCACGAACTAATATCGCTTTAGAGCAAACCAGTACGAATTAGGTCCAAGATAGGATTCCAGGATTGCCACTTTTGGGCCAAGTTAGGAATTACTCAGGCGCTTTACCTAGATAATGGTTGTCTAGCAGCTTCTCTGTCGGATGGCACATCAATGGTATTTTTTTCTTCCGCCTTTAGTTTATTAATTATTCGATTAGCAATTTTTTGTTTCATAAAATGTGGCGAACAACATCCGATAATATTTTGTGTGCTTTATGTGCATAATACATGTATAAGATAAGAAAGATTCTCACGAACCACCCTAAAACTGTGAGGTCTACTAATAAAGCTACTTAATTTTCGCTTGTTTGTTTATATAGGTATTTCGTGGAATCGAATAGAATATGTGTCGTATGAGTGCATATACAATTTACTTCAATAGGGATGTAACATTATTGTCAGGTACGAACCTCCGTGTCCTGTTGCACATGCGTAGATGGGCCAACAGAGCGCCAGGGACCACACCAGTCGATGGAAGCCTCCGTAGAGAGCGTTGGTGATGTCGTCCGGTAGATTCCCTCTATTCCATGGCACGGTTACAAACATTACGAATCCAGCTGCAGTCGCAGACAGCAGCCAAAGCGTTGACTGTATCATCTGTCGAATGTATTTAATTAGACACTTGGAGACTATGGTGTACCATATTTGCGTTTTAATAGCAATTCTCGTGGTGCTATGACAAACGCTTTCGTAGCAACGTGAAAGTAGCAAGCATGCCTGTATGCGAAAAGCAAGTCGTCTGCTTCCTGCGTTGGAGTTGCGGTGACGTCCAAACGATACCGTGCTCTGATAGGTCTTTATTGAAAGGATAGTGGGTAGGCCTCAATGGTAGATGCCTTGAGGTTCACCCACTATTTTTTTCAATCCGACAATAAGAGTTCGGCGTTGTGACATCATTGTGACCCCTGAGCAAGAAGCAGAGGAATTTCTGCTCCTCATAGCATAACGTCCCGGAGTTATGTTTCAGTTGTGCCCAGAAAACAAACTCCGCTTATTTAAACACTGAACGGAGAGAAGTACCACCCCTGTACTTATCGTAATCATTATAATGAAGAGGGTAAGCACATAAGCAATACAAGACATATATGACAATGCCCAATCTGTCTACCTGTTTTTCTGCCGTTCTTGCGTTAACAATGCTTGCAGCCCATGAGAGGCCTAAAATTATTATAAAAAAGAGAATATTCTTAAAATTGTTCATCTCAAGCAGTAAGGCAGGACTAAAGTCAAACTAAAATTTTTCTAACATCGCAAATATTGCTATAGGATCTAAATGATGTTAGTCAAACATTTTTAGGGATATTTTAATTAGCAGAATAACTTCTTGTCCTCCAGTGGCCATAACGAACGTCTATCTAGGAAAGAAGAAATTCGGCTTACGAAAGGAATGTTTCTCTTCTTGTAGTGCACTGCCGCATAGCCCGATAAGATCCCACACACATAGGTTGCCACGTGTGTGAACGGCCTGAAGCAGATCAACTCGAGAGTCTGAAACAGTCGTCTGTAACAAACGAAAATGCCCATCAAGGATACTCTTTCACAAGAGCAGCGGTGATAAGAATCTCATCTGAGGCTACACTTTTCAGTGACGTACGCTGCTCAATACTAATACTTGCTTTAACATAGCGGCCGTCACTGAAAGATGGTGAACACAACAGACAGCACGACAGACGGAAAGAAGCAGTGTTCAAAGATAAGGACAGATTAGTATAGTTCTACACAAATTTGTGTTGTACTGCACTATATTCCCCAGTCGGTAATATGCTGCCATAACTTAATCATTAAACAACTGAACCTTCGGATGCATTTTGATTTAGTTTTTTCTTCGAAAATTGGGTTGCCCCACCACAGGCGTTGTAGTTTTGAGTACAGGCCAAAGTCTTGAGAGGTATCAGTGGTGTTGATACAAACAGACAAAGGCTTACGCAGGAGGAAATGCAATTTGAATGTCGTTTAAATTTTCCTGCAGCATCTGATCTTTTAAAAATAAATTTGTTTAACACATGCGTGGTAATTATGTATCCCCTGTGAATGGATTGAAAGAACCTTGGTGCAAACTGCATTATTGAAGTTACGCAAGGACGGTTAGTCGTGTCACATGTACTCGCAGAAACCATGATCTAACAGGCAAGCGAGATTACATCCGGGGGTTCAGGTTTTACAACCTGGCACGAGGAACCTTGACACACGATCGCACGGTGCCTTGATGATAACGCTGAAAAGTAAAGGAGGCGCCGTCTTCTGGGGGCGGATGAATACGCCACTACCGCTGAACCTGCTCTAATCGACTTTCGGACCTCATTAAATGTGTGAAGTTCAATTCGCCGCAAGACTCAGAATATAGCATCCGAATATGAAACGAAGAGGCTCACATAGTCATTGAAAAGCTTAATAATGTCGGCGCGTGTGATGAGAGCTGCCGGGTCACGTAGCGTCCACGCTGTGGTCAACACCGAGATAGCAAGGCTTTGGGAATACATTTTTGACGTCATCTAAAAGAGGCCAACGCGGGTTAAAGATTAGGACACGTGGGCTACGTCAGCGTTCTGCTGAAACTCGTGTAAGCTGAAGCAGCTCTCGTGTTCAATCTGAGCCCCGCTTTCGCCTTTTTTAGGTGACGTCACAAATTCAGCACAACAGCCTTTCTACCTAGGAGGTGTTGCTGAGGCACGGGGCTCAAACCCCGCCCGCCTGCTCTTTACTTCACCTTTTGTTCAACTTCTGGAACTTTCCAGATATTCTCGGCTGTTAAGGTACATATTCTTGTTTAAAGCTTTCCTAAACATGTTGACTGTATCAAAGCGGCTGTAACGGGTTGCTTTGAGTAAGTCGCCATCTTGTTGCCAGCAAAGGATGCGCGGCACCATTTTCGTCTTACTCTCAAGCACAAGATTGTCTTAATAAACATTTGTTTCCAGTTTCACATTGGTATATTTTTTATCACTGACATTAGGGAGCGTCTCAAATTTTGCATTTGAAAGTGATTTAATATTTTTTTCTAGACACATCTTTATATTCCGTGCTGTGGGGTTAATGTAGAACTTAATCAAGGGTCTGGAGTAGAACAAGTAGCTTACTTTCCGTTGTTTGTTCCGGTTGTCATTGAAAAAAATAGATTCCAGAAGTAAGTGCGCAGTGTCGTGTATATGCTGAACCCAAGTGCTGTGAGGACTAAGATGGTTGCGGCTGTCCTGGGGAACCTGTGCATCAAATAAGACAATATAAGTCATAATCGGTTTCAGCATTCATAAAATTAGTTACGCTGACTTACCTTGAAAGCAGCATGGTTAATGGAAGGGTGATGACGAAAACCTGCATTTCTGTGCTCACATACCACAGACTTGTTAAGCACTGCGATTAAAAAGCATGAAATATATTCAATGCTCATTGTTAGTATAAGTGCATGTTTATACACTGCGCGAGTTTGAAGTGCGTTATCTACAGGTTTTTACATACAAAAACTAAAACTAAAAGTAACAGAAACCCAGGATATATCGAACACAGCTGTTTTTTTAAATTTTGAAATGGGAATATGACACTCCCGTAGATGACGAAAGCTTTGTTGAATGTCGGTTTGGTGAATTATAGGGTTTACTCCTAGCATGTGAACTTCATAACTTATATAACCACTTACACTTTACAATGAAAAAGTCAAGTTGTGTATATACCGTTAGTACAAGAGAGTGTGTGGTGGCATAAATAACCTATCAAACCGTTATAGTTTAGCATGAGAAAGGTTAAACATTTCGAACAACGCGCGTTCTTTTTTTAAACTCCGAAATATGGGAGGAAGTTTTCAAATTAGCTTTTATATCATCACCGCCAATCTTTGCTGAGACTTTTGAAACTGGGGTATCAAGATATCCCAATACGCAATCAGAACAAATGTCTGCACTGCCAAACAACCTAAATACTTCCTCATAATGCAAATATATAAAGCGAAATCCCAAGCGCAAAATTTCTCATGTTTTACACTAGTAATACGTGACTGATTTTATATACAAAATAAAATTATGGAAAACAAAACCCTCTCTCATGGTTTGTACGCTCCATGTGTATACAGGGTGTGAGGAGGTAAACACAAGCAAATAATGGACAATCTTCCGGGGGAGTATGTTACTTCCAATTGGCTGCAAAGTTTTTGCTTTTCTTTTAGGACCGTAGCACATATTTAAATGGTCTCACCTTCGAGGACTAACTGCGGAACCTCCCAAAAGTTATTTATACGAGATCGACATGCCTTTCTGATCCGTTGAGTGAAAAGAAAGATTACTTATTCTTCAAGGAAATGACAAATCTGCCGAAGGTATGGTGGGCCTATCTTCACGACGATCGATTCAACTAGCCTGGTCCATATACCTGAGAACGACTTAAAACCTACAAATTCCTAAACTTGTTCAACTACTTTGTGAACGGCAATCCATCGGCGATAGGAACCTACCTTCCAAGGCGCCGAAGATATGAGCTAAGCTTCCCCGTCAGCCGGGTGCGTTTTAGCAGACAATCTGCCGAAAGTTTTTATTACTTTTCCTTTAGTGCGACGCGGCTCTCTGCAATGCACAGTTTTTCTAGTGTTTTGACTGGCTTGCTTTGGTATTCAAGGTATATTTCCCAGAGCACTGTGCACATTGCATTTGTATGTGTTGTCATGGCCCATCGTTGTACGGAGATTGTCGGTCGAGACAACGCGGCGCCAGTACCACATTCTCGCGTTTGTTACGTCGCGCCATCTGTCGGCAGCACATGAAAGTGTTAGCACCGTCTGCCAATGCCAGATAAGAACTCTATGGCCAGCGCCGTCGTCCTGCGATCTACCTGGCTCGGTGGCGTCGGTGGGGCCCCGCGTCTTGAGATAATCAAATTAACTTCACTTGTGACATTTTGTTCGTGCCGGTACGCATCGACAACTTAAAGAGCACCATACTGGGGCATTTCTAGAGCGTAGCTCTCACGCAATTCCTCCCTAGGGAACCAAAGGCCGTCGCACACCCACCCAAACACAAGGTAAACATAGGGGAAGCGGAAGTATTTCTCTCCTCCTGTCACGGCGGCCGGAAACGGCGCGAACACGCTGTATAAGTCCCAATTCCATGCTCAATTGTAAATATAAATGCGCGCAGAGGAACTTAAAATGTCCAGGCCAAGGGTTGACACGTGCATATCGTTCGCGTGTCCATTTAAAAAAGGTGCACGTATCTTGTCTCTAGCTGTCTGGGCTCTGCGGAAAATTCTTGATGCCGACACACTCTTCCCTTCGTTAAACCGTAAATAGCTAATAAAGTCGTAAGTAAGATATCGCAGGCATTCATAGTGTCATCCCATGGCCTAGCTATACAGCGTTTCACATTGCAGCCGATCAAGCAGCATGAAAAATTTATGTTCATGATGTTTTGATAACATTCGCTAAACCACCTACGCAAAAAAAAAAGAGGTCCAAGATCAATCCGCATTTACTGTGCGTGATTGGCGTATCCGGTGATAGGAAACACACAGAGACAACAAGCGCCATGACAAAACACGTTTTCGCTGCTTGATTGCCTCCATTGAATTTTAGCGTTAATGTGAAACAGAGCGTATAGGTCTAGAGTGAATTAGACTTACAGACTCATTCAATGGATTGAAGTTATTGGTGTGCACGAGAACCGTCCACCAGTTTTTGGCACAACCGTTAATCTGTTGGGCAAAAAATTCCTGGTCGGCTGGACCGTCCGCCATGATGGGCAAGAGGAAGGCCAGCAGCATGACTACCACCACTGGCATTGTTAGCCTGGAAGAAAACAACAACAACAACAACAAAGGTGTGGAAGTACACATTAAATTAGTGATTAATGAATATGGTGAGGTGAGTTTAAGGCCGCTTACCTCAAGTAACGCTTGATGGTGGCGAATATATAGGTTCGAATATAACCGCTGCGTCCGCGGTAAGTGCTTGTCTCGTTCATGAAAAATGAAAACGTAAATCCCCTGTGGAAAGAATACGCACACATATTAGGTATGAATAGTGAGATTGTATAGGAAAATCATTCAAACTTAGAACGGGAGTGAGTGTAACTTGAATTACACAAAGCAGAAGTGCATTTTAAATTTCGTCATATTTATCGCAGTTTTTTTGTTTCAAACTAAAAGAGACGCTTTTTTTTTTCTACGCAACTAGATAATCTACGAAAAATCAACGTATATTACGCCCGTATATACTTGAGAGGCTCGTAGCACAACTAAATGTGCTTGAATAAATTGAAGTTTCATTGTGTCATATTCGTGTGGCATAGAACCACAAGCATTAAAATCTAATGAAAGCTAGTTTGTTTCTTCCGACGAAAAACATACATAAAAATGCATGAAACGTTTTGCTAAACCAGCATTCGTGCTTGAAGTAGGAATTTTATTAGTAATATTTTAGTTCTATTTTATATTTTATTCATAGGACAAATTTAAGAACACCAGAGTACTGAAAACGTGAATATTTGAATTATGCTGTTTTATTATCTTGTCCCTCATCTCTTCGATTGCTTCAGTATCATGAAATTCAAAAATATTTTACTATTGGCGGAGTCACCGGTGAGATTACCCAGTGTCGAGTCGTAAGTAGGCTGTAGATTTTCCGGTGTTTATTTATAAAAAAAAAGGCGTCAGATATTTTTGCTTTTTATTTATCTTTAATATATCGATGTATTTCTGTGATCTCTTTCGAGTTTAGTTATTATTATTATTATTATTATTATTATTATTATTATTATTATTATTATTATTATTATTATTATTATTAGCTAAAAGCGGTTATTGTCGACAAAAAACACTTACAGAAAACTAAGAACTGCAGTCTAAGAGGGAACAGTTTGGACAAAAACCGTCCTAGGCGAAGAAAAAGTTTTGAGAAATCGGTGGATTTCCGTCTGAACCGATGTCATGTTTTTGACACCAACGGACGTTTATTTGTATTTTTCGGCTTTAACCAATTTTGCATTTTTGATGCAGACACATGTTTATGGAAAGTTTTTTGGTTAAGGCTTGAAAATGTTTGGCCGATATATAATGCTTTCAATACTTGAACCGAGTTCAAGCCATGCCTACAGTACCCTCAAGCTGCATTACTTATCAATTTGCAACAAACTCAGTATTATTTCAACCCGTTATATCTTCATCAGAGCTTAAATTGTTGTGCGGATTCACTTGTTGATTTCGGGAGCTATTAATATTTGTACGAATGCATGCATAGATATTTTCAGAGCTAGTAAGAGTATATACAAGTAATAAACACTGTATTACCTGATAAAGAAGAGACTCGAGATAGACAGAAATGCGTTGACGATTAGCTGGAAATAAATTCGATCTCCCAGATCAAATATCTTAAAGCCAGAATCTGGAAAACAAAACATCATATTATCATATATTTCTAGGCAAGGCAACCTATTCGTGCCTTCGATAATTGCTATCATTGCTGGTAGGTTGCCAATAAAATTAATATAATCTTGCGATTGTTAAATCAGGGTGGTTATTGGCCAATGTGATGTCATTGCTTTCTCTTTCAGATTCCAACAAAATGAACAAAAGTTTAGTATCGACCCTCCTCCCCTCACCCCCCCCCCAAAAAAAATAATGATTAATAAAATAATGGAGAGTAAATGCTGCACTATTGTGTGACGAGTTTCTCATGACGCATTTATTGATAATGGATATAAATATCAAAATATAAAAGACAAAAAATCGGCTTAAGAGAAATTATGAGAAAATATAAAAGATGCGTTTTTAAGGATGATAACGTTTTAGTGACGCATTTTGATAATTATCCACGAAGAAGCCGTCGTATATTTTTTAAGTTATATTGTCTACCAATAAAATCACATGCCAAAACTGTTTAACAGCACCATTTCAAAACAATAATAACTTCAGATAACACTGAAAGGTTGTCTCAGCAAGACCTGTCCGATAAATTCCCGCTCCCCGCACCTGCGTCCTGCTGTGCTTTTATTTTCGAGTGTAGCACATTTGAAAAGCCATTGCAGTAGGTAAACGACAGTCACTGACAATATAAGAAATGCTTCCAAAGTATCTTAGTAGCGCTTGTCGGCCGATGAGGTTATGGCAGTAGCAGATAGGGTGTTGATATTCAGAACCCGAATAGAAAGAGAAATTGCGGACCCTATCAAAGTAGAAATTGAAGGAGAAGAGGATGTCCCAAGGACGCCAGAGCTCGATGTTTTGATGTCACCGCGCACTTTCGCTCGCCCTCTCTGCCTCAGTTTCCACCCCTGTAAACTTAGCACTTATGCTCTGTACATTTGAAATAATTCTGCTAAATGTTGCTGCACCAAAATAGGGACCATTCAAAGTTTAGGCCTGACTTACGGTAGAATTCCGGCTGAATTATGGTGTAGGAGTGAAAGAAGACCACCCAGAAGCAGAGGATCAATTTGATGCCACTCAGAAACAGCAACGGTTCACGGGCGGTGCCTTTGAACTGACTTGTGTCGAAGAGGCGCTGGGTGTTTGTCACCACGGAGAACCATATGAGGACTCTGCATGCAGAGCCTGGAAATCGAGGGGTGGAAAAAGAAACGTTTCAACAAAACAGTGTCATCTGGGAGAAACCGATCCGTCAGAAAACGTTTACCTATTAATAAGTTTCAGGGAACTCTTTTATATTATTATCGCAGAAAATAAAATTTAGGATTTTTTTATTGTTAATTGAGGCAGCATTCTAGAATCTGGATTTGTTGGTAGAACATACTTCGAAATGAAAACAGATCTCAGAAGCGATGGAGAAGACAAACGTTCTGTCCGTCCATCGTAATTACTTTTCTAATGCCTATTAGCGGTGTGTTGAATTGTTAACTAGCGTAAAATATTATGGTAGGTTATCTTACATTGAACGTTTTAGTTTTAAAAAGAAACAAAGACAAACTAGCAAGCGAATGTCTACGTATATATTAATGACTCTTTTAAATTTTAGGAACGCGAAATAAAAGCAACGACACAAAGAGGAAAATTTGCGAACCGTTTATTGAAAACCTGGAATTACCAACATTTTTAAAAGCTGTAGATATGTGTATAACCCCTAAACGAGTCAGAACAATTGAGGTCATGTTAATAGGAGGAAAATGAAAAGTACTTAGTATTCGTTTTATACCTGGACTTCGTTTGGCATTTACAGTGGCTTGTCTCTTAAAGTGCCATTCGGTGAGCGTTCCCAGGCCAACCAGAAGCGTTAAGGCGCAGAAGAAGGAGCTGTATATATACATAAAAGACAAACAAAAAAACAAGTAAGTTGATATCCAAAGCAGAGAACCGTTTTGGTCTATAATCACTGAATGCTTAAAAAAACGCAGGGTGCCGCAAAGCTTCTTCGGGCTCCTTGCTTCGCGAGTCTTTTTTCGGCTTTCGATTGATGCCGCAGTTTTATTGGCTGTGTGGTGATAATGATATTCTCGGGACTTGTCATGACCTGCGTTCCTCAAGTTACCAGTGACTATATGAGCACTATCCTGAAATACGTACATGCAGGCGGCCTGAAGCCGCGTGACTGGTTTGGGGTCATCCGTCCTGCAACCTTTGATAGTCGAATTGATGCCAAATTTATTGAATACTGAAATGTGAGATATGTAAAATGTTAGGAAATAGTCGCGTCGAAGTGAGATAGCTTATAAAAATCGAGGGCGTTATTGACTGATAATATAAAAGAAAAGACAGAAACACTTGCATGGCAAAAAAAAAGAAATCAAATTGTACATTTAGTGCACACAGTTCTGAGTAATGTAGGGAAACCAGGATTAAGATAACAAAAGCGCCAATGTGAACAACTCCTGTTGTGTTATGTTTATGTGCAATACCATGTACTGGGAACAGGTGCGTGTAACAGGAGGTTTCATCCATATCTGAAAGATCTACACGAATTTATTCTTTCCGGCAAAGAATCAGACAAAATGTGCATAAATATGGTGATAGGTTAACATCTTGCAACTAAAATATAAAGACTCCACAGAGAGAGCGTGCATTTCAAGTTCCGACACGCGCGCCTGTTGTGGGACGTTAGTAGTTTCTGGATAAAATTATATATTTTAAAACTATTATGGTTGTGCAATGAGGGCCCTAATTGTTATTTTATTTTTAGAATGTAGCATCGTGTTTGGATGGTAAAATAATTTTGACATCCTCAATGAAAACCACATCTGTGCTTTGAACTGAGGTTTTGCTTGTCAAATATACAAGGTACACAACTATTTCTCATGCATCATTAGACCGTGTGACAGTAGCGATATTGAAAACTCATAAAATGTATACGCAAAAAAAGACAATTGAGGCAGAACATAATAATAATGTAAATAAATTAAAATAAATAAAAAATAAATTATAAATAAATAAATAAAAAACATAATAAAATATGTTTAAGGGTAAACGTCACCAATTAAGTTAGGGCTTGATGTTTTCCCTTAACAGCCAGCACATTGAACACTGTCTTCATAGGGACGACTGCTTGAATTTCAATTACGATATATTCCTTACTTCCTGGACTACGTTACACCACGAGACGGTGTATTTTGACCTCGCTCTGGGCTCTTATCAGAGATCGTATGTGCATTCATCGGTATTTCTTTAGAAGCACGCAGCGATCGTATCTCAGCCAAGCACACCCGTCCTCTAAACTTGTTTTTTTTTATTAAAACAAAAAGAGGATTGAATTATTTAACTATTTGTTCTTTTTTAGTTGTACACATGCCGCTTACTACTGGTGTAAGTTGTTACTTCACCAAGCATCTGCGCATCGAGCTGAGCAGCTTAAAATTCGTTTGGGAGCCAGGTAAAATAACCAAGTGAATATAACGCACCCCGATGTCTTTAGGCGATCTTACCAGATCTCACGAGGAAGTTGAGTTCTTCGCTGGAGCAAGGGGATGGCATGCAAATCCCGAGTCTGAAGTCCACGCTCTGAACTCTTGTGTCCGTATTGAAGGTTAAGGGATCTTCACGGCCCTAAAACAGAAAGTCATCGCTCTCGAATCAACCTGTTCTGAAGCGCCACGCGAGACTCGTAATGGCAGCGATTATAATACGTTTAGCATTAAGTCCGATCGCAGCCCACGCTCTGATCTGCAGGTGGTATCAATTAAGAAGCACCAAAAGTGCGTCGTACCCGGTGCTCGTCGTCTTTGCGCGTTGGCTACCACCGGCTGAATTAGTTACACACACTGAAGGTGGCTCGCATCCTGCCTTCGTTTTTTTCTTAAGGTATAAAATGCTTTTCAACGCTACCCCCAATTTCACAGTTTGTACTTCCGTTCGCCCGTCCGTGCATTCCCGGTAAATATTGCGGTAAATTTGACGTCAGGTGACATGAACGCCAATTTGCGTTAGCCACTAAGTGTAGCGAGAAAATTGACGTCACGCGACCTGTACACCAATTCAGTTTCCCGTCTAAATATAAATACATATAAATTATATATAATATATATAATATATATATATATATATATATATATATATAAACTCCTTAATAATGAACATACAGGGAACCGGGTAACATTGATTGCTAAGGGAATTAAGGGGTGCCTCGCTTCGTCCAAATATAATATTAATTAATTGATCCACTGGTTTATTTTTTGTGCGAGGAATATTCTTCATTAAAATGTCCTCAGGTTACTGGATAATGAAAAGCCTCTACGCTAACATTACATTTCATATAAAAAATATGAATCCAAATTGACTTTTTTTGTTTCTGTTCCATTGGGGAGCATTAATGACTTCGTGGTGGGAGACTGCGACAAGTCCAGTTTGTTTTCCTCAGTGCAACACTTTAGCCATTGTTAAAGAAAAATATCAAATGTGCATTTGGGACAGCCGTGTTTTTTATTCAAACATATATGAATACTGCCCATTGTCGAAATATTTTGGCACCTTTTTTTCTTCACAGACGCGTAAGTCTTATGTCCAACTTAATTGTGTTTTTAAAATTTCGTTTAGTTTAGGCATAACATAACTAAAATTAGTCACGTGTTCGCTATGACACCACACAACTTCCGAATTTCCAACTTTTTAGATGATCGAAAACGTCGAATACTAATAAAGTACTCCACGAGCTTCGCACAAGCGGCGCGAAAAAAAGCAACGAGAACAAAGTACATTCAGCTAGATATGAAGCTATAGGGGTGCCTACATGACACAGAATTGCGGGAGATAATTTGCTTTTTATACGCTTCAATCGACGTGGCATTTCAAGGAAGCGATTCAGCAACGTGCTGCTTCCTTACCGGTACGCTAATCTTATAAGCCGGTAAGAAATAAAAATGCAACGTAGGGTCTATGCATTTTCATTTACGTACAAGGTCAAGCCTCAAGGTTGCGTCAGGGGTAAACTTGAACTATGTTGTAACGGGTCTGATGGAAGGCCACATGCAGGTTTGGTTACTTAATTCTTGGCGGGACATACGCTTTTTATTTGAAAATTCGGTGGACGATGACTAGCAATTATATTTTCTTTTTTTTGTTTTACTTAACTGATGCTCCGGCTCTCACTTCAAATCCTTAGCAGGAGTGGAAGTTTTCTTAAGATAAACACTATGAATAAATTCCCAAAACGCGACCTAGACATATATTTGATGAAGTGCGTTATCAAGACTGGTGAGTGATGCAAGTGTGACATTTTCATTTGACAGTCAATTTCAATGTTGAATTGGCATAGGGAAACATTATTATTTCAGAACATTGTTTTTAAATCGGTATTTTTGAACTTATCTGCCATTGTTGATCCTTTCCGATTTCGTCGATGAAAAAGTGATATATCGCTCAATGTGAATATTAAACTTGCCGTGTACAAAGGAATGCGGATGTTTTAATCTATTAAGTCTCGCCCTAGTTTCCAACGTCTTCATATTGGTGTATATAAGCAAGTGCGTCCCAAAAGATCTGTTTCTAAATCCGTTAAAGATGAACCCAAGAGCTTGCTTTTGGACGCCTTCGAGTGCGTTCAACCGGTCTGCCATGTGGGAAAACCAAACGGAGCTAGCGTACTCCAGCATTGATCTAATTAGTGCTTTACTATAATTGGAAAGAGTAGTGGGTGGACCTAAAGCTAGCGGCCATTGTCTCCACTGCACTCGTCGAACGGGAACGCGTCGAAACAGCACACCGTCAAAACAGCACGGTGGAGAAAACAGCACAGCGTCAAAACGGAACAGCGTCAGAAGAGCACGTGCCAAAATAGCACGGCGTCAAAAACAGCACAGCGACAAAACAGAGATCATTGCCGGCGAAGGCCTCGATTGAGTGGAAACAGGTGAAGCAGAAACATGCCACAGCCTTAATGTAGAGGACATCACCAGCAAACTTCCGCGTCAAAATTAGCAGAACTGCTCGATAAACAGCCAGAATATGCACCAGCGGGGGCTTAGGTACTGCCCAGGGAGCCTTCATGTGCGCACTCCGAACTTGCTCCCAGGAGAACGGATTGGAAAATTGTCCGTCGACGAGTTGGCGATCGACGAATTTGAGACATGCATTTTTAAACTCCATACGCTATATTCAGGGTTCAGCGTTTTCGGCTTAAACCGAATAAAACAGCTAAAGGTACGCTGAATTCATTTTTCCAAATTCGGTTTTAACTGAAAAAGGCCAGTATTTTCGAGGGCATTTGGAGGGGTGGGTGGGGGCGGGTAAGGGGGGGGGATGTGACCCATTACTGACCGCATGGCCACTTCCTTTTGCTGTTTTCAACTTGTCTCCGAGATCGGTTCAAGTTTCAACAAAAGCTCCGGGGGCACAGGGATCTTCAGGACGAAATCTGGGTTTTTCACCTGATAGGGATTTGTGTGACCAATTCTTTGTTCAAAGAAGAGAGTTCTGTCGTGAACTGAACGATGAAAATCAGGGCGTCCGTTAATGCAGCACATTTTTTTAAACACCTCTAGCTTCCGTCTACTAGAGGAGGGAATAAATACGATTGTTTAATTGTCGTTTTCGTGGTCTGAGCGAATTAACCACGTCTTGCAGTCGTGAAAATAGAAAAAAAAACGCACTGAGTACAATGCTTGAAAATTTCTGGATTTTGAAGCCTCTCCGACCGAAGCGGTAGTGAAGCTCATGTTCGTCCTGTGTACAAATACGAGCACACGACGATAATGTCAAATAACGATAGGGCCCCAGTGCGTCTGTGCTGAGCAGGTCGCGCCGGCTGCCACAGACAGCAATAAATAAGAAAACCAGCACCTGGTTTACTCACTATGAATTTTAAACAAACACTTTTATATATTGCATTTTCGTCAGTATACTGGTTTTCGTCAATAAACCGAAAAGAACCAAGAAGTTTATGAGTTTACAAATATTCACAGCAATAAACCGAAAACTTCTGTTTGGAATAAAAAGCAAAAAAAAAAAGTACGCCGAATTTTAAAATAAGAAAAACTGAAAACGCAAAACTCTAGCTATATATTCAATGTCCTGTTTTGACGCTTTGCTGTTTTGTCGCGGTGCTGTTGTGACGCCGTTCTCTTCTGTCGCTGTGCTGTTTTGTCGCTGTGCTATTTTGACACTGTGCTGTTTTGACGCCGTGCTGTTTTGGCACGTGCTCTTCTGTCGCTCTGCCGTTTTGACTGTGCTGTTCGGTCGCGTGCTATTTTGACGCTTGCTGTTTTTGACGCTGTGCTGTTTTGACGCGTGCTCTTTTGACCGTGCTGTTTTGTCGTGTGCTATTTGGTCGTGTGCTGTTCTGTCATGGTGCCTCGTCGAACACGATAGAACGCAGAAACTCCGGCGTCCGCCCTCCGGCTTTCGCATTCGAACGCGATCCACGAGTGCAGTGGAGGCAAAGACAGCTAGCTTTAGGTCTACCCACTACTCTTTCCAATCAGAGTTGGACGTTCGGACCTTCCCGCACGCTCACTTCTCCTCCTCTTCCTCACTTTCTCAGCGCATAGCCTTCGTCCCGACTACCTGCGAATTCGCGGATACAAGTAGGTAATAAGATGTACAATGTTGCAGAACGTGAATTGCTTCACGTTGCCGCTTCGTTTTATAGAGGATAGAAAACTACAATCAGAGTATTATCGCTTTTTGCTCCACTGTCTGACAACACCACGACGGTCATTCGTCCGTTTGCGTCGCATGTCCCGTGTTTGCGTGAGAGCGGCTCCTGCGCTCCGCCATTCTGGCGCCTACAAGGGTGCACGTGCGCCGTTTGCAACGTTCAGGATTCTAAAGTGCATGGGGCTTCTGAGCTGAAGATAAGCTGTTATACTCCGTTTCAGCCGATATTCCATACTCAGCCGACGCTATACGAGTTGTTGGGACCAATCAGAGAGCGTCAAAAGAGCACCATCGTGGTGTTCGTCATGTTTCTGTACCTGTTCTATAATCACTGAACTAATCATAAAAAAAGAGAGACGTTTACAAATTTATGTAACGCGAAATTAGAGCGCAGCTTTTGAGGAGGAGGAGGGGAAGGTACGGAGAGGAGGTATGCCCCTCCTTCTTTCCTCCTCCTCCTCGTCCCCTCCTCTCCTTCTTTCCTCCTCTTCTCCTTCTCTCCCCTTCTCATCCCCTCCCCTCCTAGCTCCTCTTCTCTTCCTCCTCCTCCTTCTCCGTACCCTCCACTCCTCCTCCTGTGTACCCTCCCATTCTCCTCCTTCGATGCCCTCCGCTCCTCCCGCAGTTTCCTCCCTACATTTAGAAGAAAGATTGACGCCACATGACCTCAACACCAATTCAGTTTCCCCGGTAAATTTAGCGGAGAAAATGACGTCACATGACTTGGTGTCACGTCACCTATGAACAAATTCAGTTTCTCCGCTAGATTTAGCGGGAAAATTGACGTCACATTACATCAACAGCAATTTGATTCCCCGCTAAATTTAGCGAGGAAATTCAGTTTCTCTCCTAGATTTAGAGTACAAATTCATTTTCGCCGCTAGATTTAGTTGGAAAATTGGCGTCAGGTGACCCCAACACCAATCTAATTTCCCGCTAAATTTAGCGGGAAATTAAATTGCTCATGAGTTGGGGGAGTGACGTCAATTTTCCCGCAATATCTAGCTGCAGAAACTGAATTTGTCCGTTAAGTGTAGCGGAGAAACTGAATTTCCCCGCTAAATGTAGCGGGGAATTGAATTAATGGTGAGGTCACGTGACATCGAATTTCCCGCTTAATTCAGCAGGGTTACTCCAAAGCCAACGCTGCGGATCCTGGAAACGGGCGCCTAAGAGCCGCGCTCTAAAAAGGTCTAGTGACTATAGTCCACCGTTGCAACCTAAGAACGAAGGGCGAGGGTAAGACGGGCCGGGGAGGAGGAAGCAGACGGAACGCTAAAGAGAGAGAGAGGTTTCCCCCTCTCTTCTCCAGCGTTCCGTCTGCTTCCTCCTCCCCGGCCCGTCTTACCCTCGCCCTTCGTTCTTAGGTTGCAACGGACTATAGAGCTTTTCACCGTGCTGCACTTTACCTCTGCGCGTCGTCGGCTGCGTCTAAACTTAAGCTGAAACGAAGTGGCTATCATTTTATCGTTTGGCTTTCTTGTGAACTGTTTCAGTTAGTGTGCCTAGAGTTTTTAGTGTTCGCGACTTCCCTATCTGGACCACGTGGCTTAGAGACCGCGTTTTGCAATACGAGCCGCTAGGAGGTGCCCAAAGCGTTGAGGGTCTGTAAGCATCACCGCTTCTCCTCCCTAAAGAGCGTTCTCTCTTAAATCTGGCCTTTCTATACTCCTCGTCACACTAAAAGAAAACAAAGTTTTGCTTATCTTTAGTGCGTTGTGCGAAGTACTTTCAAGATTTGATTGCGGAAGAAAGAAAATATGCTTTTGTCGTTCTAAACGCGCAAGTATTGAATAAATAACATAAAGATAATTCATGCTTAAATTAAACGTCAGTGGGGAAGTTAGTAACGATCTGCCAAGAGCCCTTTTTTATTACTACGGTTTTAAGGGTAATACGAGTATTACGAGTATTGTTGCAGTAAGCACGATGGCGGAAACGCCCTTTTTGCGTTTTCCATCAGGTACGTCGGTAGAAGCTCGTAATAGCTGTCAAAATTGATTCTACGCAAAACATTTGGCTGAATTGGCGTTGCTCTATAACGTAGTTTATTCAGGGGCTCTAGTTTGTGTTTTCATGAGGGGTGCCCGCCCATTCGAATTCCTGCATGGGTTGGGTCGTTCACAGCCGATGAGAGAACACCCGCGAGCGCAAAGTAAATGTCTTTTTTATCCGAAGCCATAGGTAAGATACAAGTTAAGGTTGCGTCAGGAACTCCTCTTATATCCTCATTTCCGCCAGCCACTGTTCCTCCATGATCTGCAGATGGTTCGCTACAGAGGCGCACTTTTACTGAGGATACGAAGTTCGTCAGGGCTACTGCCTTTCCTAGTTATTTGGAGAGCTATTCGATACTGTGGCTGGTACTCCGTGGGGTTTCTTGGGAGCATTTTTAACTTCTATACTACTATAAAAGCTGGTAGAGTCACTTAGGGTTCCTGCGGAAACCCCAGCAGCACCAAACGCAACACGTTATGGCATTCGTCGTTTCTCTGGGCGAATATTATCACCCGCTATGCGATAAAACGCGTAGAATTTAATGCTCCATGACATGTCGCCTTAGGGCTGCGTGTTGTTGGTCTTGTGCATTCCAGGTGTCGAACGCGCTACGATTCGCTGAGGCTTTACGAGTGACCCACACACGAAACATGTCTGCAGAACGTGTGCGGTAAAGCGCCTTCCCTCATCGTAAGAAATAGACCTATCTCACCAAGCATTACGCGGATGTCTGATGCCGCCATAAATATGACACACAGGAGGCAGACAGAGCAGTACGTAATACGGTTCGCGCTGTCTCATGTTTCGCTCAGACAGAACCACAGCGGGATTGTGGCACGTGCAGAAAGTCTAAAGTTCCCTCGATGCATCGCGGCAGAGGTGGCGTATCAAAACCAGTGTTGTACACGTTCCTCAAAAAAAGGTACGAAAGCTCGTTCTCCGTTCCTTCTGATTTTTGAAACGCGTTCCCGTTACAAGTTCCATATGTGGAAAAAGGGAACTCGTTCCCGTTACAGTTAAAAAAATGGAACGTATCGTTACATATCCGTGACATTTGTATTTTGTTGATTACCGTATTTAGTTAGATCAAGCAAAGTTTTTTTTTTTTATCTATCCCATCAAATGGCAACATACGAATTTGAATACCGTTATGGAAGCGCACCAGGAGGAGAAAACAAGCGGAAGCGGGGTTTCATTTGTTGATATGTTCAAGTTTAAAAATCTTAGCTTTTAACCGTATTCATGCACTCTAAGAAATGTCGGCGCGTCTACTTACCCACAAAGTACTCAAAGAGCCGATCTCTGCCATCTATAAAATCAGCTCAGCGAATGATGAGGCGCAACATCTGTTTAGAGCTCAAGATTAAGTCTACGCTTTGGCATTACGCAATGCAAGCCTGACGCTTTGCACTGCGTAATGCTACAGCGCAGACTTCATTTTTAGGTATGAACTGATGTTCCGACTCATGATTCGCTGAGCTGATTTCGTAGATTGCAGAGATTGGCTCTCGAGTGTTTTGCGGGTAAGTAGACGCGTAGGAATTTCTTGGAGTGTGGTTGTGGTGGACGATTCAAACGAGCCAAATGGACTGTTACGTAACCCTCATTGCACGAGCGTTTTACAACAACCTCACACGTTTCAATCTAACAACGTCCCTTGTTCGAACTTAACAACAGTTGCTTCTCGATGTTGCTGTCCGCAACACAAGCAAGTGAAGAAGAGGGTAAGGCTTTTGGAAGGTCAGTCTTGAAAACCACAAGTCCTCCTTCGTGAAGATTGGATTCATTGTTCAGTTTCAAGGTGGGGGACAAGGGGAGAAAGAATAAAGGTAAACTATTTGTGCATCTTTTAAGCGACCAAGGTTCATTATACAAGGGTGCGTTCGATGTCTGGTAAACTGTTATTTTGTTGTAACTGTAGATCTCTTCGTGGAAGCTCAGTGATGGCTGTAGTCGGTATAGATTTCTGGATGTATGAGGATTTGGTGGAAGCAAAGAAAGTAGCTGAGTTTGAAACGTTCCTCTCTCTGTGACTTTTCCTTCGACTAAAAGTTTTGCTTTTTGTATCGCAGTCTTGGGCACTCAAAAAATAATCGATGTTCTCCTGCATCGAGGCTCTCCTGCACCCGACTGTTATCAAGCGAGGACCACACAAAATAAACCATAAGATAAGTAACCAAAAAGTCAACGAGATCCTGCTCTTCGTAAAGATATATTGTTTTTATACTTTTAGAATTTCCTTCATAGAAATAAAATAAAAATTACCCAACAGGAGAAAAAAGAAAGAAACGCCGTTCCTCTTTCCGTTTCCGTAAAATTGTAACGAGTTCCCGTTCCAGTTCCACCAATGCAGAATGGAACGACGTCGTTCCTTCGTTCCTCCTAAAAGGAACGCGTTTCAGGAACGCCGTTTCTTGGAACGCCGTTTCGTACAACACTGAGCAAAACTGGCTGGTGATGTCGGCCTACTAAAACGATCCGTTACAAAAATAAATAAATAAATTAAATAAATAAATAAAAATAAACAGGCGCATGATCCCGTGCTGCGTTCGATGAACGTATTAGAAACAGAAAACAATATAGAAATATATTTTTCGAGTATTCTAAATATTTTTGTAACAATTCATTTTTCGTCTTAGTTGATAGAAAATACCCTCCACTGACGTATGTCCCCGTTTTAAAACTGTAAACTAGCAAGTTGGCCCACGTTAACAGGTGCAATAAATATTGCTTTAGAGTTTTATGATTGCTTTCACTTTGCCTCTAATTATAATACAATTATTGTAACTTGGCCAAGGGATGTGCTGCCCATCAGGTCAACATCAAATAAAAACGCAGCTAAAATAGCCAGATCATATCGCAAACAATTACACCATGAATTCGCGAGAAATGTTTCGGGCCGATGATCCGATCCACGTCACCATGAAGTGATGAAGGGCTCTAGGCACCTTCATTTTTGTTTTTGCCTTGCCTTTTGCAGATCAATTTTATTTTTCGCTTAAAAAATACTGAAATGGAAAAAAAAAGTTTTTTTCTTGAACGGTCTAGATAAGACACTTCCTTATGTTCCATGAAAACAATTCGTTCGCGAAGCATTCACACTGTTAGACGCAATTTAGGTGGAGATCACGGACCACTCTAAGCTCCTCCCAGAGATCAGTGGCCCCGCCCATTACCACTGGATTGGCTTGGCTGCTCGGCCTTAGAAGCTCGCAAGCTTGCTGTCTCCTTGTCGCGACGTCCGGCACGCGTCAGGTGCGTCTAATCTGGCGTCTGACACCGCCTGCTATTCGTGCGAGCAGACGCGCGGCAGCCTCCGGCATCGTCTGCTATTCCACCATCATCTATCGTCGCCTGAAACGTCCAGAGGTGGCCATGAAATCGGCGCGACGGCGTCCGTTACCGCCTGCGTCCGTCTCCTATTCCAGCCCCGTCTTCTCAAGGAAACAAGGAAAGGCGCTAAAACCATCAGTGGCATAACATACTAACCGCAGGACAATAATATGGAGTTGGCGAACCACACTGCTCAATCATTAAGTTAACGACGTGAGCTCACTCACCCGTAGTAGACCGACGTTCTGGAACTTCTTGACCGTGCTTTCCATAAGTGCTTTGGGAGGCACGACGAACAGGGAACAATACTGGCCCTTGAGCCTGACCTTGCCTTCGGAATCCAGAAGCCTTGTCTTGAGACACTGTTCATAGCCTCCCAAGTTGATTAAACTTCCCTCAAAAAGGTTTGTGGGGAGCAAGCCATTGGCCGTCAGCACTGAAATTGAATAATTTTTTTATTAAAACGTAGCATTTGACAGATATGGTCAAGGCAATTATTAAAAAAAAAATGTTGATGAGAATCAAGTGCGGTAACATTTTCCTTTTAAACCTGCAATCAGAGAAAAACATGTAGAGAAAAGTTGACACATTACGTACGAAGTGTAAGATGAGAGGTAGGCTGTTCAATAAATAATGCACGAAATTTAATGTTGTTGAACGAAGTGTTGGCTTGCATGATGTATACGCAATATTAATGACAGCAAAGGAAAAAAATTAATTGGGTGATTGAATATGGTTTACGTGAAATATTACTGTTTTATTATGTGAAACGGATGTTTCGGTGCCGTTTTATAAGAAATTTTAAGTTAAAATCTTTGGTGCAAGTAACTTCACAGCCAACCAGTATAATAAAAACAAAACAAAAACAGTGGACCCAATCAAATGCGCCAAAAATACGCTATAGAAAGAATCATGCAAAGAAAAGTTAATTTGGGATTATGGGAGTCGTTACGCTCTTATATCTTTTCTAAACTTAAAATTTCTCTTAAAATACTATTGTAAAATAATCATTTTTAAATATTGTGGATGAGTTTCAGTTTAATCTTGTTTTTTATACTACCGAATGATTACAATTGGAACCTGCTCAATAACATTTTAGGCAAGGAAAAACAAACATCGCTCGCCAACTTTCGAACTGCCCACACACATACAGATGAGGCAGAACTCACGAGACCAGAACGTTCCAAAGTAAACACGCTAAAACACCATGTTTAATTGAGAGAGTAACCGAACCAGGAAACTTTTTATATGACTCTGAGTATAATTACAGCATAGATCTTTGTTTGCGATATCAACATCTAAACATGTGTAACTCCTAAACGCCCAACATGTAAAAAATGCGATTCGAACCGCGTTCCAGCGCACGTGGACAACAGGAGAGAGGGTGCCTTTCCGGAGCCATTTTCTCAAGTTCCTGCACTTGCCTTTTCAACAAATAGAAAAACTTGCCAAGCTAACTCTGAATGTGATACGGACTGGCGGTTATTTGTTCTACGTTGTGAGTGCTTGAGCACTCTCCTGCTAGGCTACAAGCGAGGTGAAATAAATTTAAGATGTGACAGGCTTACAAAATCAGATTCAATACAGTTGTCATGATTGAAACAAAGCAAAATAATGAAGACAGTAAACTGACGACGTCACCATATTTTGAAATACAGCGGCCTTATAATGTATTTTTGTCTTTATTTTTCGTTTTTTCCGCCACTGGCCGCCTTCATTGAAGGCACAGATTTCTACTAAACAGACAAAAAACGCGGCCGACTATCTCAAAGGTATTTTCGAACTGAAGCTTACCAATTATCTAGATTAGATCAATATTGGAGCCTTTTAATGTTTTGAAGGTTATCGATGCAGCAGCAGTGTTGCAACAGATAGACCAACTCACAATGAATGCATTCCAAAATTATCAAGCCCCGTCACTGAAATTTAGAAAGCCACAGCTGTGCTGAACAATAAAAAGGGCACGATTGAAGGCGACGACAGCAATATTCCTAACAGTATAGCAAGGTCGAATCGGTTTACTGACTTGCGCTACCGAGGTCGGTTTGTTGTATTCATCTTCAATAAGACTCGTCCTTAAAGGTGAAGAAATTTCGCATTGTCCCGTCTCTAAATGTGTTAGGTCCGAACATATATTTGGGTTTAAAAATTTAGAGACAAAAACACAAAACCGAAATCTGTTTCGTCAAGAAAGTCATTTCTTCAGGCTAACTAGATATATATATATTTTTTTATTTACGGCACCACGCACCCGAGAGTCTGAATTCCGAGCTAGCACAAACTTTTTCCATGCCAACGCGAAAGGCAAACAAAACTCTGGATCTTCTGTTTATATTTGATTGTCAAACTATTTCCTTGAGGAAAAGAAACCGGTAAGGCACGTTCGTGTGTCGGCTTCTAACTGCGCTTTGACCTTGCCTTTTTCCGTGTTTGTTTCTGGTTTGAGCTGAGAGACAAAGAAATAATCTACAACGTCGATCAGACATCGGTCATCAAGTCGTTCCTTTGCTCTGAAGTAGATGGACTAAACAATCAAAGGAAATGACAAGCACGGTTTTCCAAATTTATTTCTTCTTGAATATGTGATGTGAATTAGGTTCTTATGTTTTGGGTGTACTTTTCTTTAGCAGATTGTATTCTAGATATAATTTTGTTCTTACGATGGAACGGAAGCTTTCCACCAAGTTTTTTTTTGGTTACAATTGCAGTTAGGTTCTTACATTTTATTATATTTTATGAATGAAATGTGTGTAAAGTATGAGGAGGACGTTGCCGCAGTTAACACATGTTTTATACAATTACAGAATAAATAATGTGACACTTATAAAGCGTACGAGAAACATGTATTGCCCTTCCGCATCCCATATATCCTTTAATGTCACGTATGAATGTAGAGGCAAGTGTATCTGATCAATTTATGATGTGTTGGTAACACATGATAGTAGTAAGTACTGCATCGGTCCAGTTTTATGCAATCCTTCCCTCATATTGATATTGTGATTTTTTTTAAAAAGAAATTTGTTATAATGCTATACACATTTATTTAAACAAACGAACTTATCTTCAGATTATAAGGAACTATTTAAATCCTTAAAATTCAAACTTGAAAGAGCTTTCAGCTCCAATCTTTTGTGTCTGGTATGCATATTTATCTGAGATGTAGCCCCAACATTGTTTGTGTTATTGGGTTAACCACTGAAACTTTCTTGACTTCGGGTTAAGAATTTGACAAACTAGTTAGAATTCCTATAAGTTGCACACCAAGTTGCACTAGCTAATACGCGCAACTAAACTTTACTGGACTAAACCTCACTCAGTCGATTTCGAGCACAGGGTTTGGTCATCCCATATACCACAGGACGAACGAATAAAGCGATTATATTTGTAAAGCGGCGCATGACAATCCAAAACAAAACGACATAATTGTCTTTATTATGTAATATTTTTTGTTTAATCGTTTACATATATAAAGTATTGCTCCTTCTATTGGTACAAAAACGTTGGAGACGGCACTTAAGGAACAACGTTTTCGACAACCGGTAATTTATGTTGTTAACAGGTATCTGTTTACCTTTCTGAGGTAGCCACAATGCGTACTAAAATTTTAACTAGTAAAAAAAAACAAAAAAAAACAAGCACTCTTTTTTGGAGCTTAATTATATCTCGCATCGACAAACAGAAAGTACATTTTTTTAGTTTATTTATTTCTGCGATTTTATACTTTGTTTATGCTCGCGAAGTGCATGGGATGTCTTTGACTTCAACAATTAAACCCAGAGTAAAATAACATGTGTTCGGTGGGCGCTCGTGGATAGGCTCTCTTCAAATATAAACTATGTATTAATATGTAAAAAAAGAACTAAAAAAAACAACCTCGGAATATAAAAATGCAAGTAAACGTTTTGTGAAATTTATATAAAAAAAGAAATAAAAGCTTATGTCATGTCACGGAAGCAGTAGCTTTGTACTTTTTGTAAGTTTTAAGTCCAGGGTTCATTAAAACGAGATATACAAACGTACCAGATATCCGCATACTAGTATTTAAGTTTTGTTATTCTACGGATAGTCAACAACAATACAGAAGCAATGTTTACACCAGCATCAAAAAGAAAAGAAATACCACCCAAGAGTTTGAACTTACTTCTCAGTGCCCATGGCTCCTTGAGTCGTAGGTGCAGGAAAAACTTCAACAGGCTCGCCGAACAAGGACCGCTCAACTCCGGACTTCCGGCCACTTCAGAGGCTAAGGGCGCAGCCTTCCGGATGATATCCCTGAATATTCCGTCGAAGTCTGCTTCTATGTTTCTCGTCGTTACCTCATCGATGTCGCCGGTGACCCGTTGAAACAGAAGAGCGCCGGGCATTACCAGTAGTACTAACCGCCACCGAATCCAAGAGACACCCATGGCAAGAATGACCATTGAATGATTTTGGATCACTGGCGTCGCTGAAGGTCAGAATATTCCCTAGGCATCCTGGAGACGACCAGGAGAGGGAGAGAGTTTCTTTCCGGTCGTGCAGGGAGACACATAAATGTATAGAAAGTTGTCGAACGATAGCAAACGCACTACACGAGGGAGAAGGTCGTGCTCTCGCGACTTCGCTTCTTTCAGCGTGCGTTGCCTACGGTTGGATGGGACTTATATTTATAACGTCGAAGGTCCTCTCCTCGATGCGTTTCGAGTCAGTAGCCTCTTCGCTTGACCGCGAGCTATGTTAACCGAACGCCGAAGAGGGAGAGAAGAAACACGCGATGCCAAATCTAGACTTGAGATTGGTGGTCGTTGTGGAGAGAAGGTACCCCTTTGATGCTGCAATACGCGCCGAAGGACACCACATGAAAGACCCTCAAAGTACGCTGCAAGCAGCATGGGTGAAAACAGGTTCCTATTATGGGATAGCGTTCAAAATGTTGCGAACTGCGGCATGTGATTTCAAAAGCCAAGGCCTAAGAGTGTAAAAACTCGAGGTCTCGAATCGCTATGCGCTTAATTAAAATGGAATGCTTTCAATTAAATTTCTTCCGTTGACGGGACGCTTAAAGTTTGAAGGCTCTATTTAACTTTGATTTGGAGAGATTACGCAGGCGCATTAAAGTGTTTTCTTTATGTCTAAGCTACGAACATATGTCACTCTTTTATAAGACTCAATTTTAAGATGGCGCGTGTATCTCTGCCTATTTGCACTGGTGCATAAGATATTTAGAGTTTGAAACCACAAGTCATAGCTGTCTAACGCCACTGCTTTTTCATCCTCCTCGATATTTGTTATTTCAGCAGTAATGTTTTCAGGAGTCAATCGCTTTGTAGCAAGCCTTCGGTGCCGGCTGACTTGCAAGCGTACGTACACCATAAAATATTTGCTTGGTCCTTCGTATCTTCGCGGAAGTCAACGGAAGCGACGCACATGTGAATTCTTTCGAATTTTTATACTTGGATTTTATTCACCCTACATGACTCTGAGGGCGTGGGCTAGTGTTACAAGTAACCAAAAAAATCGAACGAACAAAGTCTCCAATGTCTCAAAACCAGTGATGTAACGCGCAGACGGAAGTGTGCTATATGCTCACTACCGGCGTCTCAACCACTTTTCAAATTGGACAAAAAGGCGCATATGCAATTAAACCGTTCAAAAAACCTCATCCCGTAAGTACAACACTCACCTCTGAGAAACGTAAATGTCCGTTGGAATGGAGTCACCACGTCGATGATGTAACACTTTATGGTAATATAGCGCTCAAGGAAAACGCTAGCCACTGTATGCTCTGCTTTTTATTAGCATCCATGTCGCACGCGATCGTATGTGTCACACTTGAAATCTTTCCTAACGTGTTATTCTCAAGCAGACCATGTTTTTCGTGCTGTCGGAGCATACAATCTCTAAAAAAGCCCGACCAAAACGAAAGAAGGTGAATATCCCTATATAAAAAGAGACAACTCAATATGCATTTGTTTTATTTTAAAATATAGCCCTCCAGGTGTAAGAAAGGTGCCATGCTGATTGCGGGTTCTCTCTTTTATAGAACAAATAACCTCACTCCGTGGGCGAATGATTTAGAAATACCATGTTGCTGAAGCCGCGGGAATTTACTTAAGGTTTGTTTCGGTGGTCGACACGGTGGTAATGGGGTTCGACTTGGGACGCACGAAGAGCAGTTTACACAAGTGCTGCGCGGGAGCCTCGCAGGTGAGGTAGAGGAGGTATGCCAGCAAAACGCTGAGTCCAAAGGTGCCAATGGAATTCCTTAGCTGTAATAAGCAGAGACAGTCATGAGGTGGAGTCAACTGATCACTTGAAATTTTTGTGTGAATAATATGCGATTAGTGGGAATCTATTTGCTATTCTTATTGAGGTGACTAAGACGCATGACGTCCTCTAACTCCTTTGTTTAATTTGTTATAGTTAACTCGGGATTTCAGGAAGTTCTTAGAAATGCCCCAGTTGAGTTTTGTTTTAATTGAAGAATGCAAACAAGTCGGTGGAGAAGTCAGTTTTTTAAGTGGCTACGTTCTTTAACAACCTGATCAGGTATTTTTAATATTAAACTATCGTGTTAAAGTAAACTATATCGGAGCATCGGTACCTCTCGATATCAGGTCCACTGTTCTTGACTTAGGAAAATAAAAATCCCGGTGCACTTCTTGAATAGATTTAAAAATACTTTTCATCAAGATATTAAAAACGCCAAGACAAAGTTGAGTACCAAAAGATACTTTTATATACAAACGTTTCGAAAAGAGTTTTTCTTTCTCAGTATGTACAACCGGCACTTGCAAAATATTTTTCTCTCAGGGAATCAGAGGAAAAATAGAAAAGCCAAGGGGAAAAAAAAAAAAGAAACACAGAACGAAGAGAAATTGGGTAGGAACACGTATTCCCGGTGAAATGAAGAGTATGAAAGCGTAAATAAAAATACACTAACTGCACAAAAAAAAACTAACTAAAACAGATTTGTTTAAACTAAAAATAAGAAGAAAGTTGTTTTTGACTCATTCGCAACTCTCACATTGAACCGTATTCCAAACGAAAAACAAGCCACTTAAATATTTTGCACCGGAAATTGTGCAATAAAGTTAATGTTTAATATAAAAAAAACAGAAGCGTGGTTTGATACTCTATTGGCACACAGGCAAGATAAGAAATGTAAGGAAATATTTTATTTTTAAAACCTTCTTTTGCCACATCCGATAGGCATCCTAGCCTGAGAGGAATGCAGTGTCCCTCGTACAGAAAAACACCTCGAAAGTCTGCTGGGTGTGGTCCGTGCGTGGGTACTCGATGTCAGCTCTGCCATTTTGTCCAGACCACTCGTAGAGTATCGAGCCCCGCTTTTTTTTTTAAATATTAATTAGCAACTCGACTGCACAATTCCTAATGTGATATACGTACTACATTATCAACTGTACGCCGTGTAATGTACAATATATTGGGGAAACTAAAAAATCATTGAAATAGCGGGTTTACGGCTACAAATTCGACATCGCAAATTAGTGACACTCACCTATAGCTAAACACTCTACTTCCAACAGTCATGACAGCAACAAATACCTAGAGATAATCATAATGGAAAGTGAACTTAGAAATGATATCACGCAGAAAAATAGTCTTATTACATATCTAAATTTAGTACATTGGACACACTTGGTGGCAATATCTCAAAGGGACAACTTTATAAACTACTGTAAATTTTTGCTTTCTTGACAGGTCAGTGGTTGCTCCTCTTAATTACTTTTCTGTTTAGACGAGGAAAAACTCCGGTCCCGTGTCCCCCCTCCTTGTTTTCCCCCCGTTCTCTCTGTTTTTCCCAATCTGTGCGGTGTAGGGCTTTGGGGGGGGGGGGGGGTAGGGGTGTATCTCAAAATGTTTTTTTTTTTTCGGATTTAGATGTTTAGAATATTGTCCCATTCTCATTTGATTATTCTCGTTGAAACGTTCTCAGAATATCCGAACCAGTTTTTTCGCAACTGGGCCCATTCTCATCTTGCCCGTTATCTGAAAACATCCCATTCGCACTTGAGCCTTGCGAATATTGTCCCATTCTCATTTGGTCCGTCTCGTTTGGAACATCTCATAAGTTCCGAATCAGTTTCATTGCAACTGGGCGCATTTTCATTTTGCCCGTTTGCGCTACGACCGGATGGCGCTAGTTCAGCATGCTCCTACCGAAGAAAACAAAGTAAGACCCATCAACAAGGCCTTCGCGGCCTTGTTGGTGGGTCTTACTTTGTTTGGGAATCTTGCATACTATCAGATATATTTCACCATTTCCCTGTTTTTTGGCGTCGTAGAATTATGGTGTTCATTAACAAAAACTTGTTGAAATTGCGGATGACAGAAGCGATGCAAAAATATTAAAATAATACTTTCGAAAAAAAAAAGAGCTTACTTTTACGTGAGCAATTTTTACAACAAAGCGCTGCCACAGACTACCGAATAGCTCGCTGACGTTACTGTGCGTTTCAAACGGAAGTTGTGATATTGAGAAAACTTTATCTCAGTTAAGATGTGTCTGAAGTCTGGACAGGTCTACTGTCGGAACAGAAACGCTGCACATGCAGATGATTAAGTACACCACCAAAAAGGTTTTTGAAAATTGAATTGACAAAGTGAGCTCTTCTACCATGTTTTAATTGGATTATCTTCACATTAATGACTGATTTGTGTAAGTAAAACATTACATGTCCTAACACCGATCAATACGTGTCATACGTTTGATTAGCGGAAGGCAACGACCGGGTACTGGAGGCAGAAGTTGTGCATTCTCTACCTATCACAACTATAGACCTTTCCAATATTCGCCTTCTGCGCGCTGCCATCTTTGTCTACTGTGATGTCGAAGGCGTTCTGCGCATGCGCACTAGTTCTTTCTCTCGGAATTTGAGGCGCCGCGCCCTCGTCCACAGCCTAGTGACTCAGCATTTTTTGCCTGTGTGATAAGCGCTTGAAAGATCTTTACAGGCGACGATATAATCGTGCTCTATTGCCAACACCTTTGTGCTTTGGCAAGTTTCTCAACACAGAATGTGCTTTATCAGTGGTTTTTCAGGAGATCTGTAATGTTCTACTCTAACGTTTGGCTGTAACGAAAAGCCGATACCGAACAGCGTTACGCCTACAGGGAACCATAGGGGCCAAGTGAGATGGCCGAAACGAGATCAGGCCAAATGAGGAGAGCTAAAGTGCGAAGGACGAAAGGGGAAAAGGTCAAATGCGACAAGTGAAAGCGAGAAGATCCTTTTGAGAACGGTTGTTTCGAGAAGGGCCAAGTGAGAAGTGCGACACGAGAATGGGCTCAAATGATGACCACCCGAGCTGGGGTGACCTTGAAGAGACATCGCCCAGTTGCGCGACTTCTGGGAACTTTGCGCGCGACTGCCTGTCCGAGCCGACCCTGGCTTCTCAGTTTACCATCCCCTTCCCATTTTTGTTGTCGTTGTGCGGTAGTGATGTGGGCCTGTTCGTTTGGGATACGGCTCCGAAGGGGAGAGCTGCGAATGAGCCAAAACAACTCTCTTTGTATTTTTATTTTATAGAGTTTTAAGGGAAAACCGAAACAAAACAAGTTACTGATTTGATTGTGTGCGGTTTCTGTACTTTTACTGGTGCTTCTTTAGTGTTTGTTTCACCGGGAATACGCGTGTTCCCTCACAATTTCAGTTCTTTTTTTTATTTCCTTGTCTTTTCTTTTTCTCTCTTTTTCCTGTGATGTGCTATAAAAAAGCCGTTTGGAAACTGTCGGTTGTAGACACGGGGAAGGAGAGACCCTTTCCGAAACTTTTATGTATTAGTCTTCATTGTCACTCAAATTTCTCATATCACTATCCTGACTAAGCCTCAAGGCGCATCGGGAGATAAAACAATCCATATTAATTTAGAAAGCTGCGCAATCCAATGTACTTGATATGTTCGAGAAAACAATACTAACAGCGAGGACAACAAAGAGGAAACCTTATATTTTCACATATTACTTTACAATTTTTTCCCTCAAACCTAAAGTGGCAGATTAAGCGTGAATAGTGTTTATTTTATTCGTGAGATGTCGTACAAAATATCGTACTTCTAAGTATAAAAAGAAAGTCTTACTTCCGGCTCCATGCTCAATTTGAAGTCAGTTTGTTCAGAGGAAATAAACTGTTTAAGTGGTGTACGAGGTTCCCTGCGCGAAGTGCCCCTCCTCGTACATCGGCGAAACAAAGAACTATCATGAACGGATTCTTCAACACAATGCTGATGTGCGCAACTTCGATCAAGAGCGCAGCGCGGTAGCTAAACACTGTGAAAAAAAAATGACCACCGCATTGACTTTTTAAACACGCACTTCCTGGACTTCGAAACTAACCCTCGCCGGAGGCTCTTCCTTGAATCTTGGAGCATTCAGACCATGCCAACAAACATTAATAGGTCTCTTGGCGCTCTGCCATCCGTGTGTATGTGAACGGGCTCCACCACGTGTCATCACAAAACGGCCAGAGAGGAAGAAGAAGGGATCGTACGTATTTGCCTCCGCTATAGAGGAAAACGAAGATTGCGGCTCCTTTTTTCCATAGTTGCCCCTGAAGTAGAAGCCGAACAGGTTTCGAAACGTTGGGCCCCTGATTTAGGGATTGGTTGGTTGTCATATTTTAATAATTATTTCCACTCACCAGAAGACTTCTGTCTAATGTTTACTTTTAAGTAACGACAGTATTTCAAGTTTTAATTATTTGTGCTCACCAAGTCAGAGCTTCAGATAATACAAGTTGGTGCGAAACGAATGATCTTTTAAAATTGCATGCACCTATAGCTAGGATTTATTTTTCAGTATGAACATATTAATGTGCACGTATCGAGTTCAAAAGCGGTTTAAATATACCCAACATCTAGTTACCTGTAAATATTCGTCCACGTCAATTGCCGTCTTCGTATTAGCCATGCGCAGCAGGTGGAATAGGAGATGAACCAGGTAAATTCCGTACGTCAGCCGTGACAAGGGAATGAAGACGTTCCAGGAGAGAAATTTGTTTAGAAGTCCTAAGAAGAAAATGGCGGAGAGACGAATGAAAGAGAAAAATGAAACAAAACCAACAGTTACGTTTCCTCACTTGAATCACTTAAATTTGAGACATTTTCGAGGGTAGGTACATACTTTTTTACGAACAAGACTTTGATTTTGTCTGACACTTATAGGACCTTAAGAAAGATCTTTAGAAAAGCAAAGCGTGGCGATTCCCGTGCATATCCCAATACTATTTGTACGACACACTGCTTTGTGCGTCTTGAAAACGAAACCAGTGTCTGCTCGCTGCGCCTATACGGAGATGGCGCCACAAGTTATAACTACCGCTAACGCGGTCGTCTGTGAACACGTCCGCCGTTGACTCCGGCAAGGTTTTTGGTCTTATTTTATTTTTTACACCATGAAACCTACGCCTTGAAATTTTACGAGGTAATATCAATTATCTCAATGCACACTCGCTGAAAGTTTCAGGTTCCCGGGTTCAGGGGTCGATTTTTCTGGCTCGTTTTACAGTGATGGGATTCGTTCTAGACACCCTATGACGGGTGTTTTACCGAAGACTTCCAAAATTATTAAAAATAGAGTAAAAAAGAAACGCGGAAACGAACTGCCAGCCTCGATAAAAGTCAAGGATTGCAACAAAAAAAATTATTAGCTAAATAAGTAAACCGAATTTACGAACAAACTTTTTAGAAAGTAATTATAAACATATGGTTTCGATTAATCACCTGCTGAGCATCATACAAAACGACCAAATCAACTCATTTTAGCAAGTCCTACCTTCCGGTGGCGTAGGCGCGCAAAGTATGTGTCCCATACGTCCTTCCATCTTACTGAGAGTTGCAGGGGGGGGGGGGGGGAGTGCGATAGCTGCACGCCTTGTCCACGGATGGGGCTGGCGCGAAAATAGAAAAAAGAAAAAAGAAACAAACTTTAAAACGCGTCCGAATTGCGTGTTTTTTTGTTTTTTTTACTTCGTAAGATGCTATATGTGCTTTATATATTTAAAAAAAAATGAGTTAATTTAGTGGTTTCTGATGGTGCTCAACAAGTTTCAAATCGACAAAGAAAAGGTCAGCTTTATCGGCTTCTGTGGAACGTTTTTTCAATCCGGAAAGTGTTGTAGGGTCTCAGGAGTTCTCAAGCAATTTTAAATGAAGGTCCAAAGTTCCGCCTAGATGTGAAACCTTCGCGGTTTTGATTTGTGCTCAAATGTGCATGCTATTAGTACCAAATTCCTACCCCGGAGGATAGAACGACTTTTGTAAATCAATCCTTGAGCAAGCTGAAGGTTCTGGTGGGTTCGTCCTTCCCGGTTGAACAAAGAAATTTCAGGAGAGTTTCGGCTTTGAAAAGGGAGTTGAGAGATAATTCTTTGACCCTGCTCCAGACTGACAAGAGTGGCTTGTTTGCAGTGCTCCCGGATGGTGTTTTCAATGAGAAAGCTTTGGTGGCTGTTTCTGAGTTATTTGTAAAGAGTGACGAAATTGTTGCGATTTTAAAACGGGATGTGTGTAAGATTTTGACGGAGGAGGAGATCACGGCCACGCTAAAGAAAGTGAGGGCGCTTCACGTTCGTATTTCGGTTTAAAGTTTTTGGTAAAAGATCATAAAGCAGATTTCCCCTTCCGGGTGGTAATTAACGAAAATGTGTCTTGGCAAAAGTCACTTGCGATTTTCATTCAGGGATGTTTGGGCCATGTCAGTCTAGAGGGTAGTATTGCCCTCAGGAACTCGGAGGAACTAATCGAGGGTATTTCTCCCCTGCATCGGAGCTCGTGCACGTTGATGTCCTTGGACATCAAAGATTTATATTATTCTTTGGATAGCGTGTTGCTCCTCGAAAGGGTTAGGGAGCTTCTAGAAACAAATTTAGTCTCATTTCAGGCCAAAGCGGGTATCTCGGTAGATGCGTTAATGGAACTTCTGACATGCTATCTAAAGGCAACTGTGCTTAACTTTAATGATGACTGTTATATACAGCGGAAAGGTGTGTGCATTGGTTCGGCGGTGGCTCCGGTGTTGACTGAGTTTTATCTTAACACTCTAGACAAGAAAATTACAGACTTTGTTGGCTCTTTGGGTGTTGAAGGGGTTTTGGTTCGGAGGTTTTTTGATGACGAAACGTGTGTTTATTTTCACTAACCCGAAAAGTTAATTTGTTAATTTTAGTTACATATTCAAATAATTAGTATTCTTAGGGAAGGGACTTAGACCCGTCCGTCACGTACATTCTAAAAAAAAAATCTGGTCGGAAAGCAACTTTTGGGGGGTGCTTCGGCTTGTCCATATTTCGCACCTTAAAAAGTTTTCTAAGCTCCCCCTAAAAGGGTTCTTAGTGAAAAACCTATATCGGGTCATTTGAAGCTCCGTTTTAAGATGCGGAGAAAGGGTTCTTCATCGCAAAGTTGTCTTTCTAGTGCGCCACGGGGCGATAATGCTTGAGGCGATACCGTTCTTCACGAGCTGAAAGAGTACTGGGGCGTCAAAGAACCTCTCAAGAACGTTTTTTTTTTGAGTGTAGGGCCGTTTGTCAGAGTCCTGCCATAGTCCCTGCTCGCGGTCGCTCCCAATATCCTGTCGTGTTGTCGAATGAAGACGAGGAGGAACTCCTCGTCTTCATTCGACAACATCCTACAGGGACGGGGTTGGTGTTTCTGTTTCTGCTGCCCAGATGAAGAAGAGCTTGTGGATGGGCCTGTATATTTCACGCTCGTCAGGAAACACTACTTGCAAATTCGTGGGACGTCATCTCGGCCAGGAAAGGGAGCTGACACCCGACCGAGTTTCCACAACATGGGTTGGGTTTCATCGTCGTTCAAGGATGACGAGGTCATCATCCTTTAAGGCTCGTTCACACAGTTGCGTTTGACTGGGTTAAGACTGCTTGCGCCAAGCTGTTGCTATGGCGACCCTTACGACGAGCCAATGGGGAGGCGCCGCTCTGCACGACGCATCGCAGCGCAACGCAGTCGACGCAGCTGAAGGAACGAGCCTTAACTCTGGGCCCAGATTTCTCTGGTCCTTGATAAGCTGAACGAAGCTGCTGATGTTTCCATCTACGCCACAAGGGTTGGAGTGTGGTTTGTCGTAGCTTGGCTTTTCTTTGGAGGCTGTACTCCGTATAAGATGGGCTGCACTTTTTTAGTTAATGTGATAATGCTGCGAGGCGCCTGCCTATGAGAAAGCTGGAGGGTGTTAGGGGTTGGCGTCCTGAAGGACGTGATCCGAGATTGTTTAGGGGTTGGCTGTTTACTGCTGCCTCTACTTTGCACAGCTGAGTTTGCAGAGCCTCAAATGTTGAGCTGCTGTGTCTAAGTGTTCTTCTCCGAAATAATTTTAGTGGCGTCCAGCCATCGCACTCCCTCCTCCCCCCCTCCCCCAACCCCAGTAGGATGGAAGGTCGTATGAGAGACATGCCTTGCGAGCCTCTTCTCGAAATATTTTTGGTAGTTCGGATTACTGGCTTTCACCATATTCCCCACTGTAGGGCTCTTTCTACAATAAATTTCCACTGTATGTGGAGATTGTTGCAAATGTATAGAACTTCAGGCGTTGATAGCGTGGTGAGCATGCTTGCGCAGACATTCAAAAGTCCGGGCGTTGTCAGAGTCGAGAGTTTCTGAAAGTCCGCGTCGGTCGGTTGGTAGTCGGGCCGTTGGCAGGATAAACTGCTGTCAGTGGGTTGTTGAAGCGTTTGATTCGTCCTGTGGCGGTTTTCCAATAGGCAGCTGATTTCATGAGAACACCTATTTCTTTTGGACAAGGCAGGCCCTCCGGCGCAAGAACGGCGTACAGCATGTCCTCGTTGCGAAGATGAGCCTGGCGGTTGTCGTCGATTGGGGGGCTGGTGACAGTGCATAATTTGGGAATTTCTAACGCCTCCAGCATAATGGCAGTTTCATTAAATTTACTACGTAAATTGAGGCTAACTCATAGGCAGCTAGTTATAACGCGATGGTCATCGAGCATTGCCAAATGTGAACACAATCAGTTCTTCATTGCTGAGAACCGGACATTTTACTTTTTCGGAGAGGTCGCGACGCACGAAGGTCCCTTGGTACCGCTGTCAAGTAAGACTGGTGTCGGGGCTTTTTGGTATCGTCTACGTCGCCACACTTTCCCGGTTTCAAGAACTAGATCTCCCTTGCTTCGCTGCGTTTATGGGAGCTCTGACAGCCGCAGTGGAGTTCCCACGGGAATCACCCCAGATCAAGAGTTGCCATGTGTAGCTGAAGGGGGATGAGGCAAGTCACAAAGAGCTAGGTGGTGTCCTCCACAGCTGGTACATGCTCCACTTTTTGTTGAATGACAAACACGAGCAATGCGGTTACGTTTGCCACACTTAGAGGTGCACCGTGCTCTTGTCGGCCATGATCGTTTGTGTTGGGTTGGTAGTTCGATTGGGCATCTTGAAATCATGCGATCACGGGAGCCGCATAGGGGGCAGTTGAGTGATTGGAGGTAAACGAATTAATTTGTTAGCGCCAGTGCATATTGATAGTTCGGCATTGATTCGTTTTCATGCCGAGGCTGAAGTGGTACATTGTGTGACGCTCGCATGGATTGTTCACTGGTTTCGCCTTCCAGAATTTTAAATTGGATTTGGAGATAGTAAATGATGATCTGAACTTGATCGTCTGTGCGCAATTGACCAGTTGAAGTACGTACAGCGCCAGGACGGCAGGGGAAGTTTGGGAACCCTCGGTACAGATCACGCGCTTTCTAGTTGCGCCTCCGCGGTTGCGCATGAGTCGCGGCAGCTACCACCAGCAGCCGTCGCAGCCATCCACCACCCCGACCATTTGCCTGAATGTCGAACGTCATTGGCGGCGTACCGTATCTGTTGCAGCGTAAGCGCATCGCCACAGGTGAAGCTATTCACTTATCTGAATACGAAATGCGTAGTAACGAACCTTCACGTTTTTCAGTGGCCGCAAACCATTTATTTTGCACCACAACCGTGGCAGGTGTTCGTCGAGGTTCGACAAATCGTATGTGTTTGTGTAGCAGACGACGGAGACGGTACGAAGGAGAGGGATGAAAAAGGGGAGCCCCGCAAGCTAGTCAACCTCTCCCGCATTTCCGTGCAAACCGCGGCTCGTCTGACTCGGCTGCTCGAGCCTTGTTGCCACTTGCGCATGTTCCCGTATGTCACGTGGTAGCAGGAGGTGGCACATCGCGCTGATTGCACTGACTGTGCTGCTTGCAATTCCTACTTAGGCATGGCGACGTTGTAAAGCCTATCTTCGAGGACGCACACAAGAGTGCATTATCATCACTGCATGTGGACCGGCTGCCTGGTGTAGTCATCACGACGTCATCAACACGTGGTCATCATTCGGGTTGAATAAGGCGCATGCACGTCCATGAACTCTGTCTTCAGGCGGCGGTGGCACATTATGCATATTACATTGACTGGTCTGCTCTTGGAATTCTTAGATCCGGACGACAACGTTGTCAACCCTATCTTCGAGGACGGACACCATGCAAGAGTGCCTAATCATCCCAGCATGCGGAACCTTCGCCTGATGTAGTCATAAACACGTGGTCATCATCCGCTCTAAATAACGCGATTTTCCTCGAACTGTCTTTAGTCGGTGGTGGCACATTGTGCAGATTACACTCACTGTGCTGCTTGCAATTCTTAGGTGAGTCGGATTTCATCTACGCACGAGCCTTCATAATATTTGCTTTGTTTCTTTGCCAGTGCCGACTGACTGACTAACTGCTTTCTTTTGTTTTTCATAAGTTTGGATACTGCCGAAGTTATGAAAGCTATTTAAGACCTCAAACACGAAGTGCGTACTGAACTACGCTCTCTGCATTCTAATACTGGTGATGAATTTAAGGCGGCTTCGACAGAAGTAAAGAACCTCACTTTCAAGGTAAAAAAGAGTATCGAGGATTATGCTGTGCTAAAGAGAAAAAAAAAAAACGAGCACTTAACATAGGAACTGAACAAAGCTGAAGTGAAGATTTCCTAGCTGGAACAATACAGCCGGCTGAACAATGTTGAAGTTAGGAGTCTACCAACAACTATGAAAAACAAAACTAATGAAACAGCTACTAAAAATGCAGGACTTGCTAACCTTCCGCTGGAGCTCTCTAAACTCGACAGCGCCCACATTGTCCCAAAAAAGAAAAAGAATGAAGTTAATCTAGTTATGAGATTCACGACTATCTACAAACGCAATGTATTCTTGGCGTCTGCGAAGAAGGTAAAGCTGAACACCTTTCGAATGGGTTTCGACGGACCTGATCAGCTCGTTTAGGTAAACAAGCACCCGACACTAGAAAGTAAACGGCTCTTTGGTGCCACAAATGTAACAAAAAGGGAAGTTTTTGAGAAGCATGTAGGGTCGAGGAATGGCACTGTTTTAGCGCGAAAGACTGTTAATTCAAATCTCCTTCGGATCACCTCCCGAATTGACTTATTAAAAATGGCGTGAACAGTGCTTTTCGTCGTTTTCTTGCATGACATTGAATTTTTTTTCCATCCTTGCATGAATGACAAACCCCTGTTCACTATTTCTCCGTTTAATACATCTGTAACGTTATATGACACCAAACACCTTCAAGTAATACATTTGAATATGCCGTCAACCTTAAATAAGACTGATGAACTGGCCGTCCCTTTAAGCGATCTGACATGTTCTTCGTGTTCCTTTTACGTCATTTGTTTATCCGAACATTGGTATCGGACTGACACTGACATTGTACGTATTTCGGGGTTTAATTCGTTTTACATCAACCGCCCTGCAAAGCGAGGAGGGTCATTGCTATACTGATGAAAACTAGCTATATCTGCGAAGCCTTATCCGCCCACATTTTATCTAACAGCGATATTGAAATTTTAACCGTGCAATCTGGTCGCAATACCTTTTCTGTTGCATATTGTCCACCTCTATGGGAACTTGGCCGTATTTTCGAAAGTTTTGAACGTGCAACCTATTTCTTTAGTTCTGCAAACTATTTGTCTATTATAGCTGGAGACTTCAACATTCATATGGGAACAAACAACCCCATTCTGCAACTAATGTTGATTTTAAAACTTCAGGCTATGGGTTTCCGGAATGCAATTACTAGTCCTATGATCATTACAGCTTCTTCTGCTTCTGTTTTAGGCCTAATTATTATAAATGACAATGACACATTTGAGGCAGGACGTATTCCACTGATACTAGTGATCATCTTCCCGTATTTTTGTGCATAGAAAAACTAATTCCTCAAATCCTATCAATAATAAAAAAGAGACGTCAGCTTATATCTTAGGAAAGACTCAATATGTTTAGGAATCATATTTCCTGCTTCAATATGGGCTCGGTTTACAATGCAGAAACTGTTGATGATGCTCATACAATGTTTCCTGAGATTTTTCACTTCAATTTATATTGACTTGTTTTCATTTGTCAAAATAACACCATGTAAAATGCGCGTAAACCCTGGATGACTCGCCGTCTCCTTCGACTTGTCAAGAAAAATACAAATTATTTGCAGCGTTAACTGAAAATAAAAGTATCACTGTTCTTGCGCAATTGAAGTATGGGCAATCGGCTCAACTGTGAAATTAAGTCAGCTAGAATTGCTTGCAACAATAATCTTTTTGTTAATCACCTTTCTAGTAACCTAAAAAAATGGAGGCGCTTCAACCTGCTTCTCAATAAAACGTTCAAAACCAAATGATTAGAAGTTTAACAGTCAATGGCAATGTACTACTGGGTTCCAATTTAGCTACATCATTCAATAATTTTTTTGCAAGTTGGTAACAATGATTAAAATCCTGACATTTTCGGTTTCATATGTAATAGGTTATCGGAATCTTTATTTTTTTAATCAACTGAAAAATGTGAAGTTTCAGCGTTTTGTAAGAGCCTAAAATATACGAATAGCCTGGACTCGCACAACCTGCAGAGTTGTCCAAGAAAATATATGCTGCCAACAATTTTACTATGTCTAACACATATCTATTACGCAGCTCTTATGATGGGCACTCCCCTACGGATATGTAGCTTGCAAGGGTTGCAGTGATTTAAAAAAAAGAGCGACCAAAATGATTTATGGAATTACAGGCCCATTTCTGTACTTCCGTATTTTTCAAGAGGGTTGCAACGTAGAATTTATGGCCGTTTAAATAAACTTTCTTAGAACACTCTATGATAGCTCATTACCAGTACTGTTTTACTAAAAATAGATCAAAGGAACTATGGCTTACTTGTCCAAAAGAAGTACATTTGGAAAATTTTGAATCGCAGCTTCTTACTCTTGGTGTTTTCGTTGACTTTACTTAAGAGTTTGATGCCATATATCATGAAATTATCTTTGCTAAACTAGAGCATCGCGGTGAAGAACGGCATGCCCTAAATCGTATTAAGTCCTATCCGCGCTCGCGGTTTCAATATGTTGTTATGAATCACTGACCTTCAAATACCCTTCAAATCCACAATGGCATCCCTCAAGGTCGTATTTTAGGACAATTACTATTCAGTCAGTATATAAATAATATTTCTAATGTTATCTCTTTACAAAAAATACGTTTTCTATGGTGACGACACCAGCCTTATCTTTTTTCGTCTAATATAAAAAAATTTGACCCTCATTACAAACAGTGTATTGAGATTATTGATGCAATTGTCATCTGTGAATTCGTTCAAAATAAACCAAAATAAAACTAAATCAATAATTTTCCGCCCTAAAGGAAAGTTTGTAATTAATCCACCCGTTATATCTTTTAATGTTACTGTAATTGAGGTACGAGGAAAGTTTTCGATCCCTCAGCTAACAATCTCAATGTGGAGAGTTGAAAACCTGCCGGTGGACTGAAGCCTTCTTATATGGTTCCCTATGGGCATATTGAGGTAAAAACATGTAGTGCAACTGGGCAAGAATGGGCCGGTTGTCTAATTGCGCTATTTTTACCTCAAGATGTCAAATAACCATCCAGCCTAAACAAACTTTTTATCAAACTTCCCTACGTGCGTAACGCTTTTCGATGTTCAGTTTTTTGTTACAGTCGGCGGTTACAAACAAACGATACAGAACTCCATGGAAATCGGCTGATAAAAGACACTTTCTGTTAAAACTCTAGATGGGAAAAACAAGAAAAAGAACATCAGACCTCCTCTCTTCGTTGCACAAGCAAACATTGGCCAGAAGAGTCCAATGGACCAGAGAACACGATGACAACCGCCGTAGATAGCGTTCGTGAGGCCGTCAGGCATGTGACCTTCATTCCAAGGTACAGTTACGAACATTACGAACGATACCAAGCCTAATGATGCTAGCCACAGCACAATCTCGATCACCTGCAAAAAACGTGGTGTTCCAAAACTGAGTTTTTAACAAAAACTAATGAGGATGTTAGAATTTCAGTCGTTTCTTGACTTTTCTGATGAAAAATAAAATGAAATGGTAGCACTAAGGAAGAATGGAACTAGAATTAGAGATTATAAAGAAAAGGTAATGGCCTATATACTATAACATCTAGCAGAATAAGTTCTGTTGTAAATTGTCGTGTTGATAATTGAACCAAATATTATACCGGATAAATACCACTGACAAATTAAGAGCATGGAAGTGACGACTGGAACTTAATTCATGACGTTTTGTGCCTTGAGGAACTACTTAAAGGGAAACTGAAGAGGTTCTTGAATTCGAAGACAAAGTAAATGTTTTATGTAGACACTTTAAAACTCAGGTGTCTTAAGTTTTATTTCGATCGTATTAGAAGGATGTCGTAAAAGCCAATTAAAATTTCGACGTAGGCCTGCCCTTTGCGGCGGTCCGACTGTAGGAAAGCATGACAACGGAGGGAAAAACTAGCAAAAATGACGTCGTCAACGGGGTCCGAAGAACCTTGCTCGCCACTAAGCTGGCTCAGGGATACCGTCAATGACGTCACGACGCTCTGGACAGATAGCAGGCGGCAGAGAGGATCGCCGCATGCCCGGCGGCAATCGCTGCACGAACTTTTTCATAATAAATGCGGCTTACGTTTACTTCTCTTCAAGGTAAGTGCGATAATTGAATTCATGGAACAAAAAGCTAAAGTCCGCTCCTAACTCAGATTTCTTGAAAACTTCTTCAGCTTCCCTTTAAGAAAGAAAAAAACTTAGTACAAAAGAAAGTTTCCATGGCTCTAGATGTGTTTACTTCAGATGTTTAAAACTGGCGAATATATAATTGAAGCCGAATGTGATCATGTTTATTGCGTGAGTAGCATATTAAAATCTTGAGTATTGAGCCTAATAGTCGTAGATATAATCACAACCCTTATCGCAAAATGAAAATAGTAATCGAGCAATCTTCATGCTCATCTTTAAAGTTTACTAGACAAATAAAAAATGAGTACACAAAAGGTCGCAACTACATTCTAACACCGGCACTTACAAAAAAAAATCGTCAACTTAAAAACGCATTTACAATTCTTTAAACAAAATTCAGAAGTAAATATAAGATACATGCATGATTAATCAACTGACACGTCGTCCTCCCTACTTACCTTGCTTAGGTGATATTTCTGGTAACGAACGGCCAGGTATCCGCAAACAACTCCACACACATACTCAGGCACATGAACAAACGGTCGAAAATGAATAAGCTCCAGGGTTGCTGCGAAGCGCCTGAAATTTTGCATGGTTGCGTTTCAGCTGATAGAATATTTTAGAGGAAGCTTTTCTCGATGAAGAACCGGTGAATAATCACGCAAGCAACTGGACGTAAGTTTGGTGCGGGCGAAACAACTTTTCTGCCATTCCTAATGCAAATATGTTTATACGCGTTTTTCCAACACATTCTTCATGAAAATGGCATATACCCCTTTCAGAAGTGTGCGCCACCTAGTAGCTGCTGCGCCAACTATCCGAGTCTGCCATTGTTTGGGCAGGTACTCTGAGCATCTATTGGACACGAGAGTTGCGTCAGCAATTGGAGAGGACTCGGATCCAATCACAGGCTTTTGCGGCAAGAAAATGGCGACCGCCAATGTTACTTGATGGACTTCTGAAAAGGGTCTATTATGAGCCTGACCTCTACAATGATTGCCAGGATAAGGAATAATAAACTACTAATACATATCTATAAAATTGCTACGAATGACATCAGACAGTTGGTATGAATCGTCGGAACATATAAATTATATGAATCGCAAACGTTTGATAAGGAACGAATCAAGCAGAGATGGCTCTAGCGATTCAGATGAAGCACGTAACTTCAATGTACCTATTGCTAAATTACCCAAGCATCCAAGGATAATGCAGAGAATGTAGGTCTAGGCACCGCAAGGACTGGCTTCTGGAGCAGTAACTGTTCTAAAGCGAAGGCCTAAAATAAATGGCACTTTACATGCGCGTTCGTAAACGCCTTAATTTGATAATTTACTTGGAATCATTTATACGGCGAAGGCAAGCGCGTGCTGCGCGTAGACCAACATTCTCACCTTTTCTTTTGATGCTTGGGTAATGTAGCGATAGGTCTACTGAATATACACATTTAAATTCATTTTGTTCTTGCTGATTACGAAGCGAAAGCCGGTACCTGTTTGCGTGAATCAGCAAACAAGATAACATAATGTAGTTACCTTCCATCGTTGGTCCCAAAGGTTATGCCATAAAATAGTTGCCAGGTGTAGGTCTGAATTGTTGCGATAGTGGCGAATGTCAGCACAAGCACAAAAGCTAAAGTCACACCTATTTTTCGATACCTGCAAGATGCACATATGCTTATAAATGGCTAACTCAGAAAATAAAATACAAAACAAAATGAGTCATACGTCACCTGCAAAGGAGTAGTGCCAACGGCAGGGCTATGAAGGTAAAGATTTGCATTTCAGCGCTGACATACCACAGATGACTCAAGCACTGCACAGGAGATAGACGGAATTAGTGATCTGGTGACCTAAAAAAATAAACTTTGTATTCTCGTCTATTTGTAAGACCGATTTTCAATTTTGATATATCCGGTCTTTCCATTTCCTCGTTTTAATCACCTTCCGCATTAAAAAAATGCTTATATCAGTCTATTAAAATTGAAATTGTTTTTAATCGAAAACTCTACAATTAGAAGCGACCTTTATTTCAAAAAGTCATTTCATTCATACAATGCAGGATTTAAGGAGCGATAGCTTAAGTTTGTGTAGAATATACATATACACACTGTCATTTTAGGAAGGGAGGAACAATTAATATTTTTATCAGTTTTCCCGCTAACTGAATTGGCTTGTATGCAATGTAACGTAAGATCACCTGGAGTACATTTTCCGCTAAATGTGACAGGTTAATGCACATACAGACGGACACAATTGCGGTGTTAAGGGACTCTGCTAACAAGGTTTTCGTGCTTTAAAAAATGAATGCAGCTGCCATTGGCTTTTACTTTGTCACACCTCACATTAGACAGCAACAAAAGTTGCGGGTTGCTAGGTACGATCACGAGCTTTTTAAGAAAACCACGTGATATATTTCTCTTACGGTTGTATAAGTTAGTTTATCTGTCAACATTCAGCAGAAAAAGGGATCGTGTTCTAACTGTAGTTAAAATGAGTATCATAAAATGATTTTCTACATTCCTTTCGCTTGTCGAATTAGCGAAACCCGTAATAAGTAATTCAGTTGGCCTGTGTTGTTTCCGTTGTGTCGTTTCCCCCATTTATTGGGAAATTACATTATAACGCTTTTTGTTGAAGCAATATTAATGACATTGTTTCTGTTTGTTGTTTTCTATTTTTTTTTTTTGGGGGGGGGCATTGCGTGCTTAAGTTTTTTTGTTTGCATTAATATTGACCTTTTCATATTATTGTACGCGCTGAACATTCGGATTCGGTTGGTTAGGATTATGCGTTTTCAAAGTTAAGTAATCACTGTACTTTAGAATAAATAAATCTTTTCACTGTACCCTCGTTCGTCAGGAAGCCCTTTACAAAAACAAGATGTCACCTCGTTTCTACATGTAGGCCTCCACGTGTTCACGACGAAGACCACCGTGACATTTTTTCATGTCGTACGCCGGGTTCAGTAATAGCAATTTACCAACGCAAAAAAAACGAGGGAAGAAAAATATGCGATTTTACTGAGAGTCACATTTAGGCGGTAAGAATCTTAGAGAATTTTCTCTTCTAAAAGAATGCTAGATTAGATATTGGAATGCACTTCGTCAAATTCTAATGCAATGTTTTTTTTTTTTTTTTGCGAAAGCAATAACTGTTTTATGGAGCGAAACGGCGTTATCAGCTTTTGAAGCCGCGCCGCACCTAAATTCCCCTGTCCCATGGGGCGAAACCTGTAGTCTTTAGCAGCCACCCGATCGGCTGGCGTGCGGCGTCGTCCCAAGGAACGCCACCCCACAGAGAAGCCCTCTCCATGGCAGCAGCGGCCCGGCTACCGGCCGCAAAGCCGGCAGACCACCCACCCCCGGGCACACTCCAGAGAGGTCGCACGGCCGAGCTCAGCGCGGCTCGCAGCTTGTAGGAATACGCTACGTATACGAATGCTTTCGCATTCGGACACGTTACCAGTCTTAAGTGTCTTTGTAGTTTTTTATTTTCTCGTATCTTACTCTTTCATGCAGAGGAGTGAAATTGTTAACTTGAGCCATCAAAGTCCACCAGTGACTTGTACATCCTCGGATTTGTTGTATAATCAGATCCTGGTCTGCTGGTCCATTAGCAATCAGGGGTAGTAGGAATGCAACTAACACGGTTGCCATCACAGGAAGTGTCAATCTGCACGTAGACACACACAAACATATAAACATCCTCGTAAAATTTTGCGCTTTAACATTGAATATTTACTTTAAGATGCTTAGTGTCTTTGGAGCATTTAGGCTCTGATGTATATGTATACATCCAACACCGGTGTAGCTTTTCTTCTGAAAAAAAGTTACAACTATATGATAGCCGCCCTTTGGCCTTACCAGAAATAGACATGACTGATAATAATCTGTAATAGTGAGCGTTTTTTGCCGTTATTTATGCACTCGCCTCTTTTTTTATCAAGAACTACCTCGTGAGGGCATCTGTGATTACAGCCATATTTAATCGCATGATATATTGCTAGGAATACTGAATTTCAATGAAAGACAAAGGGGCGCATGGGACAGACGATCGGCTGGGGTGATTAGGGGCATGAAAGCGTAAGTCAGAGTGATTTTTAGCACATCCCCTGACAGAACTGTAATTCTGCCAATGGTCTAGCCATGCGGCCTTTAACGCTTGTCCTATTAGAAGTACAAACACGCTTACCTGATATACCTTTTCGCAATGGATGTAAAGAACACATATAGGGTTGGCTGTACATGTAGCATAGTAAAGGATAGTAGAAACCCACTGTAACAAAACACAGCACAGGTATAAGCGAATTAAAGGGATCCAGATGATAAGAACTAAATAAGATCCCTAGATTTGTTTTCAGACTCCTGGCTTCGTACCTCATCACAAAAAAGGTAGTAACGCTGAGTACGCTATTGGCAATAAACTGAAATCTGAGCGTTGATCCGAGTCGCAGTAACTCAAACGGACTGTCTGCAAAAATTGTAAAATGCAAGTTAGGACATTTGTTATAGTTGTCATGAATGTCGAAAGGCAAAGAACGATCACAGGAGACGGTGTGTACGCATGCTGCACAACCATACCCCAGCACCGTTTTATAACAAGTTCTATATAATTGAGAATAGTAGACGAGAAAAATATGGACGCGCTTGAATTGCACCTAAATTTATAATCAATAAAAATGAACTTACGGAGAAACTCAGGCTGGAGAGCGATGTACTCGTGCGCCAGTAACACCCAATAAGCGCAGATAACTTTCATACCACTTAAGAATAACAGCGACTGATTCAGACCTTTACCGCTTGTTTTCAGCATGTCTTTTGTATTGGAAGTCGCCGAAAACATTAGAAGTATTCTCATGACAAGAACTGAAAAAAACGAAAAATAATGTTAGGGCTAGACCTGTATGTGGGTAATTTAACTGACACTATTGTCAGTAGCAATGCAAACTTAATGTTAACTAGTTTAAGCCAAGTGCTTTACCTTTCGGAGCCACACCCTGAAGGCGCCATTCGGCTAAGGTTGCCAGCAGAACAATAAAGCTCAAAGCAGAAAGCACGCTCCTGAAACAGTGTGGTGCTATGAATTAAACACCGATCTTACATTATTGTGATTGGAAGTAATGTTAACACGTATTATAAATAATGACTACTCACAACGAGAATACTTGTAGAGGAGTAACTTCCTTTGGATCATCCGTCCTACAACCTCGTACTTTCGCCAGAACTCCGTAGTTTTGAAAAACTGTATCGCACAATGAATACACAATCCGGTAGGGCCTTTTAATCAATCAGCTTCGTAAATGGACTTAAAATCGTGCACTCCAAGATCGGCGGGATATCCTTGAAAATAATTTATAACCAATGTCAAATACGAAAACCTACGATCCAGAAATGTGTCCGCCACACGAGAAGAGCAGCCAGAAGAGAAAAATGTTTGTAAAAGTTTAACGTATTGTTTTGGGGGTTAATACAGTTAATTATGTATTTATTTACCTTCTGCGTTTTTGTTTCCACGACTTTATGGGACACACTATACGTGCTACTTTCGACGTCTCATGTCGAGAGTAACACATCATTCTTATTAGACCTTACAAGGATGCCCTTGATGAGTGATTTCCATCAACCAGGTCGCCACAACCTAGAATTATCAAAGCCTTCGACATTGCCTCCCTCTCTTCATAAAACGTCATCACAGTCGTATCGCGCTAACTCGGCTATTGGGCCCGAGTCCGATCGACCTCGGACGCGCTGATTGAACACGAGCCCCGGCCGAACACTGACGTAGCACTTGTGCCCAATCTCAGGCCTCGTCGATCTGACTGTGATGACGGTGCGGAGGCCTTCGGCTTATCTAGGTGGTGTTAACCCGGTTCGCGAGCCAAGACTATGTACCTCATGCGTAGTGTTTAGCGTTTTATAATGAGTCATGAGAAGTTGAAAGTGAAAACGATTCGTTCCATTCTTTGATGGCTTTGAATGACCAGTTGAACAGAGAGAAATTAGGCCATCAGCTTTGAGTATATGGTCATTCTAAAAAAAACGTTTACATACAACAAACATCGGTTACTTAGTTAATCTTATAATTAAACGCGCCTTGATCACTCTGATAAACCTGGATAGCACAAAATGTGTCAAGTGAACGTTAATCGTACGTAATGATTTTTCATGATTGGTTATGGAAAGCTTTGGGTGGTTTCAAATATGCGCTGCACACGACATAACAATGGGCTCTCCGGGTTTGTCGGAATAACCGAGACAAGTTTAAATTTATTCAGAAGTGGAGCGTGGAATCCACGCATGCATGCCATTAAGAAGCTCTCCTGGGTTCCGCTTCTTTCGAGAATACGTGCAGCGCATTGAGCTTTTCGTTCTCCCGAATTGTTACTGAAGTAGCTTAAGTAAGTTTTAAATCGTAAACAATCTACGTATCATGTGAAGACTATGTTCGTGCAGCTCCGCTTCAGTTCCTAGATATGACGGGTCAGTTTCACGTGATTCTTGGGATCCCGGATGTCGACATTGAAATCGCCGCACAAGAGGTTTATCGCGTCCGCTAAGCGATTGTTGCGCGAATTCGGGATGTCATACGCGCTCCGCGTTATCCATTGGTTCGTTATGATCGGCCCAGTGGCGTTGTTAGATCACTTAGATCACTACGCTTCATCCTTCGGCAACCAGCTGCGCTCTCCAACGGTCACTTGGTACCGCAGGCTTCATTGAACCATACTCGACCAGCTACTTTTTCGCCCTTTCGTCTCCCTCAAGTGTCGCCGAGTAAAGTTGTGGGGCAGCGAATCCCACTGTCCGGGTTTGGATTCTTACGCATTGCCTAATATAAGCTACGCACACTTCATGTTGTCTTAGCCTGTGGGTAAGTTTTTTTGTTATATTAAAGCGTAGCGTTTTTCGCGTGAAATTCAGCCCTTAAATGCATTCCATGTTAATGGCTGAGGCGCGTGCCAGAACGATATGCGCGCAGGTGGCACGGTGCTTACTCACAACCTATTCTAACCTGGCCATGGACGACTCCTGGAACATTAAGCTCCTTCTCAGAAGTGGGATTTCTGACATGGCACCTCATGCTACCCGGAAGACATCTTGTCAGGAAGGAAGTTATCTGTGACGTGGTCAGCGCCGGCGGCTTATGGAGTCGTATAGGATCGCGACTGGATTACCTAAAACCGCAGGTATTTAGGCCGAACCTCCCGAAGAGATAAGTTACCGCATTATCCTGTTCTCCATGACTATTCTCTGGGCCCAAAATGGAGATCCCATTTCGAGCAAGGGCCGCATCGGCATCCCAAAGCTTCAAACCGTGAAGGCGCCTAAGTATGCGCTGGACTTGAATGCTTTTCTGATCGTCGATGTGGCCATTCAGAGGATGGGGCCATCAAACACGACCGGCAATCTTCATCACAAACGTTTCAGTTTCTCCTGAGGTTCAGCCTTACCGGCGCATTTCATGTTCGATGTTCTTTATCGGAATGCGCAAATGTGCAGTGCACGTTTACATCAATATAACGTCTGTCGGTATCAGAGTTTTAGTCAGACGTGTCACCAGGGGGACGAAAACAAAAGCTACTTCAGGTAAATTGACGAGATTGTGTGCATAAACTTCTAAAGAAGCGCGGATGGGCTGGATTTTGGTGTAGCGGAGCAACTGTGATGTTGGCGTGAATTTCGTCAGTGCGCAGAAAAGAGCAGCAGAAACAACATATGCAGAAATATTGCCAGGCTTTAATGGAACGCGGCGAGGTTGATAATAAGATTAAATCTTAAGAGTAAAAAGCAATCCCCAAAATACTTAGAGAGGGAATAGTGTAGCAGAGCGGCTGACGTGCTTGCCAGAACTCACTGAGGACGGCGAGGATGCGCGTGTACACTGCTCGAGGCCGAATAACAATCTATCCTAATCTGGTCATGGCTGACACCTAACAAATTAAACTCTGTAACAATATAGATGCTGAGCACTCTTTATGTCGGTTTAGAATTAATATCAGATAGCCCCGAGAATTTTCCAAATTCAGCATTCAAACCTGAATGAAATGTGCACTTAAAAACGAAAGCCTTATTCGCTGGAAAAAAGTAAGCACTCAGTTGATATTGTAGTTAATATATAAGGTTTATTGTTCTGCACAAAGAAACATTTAGGGGGTGAGGATAGATTCCTAATAGGTTAGTCGACAAATAATATCTTATCAAGAATGAGCATAAGGAAAACATGTAGTTGATGCTATTTTGTTTCTTTACGGCGTCAACGTAGTTCATAAAACTTGATGCATTCCATCGCTTGTAATAGTGCTCAGTGTAATATAATGATGCCTATAAGTTGCCCAATCTCCTGCCGTTTGGTTTCTTTAGCATTTTTGTAGACGGTCCCTTCCGATGGAATTGCAGGAGAAGCTGTGTATTCTGTCACAAAACCTCTTGGTGTAAGTTGAAGGGTTACAATCACGCGTTTTTCTGCTCTTCAATTTTGATTATTTCATCCAATTTATTTGCAAACTTATTAAAGAACCTTTTTAGTCTGCATGCTAGGTAGTCGGGTTGTGAAGTTTTGTTATCTTGTGTGCTTGTACCTTGAGGTTCACAATAAATTGTGTTGAAGAAATCGCCGCCTGCACATAGCCAGCACAAATTGTCATAATTATGATATAGTAAGAATACTAATTTTTATTTCAGATAGACATCTGTCTAGGAGACCGCGCAAAAAAAGAAGAGAAAAAGCCTTGTTACCTTACCCTTAGATATTGTGGACGCGTCTTCCAATAAATATATTTTATTCCCTTAGGTATGTACCACTGGCAGTACAGCCGTTCTGTTGTGTCCCTGGCTCATGAAGATCTCTTTGCACGAGGTCACTTCTTCTATCTTCGCGTCAGCAGCCGCTACAGATATTCCCTCTCCGCAAAAACCTAGTTTGATAAAATTAAAATCAGTAGTTCCGTCGGTCCCAATGTACATGTAAGTTGTTTTTCGCCTCGAGTCGTGACTGGAGCCCACTGGGTGTTTTCCTTGTCCTGAAGATGGAATTTTGAGTGGGTGTGTTTGTATAAGCTGGTTTTGGTCTATCAGTTGATATTCTCTCTTGGCGGTAATTGTTGTCGATGGTGAAGAATTTGAGATTACGGTTGATGACCTTGAATGGGCCTTGGTAGGGTTGTTCAAGCGGTTGCTTTGGCCTGTCTATCCTCACGAAAACGTGGGTACAGGTGCCAAGGTGGGGATTTATACAGGTAGGGCAATTATTAGCTTCTCATGGCATAGGAAGCCGAAGCTGTCGGAAGTGTTCCCTGAGGCGGTGAGCGTAGCTTGTGAAATCATATGTTAAAGAATGAGAAGAGTCCGGTGATGTAGAGTGAAGGAATTCGCATGGCAGACGTAGCGTAGTGCCATAAACAAGCTCAGCTGCAGAGACTCCCATCTCAACTTTTATCGTGGAACAAATTCCTAGAAGAACCACGGGAAGAGCCCCTGTCCAGGGAATAGAGTTGTGGGCACGTAGTGATGTTTTGAGTTGTCTATGAAAGCGTTCAACCATTTCGTTTGCAGCTGGATGGTATGCTGTTGTGCGAATACGGGTTACGCCGAGGAGTCGCAGGAGGTCGGCGAAGAGGTGGGACCCAAACTGCCGACCGCGATCTGTAGTGACCGCCGATGGGACACCGAAACGGGCAACCCACTAACTGACGAAAGCTTTCGCCACAGTGGCAGCGGTGATGTCTGGAATCGGGATCGCCTCAGGCCACCATTTGAAGCAGTCTATGCAAGTCAAAATATATGTGAAACCTCTGTAATGAGGAAAGGGGCCCACGAAGTCAAGATGGACATGATCGAAACGTCTTGTAGTAGGCGGAAACGTTTCAAATGGCGTAATGGTGTGACGATGAATCTTAGACTTTTGACAGGAGCTGCATGATCTTGTCCAAGTGCGGATATCCGTGTTCATCTTAGGCCAAACAAAACGGGCAGTGATCAGTTTTTGAGTAGCTCGTGTTCCGGGATGTGACAGTCCGTGCAGGGTATCGAACACCTTCCTGCGGAAGGCGGCTGGAAGGTATGGCCGTGGGGTTCCGGTTGAAAAATCGCAAAGTAGAGGAATGTTTGTCTGCGGTACTAACATTTTCTTCAGCAAGAGAGATGTGCCTTGTGTGTCAACTTGGCAATATGCGTCCTGTTTCTGTTGTTTTGCAAGAGCGGTAAAATCAACCTGTTCAACGCCGGGTAGATTCAACGCGGCAGTATCCACGCGTGATAAATCATCAGCGACCACGTTCTGGTTTCCTGTGATGTATCGGATATCGGTGGTGAATTCGCTGATGAATGATAAGTGCCTTACTTCTCGAGGAGAGTAAGCCTTTCCATTTGATGTTAGGGCGAAAATGAGTGGTTTGTGATCCGTGAGAATAAAAATTCACGACCTTCGACAAAAGAACGAAAATGTTTGACGCTGAGACATGTGGCAAGCAGTTCATGTCCGAAGGCACGGTAGCGAGTTTCGGTTGCTCTTAATTTTCGTGAAAAGAAAGCGAGAGGTTTCCATTATTGTCCCATGTATTGTTGTAGTACTGCTCCTACTGCTGTGCCCGAAGCAACTGCCATAATGCTGGTAGGCGCATCCGGTTTGGGGTACACTAGCAAGGTGGCGTTGGCAGCAGAAGAGCGGTAGCATCTTATTTATAATAAAATAAAATTAAGACATACACAAGGTGTTTTTTGTGGTCGGTGTGAACCTAACACATTTTAGGCGTAGGTTTCTTTTTGTGCGAGAATATAAATAGCAGCCTTGAAAAGTTTAACGGCACACTTTGACAGAGCCCAAGTAGACATGCCAAAGAAACGCCTATCTTGGAAACAAGTTACCAATTTTAGAAACTTAATTTGGGTCTAGTTTGGTTTTGCTCAATTGCGTTAGTTTGTGCGAGAGTAGTTTTCTTTCACCGTTTATAGCTTTTCTCTGGATGACCACATTTTTTTAACAAAGTGCTAGACTTTTGCCAAGGTGCTGAACTTCTGCCGAAGTGCCAGACTTGACTCAAAGGTGCCATGTAGTATGTAGCAAAAAACAAGCAGTGAAGCCAATATCTGGCACTTCTTTGGAAATTTAGGCCCAAACGGCTACATGAGAACTAAACAACCAGAAGTGATGCCTAGCTTTGGTACTTCTCTGGTGATTTAGGCCCAAAAATGCCAAGATGATGGCTAAACTTCCAGAGGCGAAGCCCAACTTTGATACTTGTATGGCGAAGTTGGGTAAAATACCCAGACTCTGGCAAAATAAGGTGAAGAGTGGCTCTACCTTGGCTACTTCGGGATTTTAAGGCCTTATATTTTCAGACAAAAAACCAAACTTTGGTGGGCCCAAGAATTGTACCAACTGGTAGACGAGACGGGCCAACAGTCAGGCCTGGCGCTCGTATCGAGAGGTGGCGCAACATGTTGCACTTGTAAAGTGGCATGACGGCGGCAGTGGATAGGATGGAAGAGAATGTATATCCCACCTAAGTTTCCCATTAAAATTAGGTATGCACGGCAATGCACGCCAGAATGAAGCGAAATAGACCAGTGTCTGAATTCTTAGCCCCCAGCAATAAAAATGGGAAATAATAATCTCAAACGCGGGCTCCTGTGAAGAAAGGCGCTGCGCATAAAACAAGAATTTTGCTTTTTTTACAGCCGTCTTGGCATCGGCGTTGTTCTTGGAGCTCTGTGACTATACATTTCTGATGTTCTTGCACTACGACCTGTTGGAAGGTTTCCAAAGAAAACGGAGTCTTGCAAAAAGCGCCCCCCCCCCCTATGTGATGGCGTCAGCATAAAAAATATGGCGGCGCCCACGGAACGGAGCAGACACTGGTCTATACAAGCAACGTGACTGTGCAAACCTGCGTAAGACCCGTCGATCACCTGCTTCGTTTTTCCTTCGATGGCCTTTAGTATCAACTTTCAATAAAAAAGCTAATCCTTACTACTGCCCCGACTAGCTCATTTGCATCAGCGTTTATATCGTTCCAAATTTCAAGAATCTCGTATTTTTACTTTAGCACAGCATTGCCTTGAGACTCCAGATGGTAGAAATTAGCATTAAAATACAGTTTTGTTAGGAAAATGGGAGGCTGCTAAACGCAGGAACATATTGTTTTGGCTGATTTTATGCCGAGCTTCCGCACTAAAAACGCCCTGTCGCACACATTACACTGCAAGTCCACATTCCCGTGTTCAAGAGTGCTGTATTGAAGTTTCCACATGGATGTTAAATTGGCAAACGCACACAAAGACGATATAAATATTTGCATAGCTGAGGACCCGCGTTCGGCGCGATACACCCGTGATAATCTTTGCATTCGAACGTGAAATAATACGCTGAATGAATACGTGAAAAAGCTCTTACCAGGACTCGCAAGTGCGACGATATCCTTTTCTGTACACGCCGATGGCACGCAGATTCCTATGCGCAGTGGCAGTTTGCCTGAAGCAGTGTCTACCGTTGCTGTCAACGGATTGAAGCGACCCTGAGAACGGCGGGTGTTACTTTTCATCTGATAATAATAATAATTCCTAATTCATAATCTATTTGTGATGGAGGAGCATATCCCCAGAGCAACACAGGTTCGTGAAAGCCTTCAAGGGCTTGTGTGACTAAACCGAGGTTGCAAAGATATCAAAATAATTATCACAAAAAAAGAAAGAAAAAGGAAAAACAAAAATTTGTGCACTTAAACTGCATTAGCAATAGTTCTAGTTCAAGATTAGGCTTCCAAATCACAAAAATATATATATATATATAATTGAATAAAAAAGCAAGAACAAATCAGGTTATGTCACTTAACTTTTGCAATAATAATAATAATAATAATAATAATAACAAATAATAATAATATTATAAATAATAATAATACATTTATTGTCAGCGTTGTGGTACAAATGTGTTTACGGGCCCGTCAAAGCCTATGATGGCTTGTGGGATCGTGCCCTGCAAGTGGCCAGGTGCGAGCTAACACAAAAGAACTGGAAATACAATCAACAAGTACTATACACACACAAACTCAACTGCACTCAAGGCTGATTCAAAGCCTGCCTAATCACCCCCCCCTTCCATAAAAAAAAATAATTTATACTTATCTAAAAAGCCAGCATCTGTCTAAGGCATTTTTGACATGCGAATTAATAGATGTGATTAACCGCACATAAATATATGTTTGTGTGAGAAATATTAGAGTACGCAGGTACGCGTAAGGCCCATGCAGAAAACAGCAGGTCGACAAAGCTGATCCTGTAGAAAAGCTTGCACTTGTATTTATTTTTTGTTAAATTCAAACTCACGGAGATGCTCACTGCTATGAGAAATGAGGTGTGGCCTGATCATTTAAAATATGAAATAATATCAGGGTTTTAAATATTACACTCTACAGCAACAGATCTGACAAAGATTGAGCCTAAACTGTACACGCAACCTTGAACGCCGCGATCCCGGAAGACGAGCGACACTAATGCAGTAGACTCGTGCCAGCACAAGAACGCTGTTATTAAATACAGCTTTTTTTCTTTTTTTTGCTGAACAACATTGGCTTGAACTTTCTGCCCGGGCAAGTCGCCAATCGTTGTCGTCCTCGATTACTTCAAATCCAGCAGTACGAACTTTTTTATTTTTCTTCTTGAGCAGACGTAACCTTCACAATATTTTGAACGAATAAATAAATAACTGGGGGATCGGTGGCCGAGTGGGCTAGCACACACTAGCTCGGAGCATGTAAAGCGAAAGCTCACGCTGCAGAACCCAGGTTTCTTGGCTCAATCCCCACTTCTGCCCGTTTCGATCTGGATGAGCATCGTACCGGCGTGCGGTCGTGTATCACTACTGCGTGATGCCCGTTAAAGACCCCGGGCTAGCGGCTGTACTGCACTGGCTACATTGCTTATCTAGAGCTGGACGACCCGTCGCCCATTGAGGCAGACCAAGTCTAGGCTGTATAAACATACACAGAACGCAATTTTTTAAATAAATATATCATTTATGCCCTCATGACCGAGGTTGACATTTGAAGACAAACGCAAGGAAACGTACTGAAATGTCAGTTTGATGATAAGCTTAAATATTTCGTCACCACAGGCCTCCAGACATGTAAATTTGACACAACACAAAACCTTCGCTCTTAATATTATGACGTAATTACTACCTCAATCTTACTCCCGACTATTACTATAAACACCGGCAGTGTTAGGACGGCAGGGAAGAGCTTCAGTTGTCTCGCCTCCAGCGCGAAATTCCTACCGAGTGGGGCTACCTTCGACAACGCTTCGACGCCTTGTGCACCTCGAGCGCGCGCGCTCAGCCAAAGCACGGTGGAGGGTATGGAACGCGTGCTGGAAGCCGGGCGTTCGATAAGGTCACTCTTGAGTAAAACTGAAAAGGTTAATCATTATAGTATTTAGGAAGTAACTCATTACTTCACCTCAGCAGAAACTGCTTATTATATACGTTAATCTTGAGCTAGAAGTACTCTCGTGGCTGCTATGCTGGTATCAATGTAAGGAGGTGAAGAAAAGAGCATAATCTTGGTCCATTTGTGCTTTGAGCCTCGAACGTAGTATGAGACTAGCGGACATTTACCAGAAAGTAACCTTCAAATACATTTAATCATTCGTACTGCGGCGCTTAAAAAAACACGTTGAACACTTTTAAGTTTATTTACTTGCATAAATGCGAAAGTCTTCCTACACGCATCGCATTCCAACAAGCAGCGCGCGCCGTCTTCCTTTTTCATACGGCGCTCCGGAGGATCCGGAGGTGACATCCCGCTCCCCCACTGCGCAGGCGCGGCGCCCCCGCCGGCTCCACGGCTTCCGTGACGAAGCATTTGCGTTGCTGTGCTTTTCTTTGTGTTTTATTTCTGAGGCGAGTCCGCTTTGACCTTGAGTGTCGCGTTCTTGATGACGTATGTTTATGGCCATCTTTCGGGCACAACGCCGACGCCGCCTTTTCGCGTAGTGGGGCATGTATGACTTTCGCCTTAAAAACTAATGTTTATGGGTCACGTGCAATCTCAGGTGCTTACAAATACGAATACGCGTGTCGTTAGCCGGTACGCCTTGCGCCTCACGTGGGAGACATTTTTAACACCGCGTGCCGGACAATGGTGTGCTTACGGCGGACGTCCCGAATGCCAAATTCATAATTTCTAAATACTACGTGTAGGTAACGCCAAAGAGATGCATTTGTTCGACCCGGAAAATTGGGTTATTACTTAGATCCACTGAAAAACATTAAGAAAGAAACAGTAACTCCTCTTAAATTCTAAAATAAAGTAGACTTAGAAAAATATGTTACCTGAAGTTCTCCAACTTTGTCAAACCATCCAACGACTTCCTTCAGGAAATTTTCGGGCAGGTGCAAAAAGAGCGAGCAGTACATTCCCTTAAAGCCTGGAGCTCTGGTTTTGAGACACTGTTCGTATCCACCGAGACTGATGCTTCCTCCTTCGAGGGGATTACTGGGCAGAATTCCGTTGGCCAGAACCACTGAAAGAAGTTGACGTCGCAGTTATCTCAACCGGTGGCATAGTCTCACCACAGTTTGATCGCAAGCGCTGTCACCTTCAAACCGCAACAACGCTAGTTGGCCTTAAGCTCGACCTCAGTCCAGCCACGATCCGATCGAGCCGATCAAGCAATGCCAAAAGTGCATAGTCACGGCGCTAGTCGTCTTTGTGGCTCTGCTATCTCACGCTAATCCAATCACGCACAAGAAAAAAACAAAAACAGAGGATCGCAGCGCGTTCGTTGTGCGTCATTGTTTTCGTCAGTTTGAGAAAACCCACTAATATTGCATGCGCAACGACGATACGCTTTTGGTGCTGCCTGATTGATTTTATTGGGGATGGTAACAGGGATGGGCAGAATTTCAAATACAAGTTTGTGAAATACGAATTTAAAATTTTTGGAGTATTTCGTATTTTGCATTTAATTGCCTATTGAGGATGTTCTTTGGAAACAGTATTGAAATACTTAAAATTAAGCACTTCAAATACAGCACCAAACAAACATATTGGGCGCTCTCTTCGCAAGCAAATGTAATAATAGGCAGCACTCTTGGCGAAGGGAGTCATATGCAAAAAGAATGAAACTTGCTGCGCTTTGCGCTGAATAAACATTGAAGATAAAAGGAAAGCGGAACGAGGAATCAATGGGATGAGTAAAATTATTGCCTTTTGGTTCGGTTATTCAATTTTTCAAACATTTGGAAATAACGACGGTTGGTTTTGAAAGGGCTTTGATATTTAAACTCAGCCTTTTGAAATAATATTAGACTAAATACATTGCTTCCATTATGTTGAAGCTGCCTAGAAAGTTATGACAAACAAATTTTATGTTTAGAGGGGCCACTCCTTTTTAAGTTTCCCTGATTCTTAATGTATATATACAAACTCCATTCTTTATTTGGGCATGGTATTTTTTTTGCCCGGGTTGAATTTAAGACAAAGCTGTCAGTCTTCGACGACAAACTATATTTGAAAAAAGTTCTTGAGGATGATCAAATACGCTCGTTTTATTTTTTATCTTGCAGTTAGATACTTTTTAAAGGTGCAAATTCAGAAGCTATAATTAAATACATTTTTGTCGAAGTACTTTGTACTTGTACTTAAACAATTTGTGGAAGTATTTTGCCCATTAGCTTCTCGTCGTGAGACCCCCTCTTGTGCTTGTTTCACAAACTATTCAACTGCCAGGGAGTACAGGAGCTTCCTTTTATCCAACCGCCTCACAGGGCGTCCTCTCGCACAAACAACAGCCGGTCCGTTCGCCGAATATCAGGGTCCACACTATGCTTCAACGATTCAGCCATACCTAAATTATTAGAGCCTGGAATTCCTTTCCCGAGGAGATTGTTGCCATCGTTGATCCTGGGGTGTTACGGGATCGTTTGTCAAATCTTGTTGAATAAAGTTTTGCTTTTGACGTAGCCAGGCAGTGATCCCTGGTAATTTTGGAGGAGGTTGCAGTTCTGGCGTCCTCGTTTGTTGTCCGTGTTAACACAGGTTTGTGAACATTCAAGGGGTGTCTATTTGTCGTTCTTGTGTCGTTACCTAATTCAAGAATTTCACGGGCCTGCCCCTTTTACTTTTTGTGTACTTGTGTTTACTGTGATTTCTCCTGTCAGATCAAGTGCCCCTGGTGTCCATGAAATGATTCTTCCATCCATCCATCCATCACAGCATTATCTTCTATGTATCCTTTGTGTTTTTACTTGAACAGTCCCCCCTTATCTAATGCCCAGCAATGGGCCTTTAGGAGTACTTGAATAAATAAATAAATAAATAAATAAGATTGATGGTGGCACTAACTGCGGTTTGGAGTTAATGCAGACTGGTACGTAACGAATTATAAGTAAATTATTACTTGCAATCAATTCCATTTTATCGTAACGTTTTAACGCTTCAATCACTTTTTTCTGCGAGTAGCGTTCGTTGACTTTTTTCTACTTCGCAAAAAACCGCCCTTTCCGCCCGTGCGTCACTCGTCTGTGTTACATCAACGTTGGACAATTCTTACGATGTCAAACTCGCCAGAGAAAGATCACCAAAGATACCCGAATGATTAGAATGTCATCGCGCTTAGCGACGTTTTGACTCAGAGCTGTCGAGCGTGCCTGGTGTCATGTGTGCGGGATGTAACGATCCGGGGTTTGCCGCGGCATGAACGACTAGGATCTGCACTGACCTCATCTAACAACAACCGCCCTTCCCTGAAGCGCATCCGCCAAAGGGGTCTTCAGCATCGCGGACGATATCTTCCTACTAAGAAATGTGCAGAAAGATGACTGACGAATATCGGGACCGACAACGGCTGTTGAAGCTTAATAGGATGTGCATGACAAAAAAAAGCAACTTCTCTGAACATATGTATGCATGTTTGATTTAAAAAAAAATGTATAAGAATGTAACGCGGAAATCAATCAATTGTTTTATCCGGTAGTGTTTCAAACTACAACACCGCATGCATTTAATTAAATGCTCTGATCTGTTACGATACTTCAATATAAGTAGTTGTGATTGTGATCACTTAAATTTTTTTCAGTGATGCGTACATGACTGATGTTAGTCGTGAAGCGAAATTTGTTTTAAAAAGAGTGTGATAAAAAAAGTGAAAATTTAGGAAAGCATTGATTTTCCAGGGATTTCTCAGGGGCGGTGTTTTCTTTGATAATTGTTCACCCTTTTACGGCTTTAATTTTTTCTCAGAAAGGCACCCGTAATAAACACTTTGTAGAAGTAACCATGCGTCTACTTTCCGCGCCGAGCATTCGGAGAGCCAATCTGGTGCGATCTACGAAGAATGCGCCTCAAATGCCAATGACAAAGGTATGCTCAGGAGTAGCCATCAAACCTGCGATAGAACACTGAGCGATCCAAACCGCCTAATACGTGTCTCAATCTAACCTTAATTTTGAGGTAAAAAACACATTCCTGACATGTCATTTGCGGAACGTTGTACTTTGTAGCGATTGGCTCTACGAGAACTCTGCAGGGAAAGCACACTCACGAACATTTTTTTTTTGGATTGAGGGCTTTTGATATACACTGGCATTATTGCTCCTTTAAAGCGCGGAGCAAATATTTGAACTACACTTCATAGGGTGGGTTTCTCGTATTGAGTCCCACTGACGTTTCTACGCACTCTATCCTTACGCGTCTGGTTTTCACATACAAGCTCATTTCCGCACGGGAGAGACAAAAAATTTGCAGCGACATAAAACCTTTCCGATCATTAAAATTACCAGTACAATGAGCTCTAAGCTAATGCGGTAACCGTATCTTAGTTTACTTACCAGAATATAAACTCATCAGGCAGTTGCGCTTCCTTTCCTTTAGATTTTATTTTGGTTTCAAGGCTCGGGGAAAAGTATCGTCAAGCGTCTTCTTATATCGTAAGGCTATATATATATATACATATATATATATATATATATATATATATATATATATATATATATATATATATATATATATATATATATATATATATATATATACAGGGTGTATCAGAGAACGCAGGCCAAATCGCTCCTGCTGAAATACTACTCATCGCAACAAAAAACGGCTACTGGAATTTTGGTCCTGGGCCAGGGGCCCATTTAAGAAAACGATCAAAGTTCAGGAGAATTAACTTGTTAATTATTTTTGCGTAATTAACTTATTTAATATTGTGTTTAAGGGCATGGTCTAAGTTCTGAAAGTTGCTCGGCATCATCGAAAACACGCTAAATCAACAAATTTCAGAACGATAGAAGGCACGCGAAGTATTTTACAGCTTTCTGAAAAACCGCACGAAGACGACGCAGCAGAGGCTAGTTGCACTATCTCTCCACGAGGGCGCGAGTGCCGTCGGGGCGGAGAGATTCGCTCCGAAAACAAACCGAAACTTGAAAACCCGTCGAATTCGTGAGGTTTTTCAGAAAGCCGTAAAATTCTCCGCGTGCCTTCTATCGTTCTGCAATTTGTTGATTTAGTGGTTTTCGATGATCCCTGAGCAACTTTCTTATTATATACATGCCTCAAACACAATAATAAAAAGTTAATATGTAAAAATAATTGACAAGTTATGTATACCGGACTTTGATAATTTTCTTAAATGGGCCCGTAGGCGGGACACAAAACGACACAAGTTTTTTTCCGTTGTGCTAAGTAGTTTTGCAGGAGCATTTGGCCTGTTCTCTGAAACATCCGTATAATATATATATATATATATATATATACGGGGTGTTTCACGAAAGGTGGACAAATTCGATATTGCGAAAACTACGCGTCGCACCAAAAAAAGGCTTGTGTCGTTTTGGTCCTGGGCCAGGGGCCTATTTAGGAAAATTATTAAAGTCCGAGATAATTAGATTGTTAATTATTTTTGCGTAATTAACTTTTTTAATATTGGGTTTAAGGGCATGGTTTCAATTAGAAAATTGCTCAGCATCATAAATAAACACTAAATCAACAAATTGCAGAACGATAGAAGGCACGCGAAGCATTTTACGGCTTTTTGAAAAACCGTACAAATTCGACAGGTTTTTAGTTTCGGTTTGTTATCGGAGCGCATCTCAGCCCCGGCAGCACCGCGCCCCGTGGAGAGATAGTGCATCCAGCCTCTGCTGCGTCGTGTCGATCGCACGACGCAGCAGAGGCTGGTTGCACTATCTCTCCACGGGGCGCGGTGCCGCCGGGCGAGATGCGCTCCGATAACAAACCGAAACTTAAAAACCCGTCGAATTTGTACGGTTTTTCAGAAAGCCGTAAAATGCTTCGCGTGCCTTCTATCGTTCTGCAATTTGTTGATTTAGTGTTATTTATGATGCTGAGCAATTTTCTAATTGAAACCATGCTCGTTAAACCAATACTAAAAAAGTTAATTACACAAAAATAATTAAAAATATAATTATCTCAGACTTTAATAATTTTCCTAAATAGGCCCCTACCAGGTCCAAAAGACACAAGCCTTTTTTTGGTGCGACATGTAGTTTTCGCAATATTAGCTTGTCCGCCTTTCGTGAAACACCCCTGTATATATATATATATATATATATATATATATATATATATATATATATATATATATATATATATATATATATATATATATATATATATATATTAGTTACAGCTTCCCTTTCCAAAATTAGATGATCAACAAATGATCGCGCTGAAGAAAATAAATAGGAAATTCCGACAACGGGTATTTTTTTGCAAAGAGGGTGGAAAGTATGTAGGCTTGAAGGATTACTTTATTTTTCCTTACCCTTGGGTTTTAGATTATGAGTTGATTTCTCTGGTGTCCATTCAGGCGTACTCGATGTCAACTTCACAGTCTGGTCTTACGAACTTGTAATGTCCGGAACTTTCAAGGGTATACAATATATCAACATATATATTTATATATAAATATAAGCTATTCATTTAACTTTATATTTATATTTAAATCTTTAAGAAAATTGCAGAAATCGGGAAGGCAGACAAATAGAAAAGAACTGATTTATATAGGGTTTCAAAGGAGGCATTGGGGCCGAATCCAGCTTTGTTCTTTTTGCTCGCGTTCCGTCTCCACCTTTGACTGCTAAATATCAGCGCTGGCCATAATAATTGCTTTAATCTCAACAAAACGCAAATATAGGTTTCTGAAACGATAACGCTTACGACCAGTGTAGTACAGAAAGCGTAGTATCTAACTTTGACTTAGTCAATTTTCGATTCGGCGAAAAAACAGACAAACTACTCCACGTTTTACCATCCTAACTATTTCCTATTAGCACGAAAACGTAAAGCTTACTCTTAATCATCCAGGGATCTTGTCGCTTGAAGGCCAAGAATGCCTTGATGAGGCTGGAAGTAGCACGGAAGACTGGCGTTCGGATTGGATGCCTGGTCCGAAATGATGGGCCATATTGTTTTCAAGACAATGTTCGACGTATCCGTGATGACTTTTTTAATGGCGATGTCGTGGAGCTGGGGCATATCAGTGTGATTAGTACTGTAATTTAGTGCACATGCGGAAGGCACCAACAAAAGGAGTAGGATAATCATGCTGCGGCCCGACTCTCTCACGCGTGCTGCTCGAACTCTCTGCGCGCAATGTTTGGCACGAAAGCTGTTGGCCAATTTCATTTTTAAGTGGGCCGTCTGGCAGAGAGACAAAAAGCAAATACGGATCCTAGTTTTCCGGTGAAACTCGCACTTCCTGCACAAGGGTCCGGAAATGAAGTGTGTACTTTTAAGTGAAGAGTGTTTGAGAGGGGTTTACCCCAGGCGGGGTTCTTGCAAGTCAAAGTATAGTTTTTTATTATATGACTTTTTTTATAAAAGGAGGGTTTTGAAAAAGTTGCCAATAATTAAACGTCGCGCGTATGGACACGCGCCCGTGCGTTAGGTAATAGAGATGGTGCCTTATGAAACTATTTTAACCACGGTACCATAGGGTTGCATTTCCTAGTTTCGAAATCGGTGGAAGGTGGTGGACACATTGTTACGGATTTATAAAATTTAGTGCAATTTTGGTCATATGCATGTTAAAGATACACATATTTTTATATCAACATATAATGAATGCGCATATTTTGGTGCTAATATGTCAAACTGAGGAAAGGAATATTTTTCGCACAAGGGAAAACGGGCGAACACTACTGATTGCCTATGGGGCTTGTAACGTGAAACGGACATACCGATTGCACTGCGTTCAATTCGTGATATGAGTTCGTCATTTTACGCACTTGTCGTCCTGGTGTATACCATTATCTGCAGTTGGTTAAAAGCAATGCAATACATTCTACGGCCGGTAGAGCTATATTTGATATTACCTGCGGTAAGTTGTTTTTAGATGATTTACATCATTAGCTAAATTTTACGTTAGAATGACGTAACATAAAGATTACTCTAAATTTGTATTATCACATTTGTGTTTTTACAGTCTACCGCCTCGACCTCGCAAAATGAAGGACATGCGAGAAGAGCTTCTTGTTTAAATGACTGAGTGTTTATCATAGCGTTTCGCTTAAAGACGTCGAGACGGCAACTATGTCAATGCGCAGTGTGATTGAAATCCATTACCATGACTGTGAAGAACTACGTTCTTCGGAAAACATGAGGAGTCTCCTGATTATGTTAGAATCCTTTGAACGCATTGTGACGTCTTTGACATGTCTTCTTAAATTAATCAAATTCAAGATACGAGAAAACCATTTTATCTGTTGCTTTTGTGGACTGAACTTAGGCTATCTTTTTAATCTAATGTGGCATTAAAATTTTCCTCAGACACGAAAGTGAAAGGTAAATTAAGCAGCAATCATCCTTCAAGAAGCCTGATGCGCGGGTCCGCTTGCTGTGGTGCACTCATTGACTTGAAACTAACGGCGTTTGCGATAAAGCTAATTTCTTCCGTATTCGCAAGTTCCAGCTAGGGTGTCGCCTCCCTTTGCAGCCAATCTGAGGAACGAAACGAGGGGGTTGTTTTGGTGTGTAGGTTCGCAACGTTGGTGACGGAGGCTCACAAACACCGCAAGAACTAATGTTATGCGGCGATAGCACGATAAACGTGCATCGTGATGGGCTAATAAGCCCCACGCGGCAAAAATACATTGCACGAACCACGGCCTGCGTCCGCTTGTCACCGGATCTGCCGCTCGACGAAGATCGTTCGGCCAGCCAGGTTGCGTGGGTCGCCCCCCTCCTCCCCCCCTCCCCCTCGTCTCCCCTTCCCCCTCCACCCCAAGAAACTTCGCCAGACTTCGCTGCTTCGCTTTTACTTGACACTGATGAACGTCTTCTTCACGGTCTGTGTGTGCTCGGTGGTTGGATGATTCTCACGGAGCTGTCTCCGGTCGTGACAGTGGCCGTAAAAGCGTAAAAGTCGACGTGATCATCGTCGGTGCTCCCCGCTTGCCCAGAGAGCACTAGCACTAAACGAAAGTTATCATGGTTGAACGGATGGTCAACAAGTGCTCCCGCCTAGAATCTGAAGATTAATTATTCTGACAACAAAGGTGGATTAAACGTTGCTTGATTTTCGTATATAAGAAATGTAAGTACTACTACGTACGTACATTAGGGAGACTCAATCGCGGTTCTAGTGTGTGGGCGTAAGGACTCTGCCAGATTCTGCTGCATCTCTTTCGTCCGAGAGCTTTTGCACGGTTACCATTGCAGTTGGCCTGTTTTTTCGAATGCGATTCGCGATCAAAGGCGCTGTTTTATTATAGTTTGTTTTATTGGGTATGAGGAGTGCCGAAACTTATTGGTCGAAGTGCTTGCGGTGCTGCGTCTTGAGTTCGCTGGATCATCATGCATAGCATAAATAACTACCTCGCGACTTGAAAAGAGTTATGCTGTTTGACGTCAAATAAAGTGTTATGAATCCAGGGATTGATTCCTCCTTATTTTTGAACTGGTGTAAAAACAAACAGAAAACTTGCATACGAGTGCAATGTTTGGCCGTGCGTACTGCACATAATATATATGGTACCGAGCAAAATATATCGCGAATGATTCCGAGGTTCTGTAGAGCTCTTCTTTGTTAAGTGGCAAGGTACCCATCAATTTCGGTTCGTCGTATTGAACACTGAGCGGAAACAAAATAAAGTGAAGATTTTATTGATCTTCACGAAACAAATAATCTTAGCCCGCTTGTCTGGTTTGTTGTTTCCAACCGTTTGCGGCGCTTACCCAAGGAGGGCATTGGTCAAGGTTCGTACGCTCGTCTCGCGAGATGGCACCGACCGCTAATCGTCTTGTGTACTGTGCGGTTGTTTGGCGATCGACGCTTACCATATAAAACAAATCGTGACATAACATAAACCGCGTTTAACGCAGTGGAACTTCGTTCAGTATCTATGAGATGTACTGCTGAGTATCGGCTTATCAAAATGGTCATGGCGCTCATTATTTTATGCTTACGTTGCGCGACCAGCCGGCGGTGGGTGTCCTTAAACGTGGTGGCTGCCCGTGCGTCATAAAACAAATAAAATAGACCGCCCATCGCATCCCACTTTCTGTCAGAAGACTGAACTCGCTGAAACGCAGTGCCCAAGCTGAAACGATCTCCTTTTCGAACGTGAGGTGTACCGATTTTTTTAATCCTTGTCATTGCGTGGCCTGCAGCCACAAGGTGTTTTCAAATGTCTGACTAGCTGCGAGTGCGTCTTGAAAAAGAGACCAATTAAACAATGAAGTCGATCGCACAGTATTGTTTGTCGCAAAATACGTCGATTTCAATTAATTGTGATGTACACGGTCGAACCGATCCCCATCTTGGCCGCCATCTTTGATTCCTTTAGGCCCTCTATATTCGCTGGAACTTGCGAATTAAATGTGGAGGGCGTGCAGGTGATGAATTTCCAGACATTAAACGCGATGCTTTTATGTTTTATTTCGAATGGATCGAACGTTCAACGTAACCAGCGACATTTTGTGGATATATGCAGTAACGTTATTCTTGTTCAGCTTGTTTGCACCTTTACATTTAATTGCATTATAAAGATTTCTCATGTGAAGTTATGTAATCATCATGTGGTAAAACTGTAGGTTTTAAGTACTATGGCAAATACAGTCAGCTATGATATATTGTATATATATAACAAATACCATGTACTTGGACTTAGCAAAAGCTGAATAAAATGTTTCACTATTAGAAACAATTAAAATAAACACACTTGCTAATACTTAACGAATCAACGTTTCGTCTCTAACCGGTCATTTATAATTAACATTGCCCCTAACTTATATACAAAATACTACTTAGCCGTGAAGTATTAAAATCAAGAACTATTACTAATCTGAACATGAAAGGAAAACTGGTCTGCTGAATTGGGGAATGACGTACACTCATACATATAATATAGACAAGAGGTGGCCAGGCTGACTCGGCCTAAGAGCCTCAAACAAAACCACTGAACTTCCAAGAGCCGCATCGACAGAGAAAGGCAGAAAAATGGAGAGGAGAGCTCCAACCCTTTTTAGAGCAATAAAAGGCGTGGCCAGATAGGCATTTGCAAAGAGCCACGAAGAAAATAAACTTTTTAGTCAAAAACCGCCAAAAAATGGGCGTGGCAAGTTTTTTATTTATTTATTTATATGATGAAGCCGGTGGTCACATTGAGCGCCAGTCACACAGCGATTCCTCATTGTGCCTCTGCATTGCGCTTCCCAATTTGCGAAGCACGCACCTTGAAGTCTGGCTGTAATGACGTGGGTGCGGTCCGGAGCAGCTCAGTTTGATGTCCGTCAGTAAGGGTCGCACGCTGTTTTGACCTCACCGCTTTTATTGTTGAGAGCAGTGCCTCAAAGTAGTAGGTGGATCCAAACATAGGGAAACGTTTTTGGCCCGCATGCTTGACGTGGGGATACCTTGCTTCTCTCACCTGCCCCAGAATTCAACAGTCCCCACCGACTGCATGATCATCTCCAGTCCCTCGTCTTCTTGAAGCTCCAGGAGCTCCACGTCGAACGTTGCAAAATCACTGACAAATCTTTCCATGGTTGGAAAAACGCCACTCAACACATCGAGAATAAAAAGAATTGGTTAGAAGCGCGGGACATGGTTTGAGTTCTTTGGTATTTTTAAACCGAGATTGAAAGTCACTCTTGAGTTCGTCAAGCTTGGCGAACTATTCACTAAGCGTAGCTTGGGTCAGATAAAATTCAGGATTAGCATCCAGCAAGCTCTTCAGCCGCGGAAAGCTGATAAGACGGCTTGCCTGCAGACCTTTGGGAAATGTCTTCACTTGTTTTGAAACATGAACCTCTTTTGGGCATATTCCGACATTATTTTTTTCCCTAGCAACGACATATTCAACGTTTGTAGATGCTGCAGTACGTCGGTGAGGTAGCCAAGGTCGACTAACCAACTTGCGTCACAAGTTCGGGACATGGCCTCTCTTTCAAATCTACAAAAGTTTGAATCGACTCTAAAAGGTTCATAAACCTTGATAGCACGTTTCTCACAGGCAGCCAATGTACCGCACAAAATGTTGACACGACTTTGGGCGCACTATCAAGTTCCAGTTCTTCGTTGCGGAATGGCCGGTGGGTTTTTGCATTTGATCCTATGTAGTTGACGACTCGAAGGATTATCTTCATAACATCTTCGTAGGTGAAGTGCTTCGCCACCAAGTGCTCACTGTGAATAATTCAATGTATTAAATGAAAATCCCAAATGCGGTGGTCGTTCTGCAGAAGACTTACTAAGCCTGCATTTTTGCCAACCATGGCAGGTGCACCCTCTTTGGCACTTGCGAGAGATTTCTGCAGAGGAACGTGGAAACATTTCCAACGTCGTGAACAAGGCGACGTTGATGTCAACCAGGACAGTGGTTTCCATGAGGGCAACCCTGACCAAAAGTTCTTTTCTGACGCTTTCGTCACATGACACATAACGAACGTAAATGGCGAGTTGTTGCTTGTCCTGGATATCCGTTCATTAACCGAGCGGTAAGCTGAACGCTTTACAGACATTTAGACCCTCCTCAAGCTCGTTGACGAGGTCAGAGTTCAGCTCTGAAACGCGCCTCTCAACCTGAATGCCGTGACGCTGGGAGCGTTCTGACCAGGATTTGAAGCTTCTTATTGTTCGGATCCAACAGTGCCAAGAGGTCGGAAATGTTTTTCTTTATGAATTTTCCCTCCGAGTAGGATCGCTTGGCTTGAGGAGCAATGTTCCATGAAATCGCGAAGCTTGCCTTGGCTGAATTGTCCTTGCTAAAGACCTGCACCAGGGACTGCTGATTCTGAAGTCGTGATTTGAGCTGGGCTAATTTGTTCTTTCTTCGATCAGATGAGGTTGGATAGTCCCTAGAAAAATATTTGCGATTGGTCTCAAAGTAACGTCGAAGGTTGCTCGACCTGTGATGTGAAAGTGCAGCATTAGAGATGAGACAATGTGAGGTACAGTGTTTTCTCTGTGGAGGCGATATCTTCTTTCCACTCACGAAGAAAAGTCCGATGCTCGTCTTCGTACTTGTGTTCCTTGTTGGCTGTGGATGTCATTTTGCCTGGCATGATCAGTCGCATTGTTGCATGTAGCTTCTTGTCTGGACACACGAGGTACAATGACGGAGTAGCAGCTGAAGAAATGGTGATACTCCTCATTGTAAAGAATGCTAAGAGTCACTCGATGTTTTATTTCAATGCAGTGTGCACAGGCCTTATTTTTGTATGGTACCCTTGGTACCGAAAACTATTTTCCTTCAATGCAAACTTACCGGACACATCTTCACAAACCCGACATATAAAAAATGCTTGCAGGTCACAGCAATGGTCGCCACTAAGGGATAACGCGATAACAATGAGAACTCCCCGGTCGTTTCGAGAACGTAAACATTGATCTTGTACCACTGGAATCTATGAATCAGGTCACTCTAAGCGTCTGCATGAGACCTTGAAAAAAAAAATACAATAGGGAAGGAACAGCTCTTATCCATTGGTGAGAAGTTGAGAACGTCGCTCCTCGACTATAACAAAGAAAGGCAAGACGGAACATTTCCTTTAACTCCAAGCAAAACTGCATGTATAATTCGGCAGTCAACGCCCCTAACGTCTTTTTTATTATTATTCTGTTCGGAGTTTTGATATTTTCTAGAACAGAAATGAAGCTGGTCTTTAGAGGCAGAAACAGGGAGAGGGGGACAGATGCCAAAAAGTCGGGAGCCGCACTTGGATCCGCGAAGAGGCGCATGGGGCTCGCGAGACGCAGTTTGGCCACCCCTGACATAGACCATGAAATAAAGGCATGAAAGTTATTCTCACGAAGTATATATCATCGTGAAAGGGTTTTGTTACATTCGACTGTAACGCTTTTTCTATGAAAACGGTAGCTCTTAAACATATTCTGTGATAAAAGCAGATCTGAGTTGGCAATATTTGAAGTAAGACAGGTTTTGATTCTTAAAGCAGTATAAGCAGAACACGTATCAGTGATAGCTAGCAAGTCACTCCATTTAAATGGTACACCTAAAAATTGGCGATAATAAAAGAGACGGGCCAATCTCATTGGTGAGGCACTTCATTTTATCTTCTCGTTGCATGCAGTGTTCAGGTGGATGGCCTCTTAGGACAACCTCATCCCTACTTTCGTTGCAGGCGTAAACTTTATTTACTAAAAGCCTGCCGTAGAAGGATATGTATCTGAAAGCACTATGGCTTGCGTTCAAGGTCACTGAGGTTCTCTGCGGTCAATTTGCGCAAGGAGAGAATTCTTCCTTTCATATTTTTATTGACACTAATGGTTTATTTGTTATTCTTTAAAGTCTCAGTTTTTTAGTGGGTTAGGAATTTTATATCAACCGGTCGCGCTGGTCCAGCCTTATACAGACCCGTTCAATATGCTCCCCAATTTCGCAGGAGTCAAAGCTTAGATGAACTAAAAGACACATATTCAATATTTTTTTTTCTGGTGTCATTTAAATCTTTTTTTTATTCGGGTCCTTAACGACTTTGAGAAAGCCCTCCATTCCACTTGTCCAATGTATCACTCATACCTGAATAAAGCATTGAAACAGCAACGTCTACAAACTTAGTGTCTTCTCTAAGCTGGGTGACCTTGCGAAGGGACTCCTTGAGTTGCAACATAACATTGGAGATGTCGTTTATTCCGGCACTAATGCCCGCGAATTGTGCAAAAGTTTCTTTCTGATACTTTATGCTGGCTTTCTCGGCGTCTTTGAGCTTTCGCCATGACCTTATTGATTTTATCATACCCTGGATCGGTTTCAACGTCTCTTGCACAAAGCAAAAATTCTGTGGTACTAAAAAAACACGAAAAAACAAAACAAACTTAGCACCGGAACAGAGTGAGATAATAAAAAATTCACCCTTTTCTGCGCCTAAGAATGTAGGAACTGAGATATAAGGTGTTCTGCCTTGGGACATTCACAAAATGATTTCATCATATTATAACTTAATCAGCATTAGTGGCTTCTCTGGTTGTCTTCTCTTGAATATAGCGCAATCTCAATAAAGACGAGTCCTTGCCCAAGTAATGAAATTTGTGTAATTTTTCATCGTATTTTCTTTCTTGCTTTCAAGGACACCTTTGCATATGACTCGTGCTGGCGAGAGCAAATATGCCAGGATGTTTTCTTGTGAGGTAATTCTGATTGCCTCAGCAGAGCAGGGTCAAGACTAGAAGGTTACAACAGTACTTACGTCGGTAATCGCTGCTTGATCGTTTATATAATGTAAGGCCAATTTATAAAGAAAAACTCGAATTATCGTAATATATATTAATTTGCTGTCCTCCACGATTGCCTTTTAATATCTTTTTTAAATTTTGTTTAGCTAAAATTGTGTTAGATTTAAGAGGTCAATTTGAGTTCCTTTGTATTGAGGAGGAAAAGAAATGTGTGGTGAAACACATCCCCCTAACTAGACTGCGGTTGCTAGCTTTCTCACTTACCAAACAACGAGGGTTCCGGTGATCTTTACCTTCCGTGTAAAAGGAGGCTACTAATGTCACGGCGAAGTTATTTACAATAGTACCAGGTTTGACTGAGCTCGCGGCTACGGCAAAGCTTTTAAAGGGATGTCAAGTTTACCTGCTCCTTGTAACTTTGAATCGCTATCCTTGCTGTTACCTACTTTTGTCACAGTTCTTATCCTTATATAATCTGGGAATGTTTTCTCTACACCGCCATGAGGAAATTTAACTTCCAGAGGTGAGCCCTTGACGCCACGGGACGACCAATCGAATTCGGAGCGCAGGTTCGTCTGCTTCTTGCAAAGGGGTTGCGATCATGTCAGAACGGCAAGCTCTTATTGGCTGATTGGAAAACAGAACAATTGCTAGATTAAGAGGCTTGTAGCATTGAGGTCTACCCACTATCCTTTCCATCAAAGCCAATCAGAGCTCGGCGTCGTTCTGACGTCATTGCAACTTCTGCGCAAGAAGCAGACGACTTGCTCTTCGCATAAGGCGATGACCTTACTGCAGCCTGTCGCACCACGTGAACTGCAGGACTACCCCCACAATCCTGTTCCCAGAGATAATAAACGATAAATAGTGCAGAGGATACACACAGACAAGAACACGAAGGCGGGACAACCAACTAGCCCACCTTAACTTTTTGGTACAATTTCTAGAAAAGGGGGGGGGGGGGAATCGGTGGCCAAGAGTGTTGACGCACCGCGCACTCCGTGCGCGAGCGAAGCTCACGCTGCAGGACTTTAAGGAACCATGAAGGCAATTTCAGAAATTTTATTTCACAATTGAAAAGGTAGTTAGGTACGTCTGAGACACTGCTGACCGAATTCCAGCCCGAACAGAAGTTTGGGTGACGCACCAATCAATTAAACAGTTGTGGTAATATTCGCGCCGACGACGATGCCTGAGATCCCCCCCCTCTCCCCCTTCGAGACGGCGGCAGAAACGTGAACTAAAGTGCGCCGTCGAAGCGTGACGACAATGGGCTCCTCGTCAGGCCATTGGTTCAAACGGTTCAAACGAATGACGCGCTCTTGGTTTCGAATTCGGCGGTGAGATGTTATAAAAAAGAAGTAATTTGAACGTTGGATAATGTTTTAAAGTTGTGGTTCGAAATTAATAGGTTTCATAGCGTGTATAATGTAGGTTCCATAGCGTGTAGGACGAAAAAGATGAAGGCTCGTGGAAGTACATGAAAGCTGTATGCTGTGCTCGTTTGAGACTGTGGTGTGTATGTCCCTTTTTGTTTCATTGAATCAAGGTTTTATTTTTTATTTATGATTGTTCACCAGCTCGCCTGCGTTTGAACTCTTATTTCGCTTTGCAAACTGGCGTCTCTTCAATCATGCCGCGTTAATGTGCTGTAGTAGGCCGCACATTGTGTTCCCGTAACGGCGCTAGCGGAGGTGTCGGCGACCAGGGCGGAGAGTCGCTCTGAGGCGGCGACCGAGGGGTCGGTGGCAGGTCTGGGGCGCCCTCGTAAAGCGCCAATCCAGAGTTCTGCGTCCTGAGAAGCATCTCCCGTTCAGTCGGCGTGATGTCGCTGAACGGGAGCTCAAACTCGTTTGCAAGCGTGGCGTTGTCGTCCATTGCTTCCAGGTTTCCTTCACAGACCGTCATACACTATAACCAACCACGGGAGCCGCGCTGAGCGCCGGCCACTAAATCCTACCGATACCTACAGTGCTCCTCAACGTCACTTTCCTTCCCAGAGGCGAAAAAGGAAAGAAATCTGAATGTTTGTTTTGGTTTTCGCAAACTTATTTGCAGGCGCAAAAATAAGAGTCACAAGGTTCTAAAAAAGAAAATTGAGTGGCATGCCAGGACACCAATGAGTCCAAAAAAACCTTCTTAAAAAAAATTGCCTTCATGGTCTTTTTAAGTATACAGGGCTCAATTCCCACCCCCGTCTTGTTTCGACCTGGATGAGCATATCGTACCGGCGAGCGGTCGCGTATCGGTACTGCGTTATGCATGTTAGACTCCAGTCTAGCAGTCCTAATGTACTCGCTAAATTTCCCATCTACAACTTAAACACAGCAAGTAAAATGGCAGACCGACCTTACGCTGTATAAAGACGCAACGTCAAATTGTGACTTTAAAGATAAATAGTGGCACTATAACTCTCAGAATGAATGCGCTTTTTTGTGACGTCACGGAATGGGTGGAGCCTTTGTCACCTTCCCTTATTCGAAGACTCGTGACCCTTAAACAAAACACTTCCCATGCGGAGCGCGAGTTCGTCTGCTTCTGCACAGGGGTTGCGATGATGTCGGTAAGCCAAATTCTCATTGGCAGATTAAAAATAAATAAAAATAGTGGGCAGAGCTCAAGGCATTTATCATTGAAGTCTACCCACTATCGTTTCAATCAAAGTCAATCCGAGCTCGGCGTCATCCTGACGTTGCCACAACTCCTGCGAAAGAAGCAGACTGACTTGCTCTCAGCATGAGTCAGTGTTAAGAAACGCAGGAGAGTGGCGTCCGAGCACCTCACTATTGCTATGTAGCTTGATAAGATGGCGGCATTCGCCTACAAGAACGTCAAAGTGGAAACATACGAAGCCACGCTCTGCGCTTCTTAGGCTGTTAGCGACTATGCACCGAGAGACTGAGGGAGAGGAGGAGACGAGACGGGGGACGTCAGGTCGCCGAGTTCTGGTTGAAACGATTAGAGGGTAGACCTAAAGCTAGCTGCCTTTGTCTCCACAGCACTCGTCGAACGCGTTAGAATGCTGAACGCTGGCGCCCGGCCTTTGGCTCTCGCATTCGAATGCGTTTGACGAGTGCAGTGGAAACCAGGGCAGGTAGCTTTAGGTCTACCCACTAATCATTCCATTCAGAACTCGGCGTTCTCACGCCCCGCGCACTCTCTCTCTACTGCTTTTCTCCCTCAGTTTCTCCGCGCACAATGCTTGTCTGATTGTGTTTTAGAGCGCAGCTCTTAGGTGCCCGTTTCCAGGTTGAGAGGCGTCGGCGTAACCGCGCGTTGCATTATTGGACGTTTCCCATAATGTTGTCACAATTGACGCCACGTGTGACGTCACGTGACGTCATACACGACGTCGAAAATTTCCCAGTTTGCGAAATGTTACCGTCGTGACGTCTTGTGACGTCCTGACGTCACGCTAAATTTAGCGGAAAAAATTTATCGAAAATTCGTTAGCTAAATTTAGCGGGGAATTCGACGTCACGTGACCTCAACACCAATTCAGTTTCCCCGCGAAATTTAGCGGGAACATTTTTGCGAAATTTCTCTGCTAAATTTAGCGAAAAAATATTGCGCTAAATTTCGCGCTAAATTTAGTGGGAAATTTTCCGCTAAATGGGAGGGGAGCAGGAGAGGAGGAGGGAGGGTACGGAGGACGAACAGGGACATACCCTCCCCTTCGTACCCTCCCCTCCTCCTCCTCAAGAGCTGCGCTCTACTCGGCATTACAGAGAATTGTAAACGTCTTTCATTTTTTTTGTTATATTATTAATAGTCTTAATTTGTAACAGTTTTACTACTCGTGTTTGTATCTGCTGCGCCTCTCTAAAATGCTTTTGAACCTTGAGGGCATATTTAGTATATGATTGAATAAATAAACCGAGGCGCATTAAGCGTTCCGCGGAGAGTCTTTGGGGGACAGAGCCTCTCAAGCAGTTCTTACGTTGATGCAAGACTAACTAGACACTGTGCGACAATGTTGGCACGAACCAACGATTTCCCTGGACTTTAAGTAATTCAAAATGAACGCGCCGCACCATTTAATTGCCATTCTAGGTTGTTTTTTTTCAATATGTAAAGGAGTGTTTTTTTCTTTGTAAAAATAAGTGGTGGGAGGAAGCGTAACGCAAACTGGTGCGTGCGTTTGAATTATATCTTCGTTTTACCTCGAATAATAGATCCGTCATGACCATTAGGGTTGGTGCACAAATATATGTGCAACTTTACAAAAGAAAATACACACGCAGTTTCATTTTATAACAGATATTTATTAAAACATATAATTCATTAATTGTTTTATCCACCGAGAAGAGGAAAGCGTATGTAATTTCAGAATTTGACTGAACATTAATAAAATATTATTATGTGTGAAAAAACAAAACAACGAAATCTGCTTCTTAGTTCCAGGAAAGTTCCGAACATGATTGATTGCATTGCCTTTTATAGCTCTATGTGTACAAATTTTGCTTCTCTTTGTTTCTACCATATTTGTTCGCTTCAAGAATACAAAGGGAACATTTACTGGGCAACGTTGTGTTCAGTTCAGTGACCGCTTCACACCACGTCAAGCAGTTTGTAGCCGATATTGGACCCAATTAAAATCAAATAAAAAAAGAAGGTTAAGCGGAGCAGCTGGCAAAATGGCAGTGAACAAAACATGCTAGCACAATTTTGACCTTTTACCTTCTCACGAATAATGTAATATAATTCGGTGTAACTGGCTATGGCATCAGGAAGTAAAAAAAAAAAGATCAGTTCTCTCCAAGCGTAAATCGGGCTTCAGAAATTGTCGCACTAGCTGACAAATAGTTTTTTGTGGAGCTTAAATCGAATATTTATTTTTGTCCACAGCTCTTATTATCGTTATGAACACTATATTTTATAAATATTAAAATAATGAAAAGTTTATGCAAGGCTTTGTTAGCTGTAACGTAAATATGATGACCTGCAACATATATAGGGGCTGGGAACACCGTTCAAGAGGCTCGAATGAGACAGCACTCAGAAAATAGCTGTCTTCTACACCTCACGTGTGCAAAGGTTTTGGGGGTTCCCGGCTGGTATCGTAAGTGTAGAACGGGTAACTCTTAAAGTGGCTACATGTCGCATGTTATATCAGACGATGTCCAGTGTAACCTTTTTCTGATATAATATACCCGTAATCCAAAATGTAACATTAGGAATGAAAGGTAATTACTACCAATATAACAAATTAAAAAAAACGTAATCTCAAACTTTCCCTTGTTCGTTCGATCGTCGATCTCTCCGCCAAATTTAGCAGAAAAATTCACACCAGGTGACACCACGACCTTACACAGCAATGCCAGGTCACACGCTTTGACGTCATGCAAACTTTCAGCGCTAAATTTAGAGGAAAAATCGTTACAATTTTACCTGACACCACGCGAAATTTCCTCGCTAAGTTTATCGGGAATATTGATGTTAAGTGACCTGATGTCAAGTGAAGTCATTGTTTACTTGACACCGTGACCTGACAATGACATCAGGTCAAATGACTCAAAATTTCGCACAACGTCCGGTCACGTGATGTAAATTTTCTCGTTAAATTTAACGGGTAAATTATTAAGCAATTTTTTCACTCCCATAAACGACTGTTTAATGTTTTCAAAAATAATTAAAATGATCGCTGTTTAAATACTGCATAGAACTCTGGGGATAAAGTTCGTTGGTAATCATTGTTTTCTCAAATTCTCAGATGCCATGAATGTTGTGGTCTGGCTTTGAAAACTAAAAGAATCGAAACGGCAATACAAAGACACATGCGTAACCAAATCGAAGGAGTCTCATGTTTCACAACTGGGACTTCTCGTGTAGAACTTCGGATACAACAGGGGGTTTCTTGTCAATGGTGAGAGCCTTCATTGGCTTATCAAAGATTAATTTCTCAATTTGAAGCACGGGCGCCTCGCAGCCCAGGTGTAAGAGGTAAGCGAAGAACACACTGATGCAGAAGACACCCAGCGCCGTAGTAACCTGTAAACAATAAGGCCATTTGAATGCTTGTTAGTAACATTACAATATTGTTTGGTTCTTGGCTCCGCCACTTCTGGAGGGCCATGACCTATGTGCCGGCACTAAACTTCTTTCTAAAGGTCTGAAGTCTTCTGGTGAAAAATGTTATTTGACTGAGTGAAATATACACACAAAAGCAGATAAGTGAGTATTACACATATACGACTTGCAAATTGTTTTTAAGTTACCGTATTCTTACTGGACACATTATAATTTGTTCTTTTTCTATGAGACTAGGCCAATCCGCCTTATGCCAAAGCAACAATGTTTTGAATGATCGAGGCCAGTTCAAACATATTCGATTATCACAATCGTTGGTCACCAGGGAGAGGCTACAACTCACATGACAGGGGAAATACTTTTAACAATTGTTGGAGAACTACAGTGATTTTACACTGGCTAACTTCATCGCACAAATCTGACAATTGCTAACTCTTACCTGCTGCAAAACACGATTTTAAGAATATACACGGGAAGAGCGTTTCCTTTTCAAACTACAGTTGTGATTGTTTAATTTACCTGCTGCCGTAACCTTTTACACTTATTTGTATTTGAGAGCACACTGCTTTCTTTTTCAGAGTGGTGTAAGTCAATCGTTAGGGCAAAGGCGAACGCGGAAATGTCGATAGCATAGATATTCGGAACGCCATTAGCATGTTTCCAGAAATATTATTCGTTCAGGCACAAGAGTTATGAACGTGGAGCTATTCTCGCCGTCATAGAACTGCTTTAGCGGACGAGGGAGTGTTGCTTATGTGTTATTGGTACTCAAAACGAGGTGGCAGATAATCTTACTTGAACTATCCACGCACTAACGGGGAAAAAAAGCTTATAGTAGTATTGAAAATATCAGGCTGTACTTTACGTATCACTAAAGTACTGTCCGTGCTTTTGTCTCTGCCCGTGTGAATTATAAGAATGATGATAAGTGAGCACAAGCCGCTACACTCAGTAGATTTCTAAAATTAAGTGTTACGAATATAAAATAAAAACAATGCACATTTTTGTGGGAGGTCATTAGAGCAAACATGCACATTGAGAGCGGTGTGTCAAGCACATTACAGATTGGGAGGCAGTTTTTCTTCAGGAAGAGCTTCCTCAATGTTATAGTATGACTTATGTAAGACTCTTAGCGTACTTTAAGAAGAAAAACAAATTGCGATGCTTCAAAGGCAGCTTGGTCCAATGATAACACACATCTGAATAATTGAATGATTCTGTCTTCAAGGGCCAGTAACAGTTATTTTTTTAAGCTGTGCTAGAGTTTTGAACGTAGATTCTACATTGCAAGAACATCTAGTAGGTTTTCGTAGCTGTGATTACTCGCTTACATTATATTCGCGACAATATTTATGACCAGATTCTAAACGTTCGTGTCTAGAAAAAATACACTATGTATAAACGTATCTGGCAATGCGAGCAAATTAAAATTTTAAAAACATAGAAGTTCGTTGTTTACTTATTTTAATTATAAACTTGTCAGTAAGGCTACGCTTGCAGCCTTTCCTACCAAAAACACCCAGTATAAAGTTTCGCAATCTGTATTTTGGAACTGGAAATATATCTGAATTCTATCTAGACTTAATGTTTTTAGAAATTAGTATTTTTTCTGCAATCTCAATTTTAGATATTTCCAGTTCTAAAATCCTAATATACGTCTCCAGAAACAATTCCAGTAAGATTTCCAGTTCCATATTCTAGATAGTGAAAAGTTCTACTGGTTTTATTTGACAGGGGATTAAATGTGCGCATGTGACATTGCAAAGGCGACAACGAACGTTAAGGAGTTTATTAACGTTCGTTACATACCAAATAAAACAGAAATCTTTTTCTTGCCTGAGGATTATTGTTACTCGAATGCTCTGTTTTATTTCCACTTGTAAAATTTAACTAATAAGTACTGAGGCAAAAAGTGGTACTTTTGTGAAAGTAACGCACCCCAACTAATGGTTTGGACAGCATCTGTTGAGGTGAACCCAAGCCGTCTTTTTTAGAGTAAAAGCACTAAAAACAACGGACAAGTAAAAAAAACGAACAACACAGAACGCTCTGTGTTGTTCGTTTGTTTTACTTGTCCGTTGTTTTTAGCGCTTTTACCCTCAAAAACATGGATCACCAACTAGCCCAAGTGTATACCCTTCTACCAAGCCGTCTGCTCGCAACGAAATCATTGCAGATTTGACACCCATGAGAATTGAGCTACATAGCTTTCCAGGTTGCTGCCTCCTCATCTCAACCTTAATTATTATATCATTTAATCAAATATATTTTCATTTTATCTGTTATACTCTTTCTCCTTCCTCCAAGACAAGATAACAAAAGCGACCCTCCCTGAAAGTCCCGAAAGACAGACTATGCACCTGTATTTGTTTCTTTATAAACAATAAACTATCACTACAACTTATTTTCTTTAACATCTGTTGCATGTAAAGTCATAAAACATATATTAGCAAGACACATATTTTATCACTTTGAAGTCAACAAGTTGCTTTATTCCAAGCAACATGGGTTCCGGTCTGGACTGTCAACAAATAACAAAGCGACCACACATAATGACTGACAACAAGTTGATGTTATTTGTATAAACTTTGCTAAAGCTTTCGATCGGGTGCCACACAGGAAACTTATGTTAAAACTCAGAACTTTCGGAAATCACCCAATGATTATCAAGTGCATAGATTCATACATAACTAACCGAAGTCAAAGTGTTAAAATTAACGGTCACGTGTCAATCCCCCTTTCAGTTTATTCGAGCGTACCCCATGGTTGTGTTTTGGGACCATTGCTCTTTTTGATGTATAAAAACGATATAGTACATGGGACTCCACCAGATATTCAAGCCAGGCTCTTCGCAGATGATTGAATTATTTATTTTACAATTAACTTAATTGACCAACAAATTTCGTTAAATAAATATCTGGGCCATATAAAATAATGGTGCGACAATTCTAATATGAAAAGAAACTACACCAAACCTCCATACTGCCATGTAACCAAAAAACGAAGCGTACTTCCTTTAAAATATTGCATTGGAGACACAGAATTGAGCAACGTAGAGTACTTTAAGTACCTCGGTGTCACTTTTTCTAGAGACTTAACCCGGACCAAAAATATCGACACCAACTGCGCATTGGCATATAAAAAGGTTTGTTTTCTCAGGCATAAATTAAAACACGCAACGAAAGAGATTAAGACAGTAGCATACAAAAAATGCATTAGACACATCTTAGAATACGGTAGTGTCGTCTGGGACCCTCACACAAAGAGATATGTTGATAAGTTGGAAAGGAGCCAGCGACAAGCTGCACGTTTTATGAATTCCAGCGACAGGCAGCCAGCATCCCCAACGCAAATGCTCTGAGTTAGCAACAGAGAGCCTTTGCGCATAAGGCGAGAAATCGCACGTCTGAAATTTGTTTATCTAATCAATTATGACAAGCTAAATCTAGGTCCGAATAAATACGCCCTCCCTAAAAGCTCAAAAACCTCCAGTAGACTAAACCACTCAAAAACATGCCAACATTACGTAGCCGAATAGATACGTTTAATCAGTGTTTTTTTTTTATGAGTACGATTGAGGCTTGGAATTTATTGCCCAGCAATATTGTGAATTTGAAAACGGTGTCTCCCTTCGAGTATTCGATGGCACAGCTACGAAACCAATAGTGGTTCAAATTTAAATGAAGCGTTTTGAAACTGTATTTTGTAATGATTTTTAAGATAAATTTATTTTTCGTATGTCTAGAATGGTACGGTTCCGCGTCGTTGCCATGGCTGGTTCTAAAAAAGGATCGGTCTGCTGAATCTTCTATGTTTTATGTTAGCGTTTTTTATGTTGTTATAGTGATTGATATTTTCCCTGTAATGATCCCCAAGTGAGGACTAACAGTTTTTTCAAATAAATAAATAAATAAATACTATTACTATATTAGCACTACAAAAACAACAAAAACAAAAAATCTACTACTACTACTACTACTACTACTACCACTACTACAACTGCTACTACTACCAATGAATTGGAGCTTACCTGAAAATACTCCGAGATATAGGTGTGGGTCTTCATGCTTCCGGCCCGTAAAAGAATGAAGAGAAGGTGAACTAGGTAGATGCAGTACGTTAATCGTGAAAACGGCATAAACGCTGTCCAGGATAAGAACCCGTTTAAAATTCCTGAAAGAAAACATACGTAACACCCTAAACATTCGAGATAAAAAGAAATATACGCGACATTTGAACTAACCAGTATCAGGAGGGCTTCACGATGAGAAACGCTAATTTAGTATAGTCATCTGACAGCTTAACAAACACACTCTCTTAATGCGCCGCTCGCAAACCAAACTTTCGCGTGTCAAACCCGCGCTGTGGCATTACGCAATCCAAGCATGACTTCATTTTGAGGTCTAAACGAATGTTCCGCCTCATCATTCGCTGAGCTGATTCCGTAGATCGGACGGATTGGTTCTTTGAGTGTTTTGCGGGTAAGCAGACGCGCAGGCATTTCTTAGAGTGCATGCATCGCAGACTGAGTCGTGAGGATCTCATTATCGTTTTCCAACCAATAAGATTGTGGCATTAGTCGATAAGAACGTCGACGAGCGCATCGTGGTGCAAGAAGCGTGAATAGAGAGATTTAGGGGACCGTTTTGCACATCTGATGCGGAACGGCGGGCCCCTCCGGTACGCACTGCGCATGTGCAAGTCTTCTGCGGTAGTACATGTGCAGTTCGTACCGGTGGGCTCATCGTGCCGTATCGGATGTGCAAAAACAGTTCCCTAATACTCTTTAAAAAAGTCCAGCGATTCTTAAGTCTGGGTTATACTATACAAACATTACTTAACATAATTTAGTGGTTATGTTAAATCATTCCATAATAACCTGGCGAATAGTCAAAGTTTGTTTTGCCATTATTAGTGTATTCGCTGTCGCATGGCGTGGCTGAAGTTACTTGACAATGTGCATCATATTTGCAAGTTGGCAGAACCAAGAATCGAGATGTTTAGAATTAAACCGATAAAAAAGACACATTACGTTTATTGCGGATTTGTGCATCATGTTGATTTTGAAGATTTCAAAAGCTTTAAAAAGAGCATGATAGTCTCAAGTAGCGCCAGGGGGTCGCCACTTGGGCTGCCGCCTCTTGCAGGGAGTGCAGGGGGAGTTTTTGTAAGAAGGAACTTTGCTTGTGTTAGACTGACAGTGCCTAGAATAATAAAAGCGGCATTGTGTACCACCCTCTTTACCTCCACGTAACATCACCACACTATACTCCGTTCACCCCTAAAGGTGCCCTGAGGAGGTTTCTGAGATCCCCTAAATATGACGGTAACTCACTCTGCTGGCTCTAAGCATCCTAGAAATCCCTAAACCAAGACGATACGCGACCGATTTCCTTATTAAAAAGAAATAAAAACTCGGAACACATCGAGGTCATCTTCGGCGATAGGAGGAGTAGGTTCCGAAACACAACATCTGTCAGCCAATAGCACGTGAATGCTCCCAGCGCCTCCGACGGGTGGAACCGCGGAGGGATCTCTCGAACGCGTGCGACTCGCTGCCCAGTGCCCATACAGCCCAAACTACGATTCGACCCAGCGCGCGCGCGCCCGAGAGCTAACAACCAAACGCATCACTAAAAACAAAAAAAAAAAAACATACACGTTTTGTAGTAACAGCGTTTGCGATCTCAACAAAGTGCCGCATTTTCATCAGTCACGTGATGTCCATGGCTGTCGGAACAATGCTCCTCTCATCGCCGGAGAGGATCTCGGTGTGTTGGAAATCAGCCGGGTTATGATTTATAGATTTCTGGGACGCTTAGATCCCGCCGAGTGAGTTATCGCCATATTTAGTTAGGCGATCTCAGAAACCTCCTCAGGCGGTCCTTAAGCTGAGACCGCGGCCAAAGATGCAAGCCCGACTTAACCCGTGCTCCTGGCTTTGAGATGTGCATTTCTGTGGAAGAACGCTTCAAAGCAGCGACCTCGGGCTCCCGCGCCTGTGTCATTGGCTGCAGCCGCAGCTTAAGGGTGAGCGAGGCATAGGAAGGCGCCAACGCGGTACTTGGGCCCGAGCCTCACACCCAGAGTCCTTCTACGTAATGAATGAACGCGAGGCCCTGTCGAACGCTGACCTAGCGCGCCGTGCATGGGCGTTGATTGTTTTATACACCTTGCCAAAAAAAGTGCTCCTGGCTGGTTCCATTTTCAGTGTTCGCGCGTATGGCGCGTGATTTCCTCGCTTTTCGAAGCGACGAACATGAGCGTGCTGGGCTGAGGAAATCGCACGCTGGGCTGGGGAATTGTAAGTATTGGGATAGTGTATAGTCCAAGACAGCTTAAAAATGCGAAGCGGTGACTTATTACATTTAAACTTCTTGGTTCCTGATTCGTTCCTTATCCTTATCGGCTAATCACGCAGCCTCATTTGCTGCAGTGCACTGATAAGATGTCTGAGACCTGGCACGCCCTGCGCTTCTATAGGTGTTGGACCGCTGGTTCGATTCTGGTAATCCAGCCTAGTACGAAGGTATTTACTTTTGATGAACATTCGAGTCGAACTTAGAACAATACATGATTAGTCGTTCTCGTGAGCGTTCCATGCGATCCCGACTCAAATCCATGTCCTAGCTCCGACGCTTTCCGTCTCGTAAAACTTTTCAGTTCGACAAGTTAGAAGGCCTTGTCACTTATTAATCTGAGAGGGTCGACAAGTAGGAAGGAAAACGATGATGTAGGGCTATTCAAAAGTGTTAGCGTCGTACTTGTGTGAAAAAAACCAAAGAAAAAAACTAGCTGCTTTCGTCTTTCCTAGGTAAAAGAAAAATAATATAAATAGCTGCATGTTCTCGATAAGTTTCCGCGACGGATATAGGTAGCTCGGCGACATAATTTCTCCATCGCGCGAACAACAGTTTTTTTTATCGGTGCTCAGGGGCCCTTCGTATGCTACATTGCGGGACCAAGGGACCTGGACAACACCGTCATCTGCGTCGCTGACCAACCGCAGCAAATGTCTTTGTCCCGGTCTCTTGGTCCCGCCTTGTAGCATAGGACCCTGTTCTCCTCAATACTGGGTCTACGGACAAACCTCCTCGTCCCGTGGCGCATGCGTAGGCCGGCCATGCCAGGCCCAGAGACCAGAACAAGCGGTGAAAGCCGCCGTACAGTGAGTTGGCGATCTCATTTGGTAACTGGCCTCGATTCCACCTGAATGTGATGAACATCACGGTCGTCGTGAGGCCGAGTGAGATGAGCCAGAGAAGCTGCCTGCACAATCTTGAATACAAAGAGAAAAAAAAAGTAAGATAAACCAAACTGAGAGAAAAAAACGTTTGTAATAAAGCATTTACAAAGCATTTACAAGGGACAATCGATGTCATCTACGGAGGACCTCTAAAGACGAGAATGTCTAGACATAAAGAAAGAGCCTTCGCTGCCTCATTGCGCATGGTCAAATGTCATGCTCAGTTTCACAGTGGAGGGGTGCAGGGTGCTTTTTTTAAAGGTATAAACTTATACCCCGAAAAAACAACAAGAAAGAACAACATCAATCACTCCTGCACTGTGGAGCTGGGCACGACATTTGACCATGCTTCGTGACGCAGTGGAGGCTCTTCCTTTAGGTCTAGACACATTCTTGCATATTTTCAGCCTCGTTATTATCCAAGTTTCCCCCGTAGCTTGCAGCGATCGACTCTACCAAGTGCTTTGCTAGAAAGTGTACCCTTCAAATTTTCTAGAGTAAATGAGCATTTATCATGTAGAAAGAAACAAATGAAGGCGATAATTACCAGGTGGATTTTGGCTTTTCCACAGTTAACGGCAACGTAGCCTGTGACGGCACTGAGCACGTACGTCGCGACGTGAGCGAATGGACGAAAGTAGATGTATCGTAGTGTTTCCATGATCCGGCTGAAACGTTACAAGAAGCGAAGCAATCTGGCAGACATTTGACTAGAGGACTCATTGGTACAAATACGGAGGTAGAAATTGAATCTGTATATATTAAATAGTCAGTCATATCTGAAGACTCAAGATGCTTTGTTACTGCTTGTAGTTGAAATATTTTATTCGCGTACATACCCGTTGCTTGAACATTTTATGGGGTTCCACCGTTTGGTACACAAGAGTCTATTGCAACAATATATTGTTTTATTGTTTCTTGCTCTTTGAAGGCTTAAAGACACTTAACGTGTCCACAGTACATTACATAAAGCTTTGTTAATTTTGGTGCTTCTTTCAGGAACAACAAGGAAACATTTTGTAGAACTTTGTGGGATAACATATACCGTTGAACTATAAATGTTTAGTTAACTTTGTTGTTTTTCCGATATCCCAATTCTTGCTTAATATTTTCATGTGGTAAAGTTACGTAATACGATTTTTAAAAAAAATCTAGCGTTTTGAGGCCGGCTATAAGCAACCTAAAAATAAAAGAGATATAAAAAAAAAAGTACGGACTCACACTCCATCATTTGTTCCAGAAGTGCCCGAATAAAGAAGGTGCCAGAAATGTGTCTGTAGGGACGTCATAATTGAGAAGCCCAGCATAAGAATACCAGAAACCAGGAGGGCAAATTTTGGATACCTGAAAGGGACAAGAGTAGCATAAAACAAACGACGAGACAACAAAGTTCGTTTAAATGAAAAATAGAATGAGGATTACCTGATGAATAAAAGTGTGAGTGGGAAAGCGACGACCATGAAAATCTGCATATCCGTGCTCACATACCAAAGGTGAACGAGGCACTATATATTGAAAATAATGCATATGTTACAAAAATGAAACATATGGCCGTCATGCCAGCAGATAACTAGTTGCTCCAAAAATTCACTTCTACACTCGAGTTCATTAAAACGTTACTGTAGTGCAGGGGCAGGAAACCTTTCGTAGCCCCTGGTCGAGTCGTAACGACGCTGACACGGAAGGGACAAGTCGCAGAGTTTGTTGGGGGAAAGGGGGGGGCAGGGCGAAGAAAAGGCAAAAAATTACACCATCTTCCCGAGGGAAACCATGGGGTGATGCGGAGCATCGCGGATCGTAATTAATTTATTCCCTTCTTGACTGATTTCTTTTGGCCGGCCGGATTTGGCTGCGGCGGACGCGAGCGGCCGAGAAACGCTAGCAGACGACAGCCGCAGAGTTGCGGGAAAAGCCCACCCCACTGGAAAGCCCTGGCGTGGCGCTGCGACCCGCGCGCCCAAAACTATCCTCCTTTCACTCCTCCGGGGGAACGCGCGCAGCGCGCTACCGCTGCTTATATTCACACTTGAAGGAGAGGAGACTAGAGGAGGAGAGCTGCGCATGCGCGCGCGGTGTGAGTAGAAGCGAACGCACGCGAAGTGCACGCAGCTGGTAGAGAGAGCGAGCGGAGAGAGCAACGCGCAGCTGTTGGAGAGAGGGAAGGAGGAGAGCTGCGCATGCGTAGTGCGAGTGCGGACTACGACGCCGCGGGACATAGACCCGAGCAAGAGATACTCGGCATCTAAAAGGTAAAGGCGTCCTCTGCCCAGTACGGACAATGAGAATTGGAAGTGCTTCTTATTCATGTCTTACCCCATTTGAGGTTAAAACCGCCTTGTGGGCCTTGTGTCTGTGTGAGGAAAGGGCAAAGTGTGTGTGTGGGGGGGGGGGAGGGGTGGGGAGGCTTCTCTAGTCTCGTGCCGGGGGCCGCGAGTTGCCGACCCCTGCTGTAGTGTATTCCCCGCGGCGATTGTTAGCGTAAGGGACAGTTTCCAAAACAGCGATCAATCACAGTTCGATTTTCACGTATAAAAAAGATACAATTAAAGGCCGGCTTTTTGAATGGAGTAGCGCTTCAGCTCGTTCAGGTTTATCTTATTTATCTTTTATTATTGCGAGGAAGGAACCGAAATGAAACGTTTATATATCTTTCTTATCGAGTCTCGGGTACCTCCGCTTAGCTCCAATGATCACTTTAATTATGATGTTTTTTTTTTGCATGAAGCTCGTACGTCTACACCTTCCCTATACTCTTTTTCACTTCATGTCCGTCCTCAGCCGGTGCCACGATTCGACACAGCCAATCAAGCAGTGCCATAAGTGCATTGTCATGGCACTCATTGTGTTTTTGTGCGTTTTTTTATCACAGACTAGACTGATAACGTACAATGAATGCGGTTCTAACCTATACATTATTCTGTACGTGATTGATTTAGCTGGTAATAAAAAAACTACAAAAAAAATGAAAGACGTTCACAAATCTCTGTAACGCGAAACTAGACCGCAGCTGTTGAGAAGGAGGGAGGATACGGAAGGGAGGGTATGCCCCTCCTTCTCCTCTCTACCCTCCCCTCCTCCTCCGCTGAATTTTTTCATGCGTGACGTATCACGAAGTCGTGACGTCATTTCTCCCGCTATATTTAGCTGGGAAACCGAATCGGTGTTGAGGTCACTTGACGTCAATTTCCCCGATAAATTTAGCGGGAAACTTTCCCCGCTAACTTTAGCGGGAAAACGTCCCATAATGCAACGCGCGCGGTTACGCCGACGGCGATGGCGACGACGACGACGCTCAACGCGGAAACGGGCGCCTAAAATCTTCGCTCTAAGAAACAAGAAAAAACAAACAATGACAGCCGTGACGATGCACTTCCTTTCCATCGGTTATCAGCCGGGTTAAAAATGCTGAGCTGCTGAGCTCTGGACGCATGCGCAAGCTCCGATATACAGCACAGCAGAGCAACAGCGCATTCTCAGAAAGCGTTCCACAGCCCAGCAGACAAAGATGGCAGTGCACAGAAGGTGATTCTTGCAAAGGTATATGGACATACAACCACGCGTTATTGATACGCAGTTCGGGAGACTTGGAGAATGCATATGTGCAGTGTCTTTGTTTTATGTTTATGAAATCGCGAAAACGTTTCATAGCTACTGTCATTTAAACGATTGGCCACACAGGTTGTGGATACTCTAACATGTAAATAGTTGTTGTAGAGTTTACAAAAACAGTAGCAAAGGCGAAACGGTGCTTTCTTGGGATTTAGGAGCTGATAAGGCTGGTCCCTGCTACGCCATTATGACCCGTACACCTAGTCACTGGTTGTTTATGCCAAAATTCACTGCAAAAAGAAAAAAAAAGTACCGCCGAATGCTTTGTTTTTACCTACTAAAGGTTTCCCAGTTAGGACAACAATTCAAAGGTTGAAGAATTTCCGTCATCGAACTAAAAGAAAAAAAAAATATCAAGCGCTTTTTGGGATTGTTTAATGAGGAAATTTCGGGCAACATATCCTCCAGATACTTGGAGAGGAATGGCGTCTGCTATCGGAAGCAAGCCCCGTGTCTTCGTTGAATATTCGAAAATCACTCATAACTCAGGAGTCAAATAATTCGAAATATTGGCATCTGGTCCCTAAATCTAGCACTACATTTAAGTTTAGACTGAGCGTTCGGTGAGGCGTAACTTTTTTATCGAAATGAGAAAAAACAAGGTTCACGTAACTGCCACACTTTATAAAAACATATGTGAATACATTTCCCTACAGAACATGAGTGAACAAATCAAGACGAACAGTCTGCATTCCAGCGAATCACAAAACTCTAAATACGATTAGACTTAAAAAAAAAAAAAAAGTTGGGAGCAGGGATATGATTTTGACTTTTTACACGGGCATTCTCTCTGCGCACATCTTTTTCAGATCAAGTCATATTATCAGGTTTATCATTTGCTGAGATCCCTCTCTTCTTCACTGGGATTGGCTATCTCTGTGTTCTGCGGGAACGTTAACACCCCTGTTTTGTTTTTTTCTAGGACAAGAAACTGGTACATGAGCGAAACAACTCAATACCCCTATCTGTTTTCCCGCGCGAATCTCGGCCTCACCATTTCGTGTATAGCGTTGAAGTTGTTGTAGTGCAAGAGCACGGTCCACCATCTGTCGGCGCAAGAGCCAACTTGCTGCGCCATCAGTTCCTGGTCTGCGGGACCGTCCGCCAGGAGGGGCAACAGGAAAGCCGCCAGCACCACAACCACAATGGGGATCGTTAGTCTGGAAAGCGCCGCGTTATTTTCAAGACGGAAAATGGGCGCTTTCTTAGCAGAGATACAAATATTGGTGTCAAAATAGCTGCGCAGATTGTCCTTAAAATGTTGTAGTAATTTGCACCATCTTGCACTGCGTAAACGTTTCTTTTTAATTTAAAATGCTTAGGGACTGATGTCAAAACTCAAGGAATATTTGTCGTGAACAACCATGCCGTCTTCTAGCACACTTCTAGAATTCTATTCCCTGCGGACGGGCCTCCTATGATGAAACGAAAACATTTGTTGTAGCACTATAATATTTCAAATGTTTATCTTTTACTTTATAAATAAAAACATACTATGCATATAAATATTATAAGACCCTTGGTAACTGTATTTGCCGCTCAGTAGCTGTTATATTATGTCACATTTGCTGGGTGTATTGACCCTTAATGTCGCTTGCTTTCTTGGTTACAAACTGTGCCACGGACACGAAAGTGCGAAGGGGTTTGTCAGAAATGCTGCCGCGTTCAAAATAACTGAGTCGTCAGGGAAACATTTTGCGTAAAAAACAACATAATGTACAAAACGCAAGGACGTTAGGACAGAATAGAATAGAATAGAATAGTTTATTTCAGTTTCTGTCCACAATAAACTTTCCAAATCCGTCTCACTTATGCACATACGTGCTTCTGTGTTAGAACGGGCAGTCCAATTGTACAGGTGCTCCCCCCCCCCCCCCCAAGGCTTTGCTACAGAAAAAAGAAAACGGAAACAACAAGAATAAAACAAAAACTATATACCAAGAACCCGTGGTGTCTCATGCTGTGGCCTAGGAATCATTAACACTTTGCGGATTGAACTTTGTGTCGTTATACAATAGTGTCCGTTACATTTGTCCCGTGTAAAAAGAAGAAACACCGCTGCATCAGTAGCAAAAACCAAAAACGACAAGTAACGCTCGACACGGAAAATTTCTATCCGAGCGAAAAGAATCATGAAAAACACATAAATATGTAAAAAAGATACCGTAGACATTGGCATTAGGATACGCCTATTAAAGTAAGAATACAAAGATAAACTTCAGTCCTAAGATGAATAAACATTTTCTCTTCTCCAATACACAGCTTTAGAGCCGCCGCTAGCCCGGCGGAAGATTCACTTGGCTGTGGATGCACTCACCACTTCTGACATTACACATACACATAATTACACATAAAAGAGCTACTGCGCATGATCAGAGACGCGTTTTGCAGCCCAATGGAGGAAAATGGCAGCGCGCAGAAGGCGCTTAATTGAAGGGTTATCTGCATAGTGCCTCGGTCTCCTTGCTACCTATCTAAAAGGAAGTCGCATTTTTTTTAATATTAGACTATAGTCGCTTTTAAGTTAAGAAACTCAGGTTATGTCTGGGACTCGATCATGCTGTTCTTCGTTCCGCAGCCAATGAATTTCCAGTAATAGCCAACAAGGACACCAAGAAACCAATAAAAAAAGCATCAATATAATAAGGCACGCATTGCGTTTCTTAAGGTATCCTTGACCACGGTACCAAAATGCAGTTAATTACGGTTTGCGGAGTCGTGGCGCCAGCTTGTGGCGACAAGCCAAAATCCCCAATAAGAAATACTGTCAGAGAGGGAGCCCTGCGGGGCCTTTGAAGATTTTCCGACTCAAGAGATTCCTGCTCTGCGTGACTGATAGCGTTGCGGCTCGGGGTCGTTACCCGCTCTCGGTTAAACGGCCACACAAAACGTTACACTCACAGATCCAACGAGCTTATAACTAGAGGGCGTTTAAGAGGTCGGATAATGATTTTCGGCGAATGGCTATCACGTTGGAACCCCCTTTTGTTGGCGGACTGTGATGCTAAAGATGTTTTATGAGAGGCAGAAGGCACATGCATATATGATGAGACGAAAATTGGTGCACCTTTATATTCACTTTATTTATGCTTTGAAAAAAGGTAAGTAATTTTCAGACTCAATGCATTTAATTTTCGTCATATTGCATTGCGCCTTTTTTGTTTGACAGTTCACATCATCACTAACTGGCACATTTCTGCCCCAACTCTTTTAGTGCCCACTCCAGATGGAAACGTCCTTTCTTGTCAGCCCTCTTTTATCCTATTCCAGTCAACCAAACTTAACTTTTAGTTTTTTCTTATTTCTGTTCATTTGCTTCAATCTCTTTACAGGACGAAGAAGCTGTTCTCACTTCTAAAAGGTCAATCTATCCTGCTTCTTTTTTTTTAAATTTATAATTCGTGCTCTTCCTGCGTTTTTTTTATTTTTGCAGATATAACCATTCTAAGCCTGTCCTAAATTTAAAAAAAAAAAAAACTTTACCTAGAAGTACGTTTATTTACTCCTTCTCTAGGTAGTGATTGGAATTCTTTACTGGAGTCAATTCCCGGATAGTAAGTGTGGCACAAGCTGCAGCCACCTGACGGTGAAGGCGTGGGACAAGTTACCAATATCAGGAAGCGCTTGCATGAGGTTAGAAACAAAGGCAAGGAATAAAGTGTATTTTTTTCAAAGAAAAAGACTTCAGCTTATCTTACTTGAATAACAAAACAAAAAATGTAGCCTAAAAAAATATTTACGTGTTTATCTCCAAGCCTTCTTTTCTTTTTTATCAATTACATGAGGTAACGATTCTTTAAGTGTAAAACATATTGGTACATCCGAAGATTTCTTACTAGTTAATGTAATTATAGATTTAATACAAGATAGTTTTATGAACGTAAATATAAATAAATTTGTAATATTTCACAAATTAAAAGAAAGGAACTAAAATCTGTACAAAAAGGACTAGAGGAAAGAGTTCACCCTTGCGCGCTATAGATATGTATAGTCGTAATGCGCACTCAATTTAGTTCCCGATAAAAAAAAATATAAGCGCATATCTTGCGTGTATGAGATGTTTTGCTTCGTGTTTAAAATTCCATAACACGAAACTATTAAATTATAGTGGTCCCGTTTTAAACTAACCAAAGATTTACGGTCAAGGTTCACGAAATAGAACAAAAGCCCGGCGTGTATATTGGTGCTTTTATTGCTAATTTAAAAAAAAAACCAAAAATCACTTCTATTTAATTTTAAATCTTAAATAAAAATTGAATGAACGTTTTTTATTGTCATTTGGCAGCTTTAAAATTTGACGATTGGATCCAAGAGCTCTTATTAGCATGCAGGCGATACTGCAAATTAGATACCTGAAATATCGCCGGAGAGCACCAATGACGTACACAGGAATCATAAATCTTTTCTTGAGTAAGTCTCGGTGGCCAAGCATCAGGAAGGTCGTAACAAACCCGCTGGAAAAATAGAAAACAACCGAATACGCAAATTACTAAAAACCATTCGTTTTAAAAGTGTGGCGTTCCAGCTCGAATTAAGGACAGATTCGATTTCCGGAATTATACTAACTTATAAATTGTTGCTTACACTAGTTATATTTTCTCTTGAACGAAATCAAAGAGAAAGAAACGTAAGTATCGCGTGTACTTTGTCCTAACTAGAATGGAGAAGAAAACGGTGTACTGACGCCCGCTTGCAAAATTTTGTTTTAAATCCGCGCTACTGCGATGATGTCTTACCTGAGAAACAGAAACGTGGAAACACTCAGAAGAGCGTTGACGACGACTTGGAACAAGACCTTGTTGGTCAGCTCCAGCATCAAAAAAGGACTTCCTGTGTTGAATAAAAATGTTTTTTTTTTTAAATATAACGTCACCATTACAATTTAAAAAATTTACAGCCTTTAGAACCGCGCCGGCCAGTTCTCGATTGACATAGCTAAATGTGTTGCACGATTGACTGTTTTATATAGGCGAATGCAACGCAATTTACGATTAAGCATAGTTTGCTAACAATGTGTCGTACGGTGGTCATCTTTGTTCACACTAAAATGGGAACCCACACTATAGCTAGGCTTTCAAATAATGAACGTAGATTATACAGACCAACCTTAATAATATATTTCAATTATATATATATATATATATATATATATATATATATATATATATATATATATACAAAGCGGCAAAAGGGATCAAAATAGGACGTCCTCCCTTCCCAATGTTGTTCAAAGATATCTTGACAACAGTGCATAGCGTAAACACTTATTCGTCGTACCGTAGGGTACTTCCCAAGAGTTAGATTTATGTAAGATTTATTGATACCCTAAGTAAATAGTTTTATCTAAGTACTCCAAACTCACAAATACGAGGCGCATTTAGGGCTGAGCATTTCGGTGTCTTCGTGTTTGTAAAGTTTTTTCTTTCTGCTATAGACAGTGACGACTCGATAAACGCATGGCGTGACGAGTTCCGAACAACTTATTATCGCTTCGCAGGTGGTGATATTGCCGTATTAGGAGATGAGATCTCCAAAGAACGAATCCCGAAGCAAAAAGCAGGAACACAATAAGATCGCGTTTCTCAAACTGTCAGTGTGCTTTTCAAAAGTCATCGATTTGGTTGAACTAAGTTACTTCGTGTTTCCAGAACTATTACAGTCGATGCAGGTCCCATCTTATGTGTCTCTATGGGAGAAAACTCCCCGTAATTCAAACTTTGCTTTATTCAAACAAATTTTCGGTCCCCCTCGAGTAGGAATTAACGAGGTTCGACTGTATTTAAACTTCAGTCAGAGCCATTTTTTTTGTAGGATATTATTTTTATTTTTTAATGGCAGCAAGACAATATCTCGAAGGATAAAAAAATGCGCTGAGTTTGTGGCTCCATTTAAACTAGATCGGCACGTTGATTCCACGTATAGAACATCTATATTGAGAGTAACGATCACACTGCTTGTTTAAATAACTTTAATATTAAATAATTAAAATTTATGGTATCTATCACTCTAAAAAAGAAAGCCAGTGTGTCTCCTTTCCGGCACAACACTCGGAGAGTCAATCACCGCAACTTACTGAGGCAGCTCAGCGAATGACGATGCGGAAACATCTGTTCAGACCGAAAAACGCAGTCCGAGTTGTGACATTAAGCAATGCAAAACGTCACGCTTGCAATGCTTAATGTCACAACTCAGACACGCGTTTTTTGGTCTAAACATATGCTTCGGCATCGTCATTCGCTGAGCTGCCTCTGTGAGTTGCGGTGATTGGCTCTTCGAGTGTTGTGCGGGAAAGAAGACGCACGGGCTGTTTTCAGTGTGTAGTCTTGAGCAGCTCGTAAAACGAGCACTTTCGTTTCGCTGTAAGTCCGACCGTTGTTAATTGCGCAGTGTGACGGAGCCGATCAAGGAGCATCAACAGTGCATCGTCACGGCGCACGTTGCCTTTGTGGGTGATCTATCGCCGGCTAAACCAATCACGAACAAAACAAAAAAAAGGCAGAATTACGGCTCATTTCACTCTGCGTCACACACAGTGACGATGAGCGCCACTACGATGTGCGTTTTGGGCAGCTTGGTTGACTGTGTTGGGTTGTCGAGACGGAGGCATTCGGACTTTACCTGAAACGGAGTATGGTCATGAGTATTTACGAAATTCATTTGGAATCAAGCTTTTTGCTCTGTGACTCGCTCTTCGGTCGTCCCGATCCACTGATGCCTCAACCTTATTGGCCGCGAAGGGATACTAAGACTCTCGGAACTCGCCACTCCCCATGTTTTTTAAGCTGTCTGTTAGTATAACCGTTTTCGTGCCACCGCTTAGGAGAGCGTCATCTCCTCGTCTTTATCACATATTTTAGTTGCTGCACATTATATAGTCACTCTTACATATACTTAGGTCACTCGGACCCATCCTGTACTGGCCCCCAAGAGAGTGCTAAGAGTATTCTTGAAATACATAAATAAATCGTGCTAAGTTTTTAGTTTGTTGTGATTCGCGTGTTGGAAACCTTTCAGGACGCTTCTGATTTAAAATGTCAAGAATTAAGCTTTCGCTGGCGGTAAGTCGGGGAATATGCTTACTGGAGAATTCCGGCTGAACAACCACGTAGACGTGCCCGTAGATTACCCAAAGTATGAGCAATACTTTAACACCGCTTATGAAGAGTATGGGTTTGTTGTCGGCTCTCGTTTCCATTCGAAGCAGACGTCGCGTGTTGTTGATGGCCGAAAATATCTGCACCAACTTCAGAGGCCCGAAAAAGCTCCTGCAAGGAATGCAACGCCAGAGACTTTAACGACTCATGTAAATTATAAATACGTGCAGCGTGCGTGATAGATAAATTGCCTGGCTGCTTTCAATGGGACAATCACGACACTTTCGCCATATTCAACTCTTTTTCTTCTGACGTTAATTATGGCTGTGATTATTCACTCGCCCCACATATCCTGTTGTAAGTTGGCTCTACAAACAATCAAACAGTAAACCTCATACTAACAAATAACTGGCTCAGTTTCTAGCCTTTCCGAGTGTTGCGCTTTCTATACACACTCCAAGAATTAAAACAAACTTATGAGCATGCGCCCCAGTTTTATTTTAAAAAAATGTGATCATGTATACATAAGGCTGAGAGTCGCACTTGAATATGATGCTTTGGGGGGAAAGGGTAAAGCGGTGCTGCAAATCGGTCGACTCTAGTCCCTGTTTACAAGTTTGGAAGAATAGTTTGAAACTTATGAGCAGTAGAGACCTTTCTTTACAGAGATAATACGACTCTCGTGCACCCAATCAGTACACAGAATATACACTCTAAAAAATACCTGCACGTCTACTTACCCGCAAAACACTCAAAGAGCCAATCTATGCGATCTACGAAATCAGCTCAGCGAATGATGAGGCGGAACATCCATTTAGACCTAAAAATGAAGTCTGCGGTGTGGCATTACGCAATGCAAAGCGTCTTACTTGCATTGCGTAAAGCCAGAGCGCAGACTTCATTTTTATGTCTGAACAGATGTTCCGCCTCACCATTCGCTGTGCTGATTTCGTAGATCGTAGAGATTGGCTCTTTGAGTGTTTTGCGGGTAAGTAGACGTGCAGGCATTTTTAAGAGAGTAGTGTATAAGCTTTGAACGACTGTGAGGGATCACCGCGGAGGTAACCAAAATGGAGAATGCGTTTCGCGAATAAATTGTATTAGTGTTTTTGCTACGTTAGGCAGTGACACGCCAACTTCCGTTCTTAGTATTCCCAAAAGGTTCCTTTTCGAGCGTAAGAGTCGTTCATCTGCTAGTGGGAAGTTGTGCAGAGGTACAGAAACGAGCGAGAAATAGTAAAACCGGGTATGAAAAAAGCGTTATTATAAATGTTTTTAAGAAATCCGGTAAAACCTAGAAAATATGAAGAATATTAAAATCATGGTAATGCGAGAAACATATGCCGGATAAAAGATTTTTGCGAATAGAACAATGAATGCCCAGAAAGGCAAAAATTCGTCTCGTACGAACCGTCTCCCCAACGAGTAGGAACACCGATAATGACTAAGAATGCTGCCATAATTGGCGACGTTGTTCAGTTTATCAGAATAAACTAGTGCGTGATGTTTATTTCCTCAATGTTGAACACAGGTATTAGTAGTGTGAACACCATAATGCAAGACCAGAGGCGTGTTTGTGCACGGCGTGTGAACGTTGGGTTCCACGAATGCTGTCTGATGAGCAGTAAAACACACAACAAGATCGTTCGCGTACTGTCAGGAAGATGGCGAGGAACCCAAAAAGTGAGGGTGCGCTTCTTCACTCCCGAAACAAGCAAATCGTCATGTAATTGACGTTCTTTTTGTTTCGGATTGAACATTTGTAGGCTATTTTACAAAATTTTAATGAGAAAATGGCAACCAACATTGTCCATAAATGCATGATGATGAACATCGTCTGCTGCCGGGAAACGGGCCACCCCACTTTCTTATTTAAAACTCTCCGAGCAGGACTATAACTTTTAATCACATAAAATTATATTTTTAACTTTGGTATTCGGTTCCAACTGCTGGCGCTATATTCCGGATGGAGTCTGAGTGCTCTACAATGCGTACACTCCGTGCTTTTTTTAATTGACAATAAGGAGTATTCACTGGCGGCCATATCTGTCTGTGCGGCTGCTGAGCGCGTGCTGATGGCGAGCTTCCACAGTTTTTTTGCAACGTGCATTCCCCACCATCGAGATTGCCGGTTTTAGAAATTTATTAATGCGAGCTTGTTCTAAGCATGCGCTCTAAATAGCACCCACAAATATGGCGTCAAGTGAATGCTCTCTATACGCCTGTCTTCCGCAACGTTATCACGCTCTCGCCCGTACCCAGGCTCAGAGAGCGGGGAAGATGATGAAAGAAAGGCGATTGATTATTTCGGCGAGTGCGCAGCATTGTCAGCTTAAAAATGAACGGAATAAAAATGTTGTTGCGGTAAACAAAAAATATTTATCTTTTATTTATGCGTTTCTTTTTCAACGATCAAAAATATTCGAACCTCGGTGCGGCGATCTCACGTCAGGTCGACTTCCCAGAATCCACTCCAACAGTGTTGCGACCGCAACCAAGCCAGCCAAGGTGCCTAAACAGCAACTGAAGCAAAGTAAATGAAGACTTAAAGGAGCGGTGTAACAATTTCAGTGCTTTGCTTAAATAATTTTGGAGTTAGTGTCTCGACCTTTCTGAAGTAAAGAAGAAAAACCCGCTTTTGCCTGCATGTCCTAGTTTTTATTTTCAGAATGGACAAAGATTGAGGTTTTCGGCACCTCTCAGCACCTTCCCCATCTTCCGAGTCACGTGCGCTGTGACGTCAATGGGGACGCGCGGGGTTCCGGTGAAGTTCTCTCCTCTAGAGCCATCAGTGCGCAGCGAGAACTCACCCGCTCGCGACCGCGTTACCACGTGCTTGCGCAGCGCGATCAAGAGGGCGAAAGGAGGAAAGTCTCGTCCTGGTCCGGCGATCCCCGTCCGGCTCTGCCCCCGTACCCCTCCGGCTTCTGGCGGCTGTTCGCGGTAGCAGATAGAGCTGACGGTTTTGTTGACTTCGGATTAATGGCGCCACTGAAACTCCGTACAATAGAAGTTTTGTCGATGATACCAGGTTTTTGACGCATTTATATTTATGTTGGAACGACAAGATTTGTAGAAAAATTACCTTTTATCGAGCAGGTATTCGCACAACTTGCTATATTTCTACAAAACCCCCATTGACGTCATGCCGCGTGGTTCTCATGGCCGCCTCTCGCGGCTGCAGGTCGGGAAATATTATAATTTTCTCCTCGCGATTACGCAGCGGAATCGCAACATTTCGAAGGAAGGAGATACGTTTTCTGTCCTTTGTGACAAGATAAACAATGTCAAAAGTAGAATATGAAAGTTCTTTCAACGGTAAAATTGTTGCACAGCTCCTTTAAGAGCAGACACATACATTTTACAGCTAACATGCAATACACGCCAGCAGTGTTTTTCTAGGCAAGAGGTAAACCATTCGCGTGAAAACACCCTTGCTTGATTGACGACAGGGGTACATAGAAGGTTCTTTCATTTCCTTCTGTCTGGTATGTAAACTTTCCTTCTCCTGTTTGATTTATCGGTCGCTTTAAAACGGGCCAGGTGAATGATTGTGTAAGTGTTTTAATAAGTTTCGTGTTATTGTTTTGTAACTCTAAAGCCGTCATCCATTTAAGATAAACAAATTATTCGTGGGGCTTGATTATAAAATGGTTTGACACAAAATGGCCGCACTTTTCACTAAACCCGCTTTTGCTGGATATTTAACGTTCTAACTAGATAATGGCAATAAAAATGTTTTTATTCACACGTCTTTTATAATGGGTAGGAAAAAGTAACATTAAATGAGAGTAACACAAACGTGCATGGTCGTACTTACATAGACACAAGCTGAAGAAAGGTAACCCGTTTAGGGTCATCTGTCCTGCAACCTTTTACGGTGGCATTTGTTCCGTAGATTCTTAATACTGTTTGCAAAAAAAGGTAAAGAGACCCAATTTCCTAAATGGATGAAACTCGCTTGCACTCTATTTCAAATATCAAAGGCTCAAAATAATTCTTTGAGGGAGCACCTGACGTTGCAAAAAACTTAATATGTTAAAAAGCTTAATAGAAAAAAATATACAATTCACATTTTTATACCGGAGCGATGCACAACAGCTCAGCCTAATGGCCACCAAAATGGCGAAATACACTCAAGCACGCGCAGCGTCAAAGCTAAATAAGATAGTGGTTGCACGTTCTACATGTGCCTTAAAAGAAAAAGACCGCCGTTGAGCGGAAAATAAATTGGACGGCTTTCCTTATTTAATCTCTTTCTCTTTATAGGCAATGAACACCAATATAAAGAGCGTAATTTTCGATGCAACAACATGAACGAGCTTAGTCATTTCTGTAAAATCACTATTGAGTCTTTTAGTTCCTCAAATTTAAGAAGCAAAAACAGAAATATGTTAATGCATGGATTGCATTATGACCGAGACCCCTACTCCCAGACGTTTGTCGGTCCGTCCCATGAGCCCACGCATTCCACGAAGGTGCATAGGTGTCAAGGCATGTCGGCACAGCGGGTTTGGTTACTGTGGCTAGATGATCGAAACAATGTACACACACAGTTACTCAGTATAAAACCAACACGCCCATTCCTCGTCAGAAATACAGTACATAACCTATTACTCCACCGACCGATATTCTACCAGTGCGCCAGCTGCACGACCTCCTAGAAGCGCCACTTAAAGAGCATGCTCTACGTCGTCCACTGCTGTCAACCCATGACGATGCTTTTTGTAGTGCATGGTTATGTTGTAGAGGAGAGCGATCGCAGTTAATAAATATTATGCTTTTTTTTACTCTTCGGAACGAGTTTTAAACATTTTTCTAACAAATTTGAACGATCGGTCATGTAAATAATGCATTCATTGCACTATACGATTCCAGAAATAAGTTTTGTTTTAATTTATTCATTGAATCAACTCAATCAATCAATCAATCTCATCATTTATATCATCAGGTAGTGATGTAAATAATGGTAGTAATGTAAATAAAATTCCATTATGCTTCTGCCATGGATTGAACTCTGAATCCTTTGTTAGATGTGGTTTGTCGTCAACGTGACTCTCGACATGCTTTGTTAAGGAGTTAGTTGCGGTATATTTGGAGAGATAAATTTTTGCTTTCTCCGTCAGTTTGTAAAATGTGTTCGGTCCTTGTAACGCACCGGTCATTTTTACTTACGTCCATTTGCGAGGAAGTGTATCTCCTCCGCACTGCAGGAAGAGGGTGTACAAGTACCCAGTCTTAAGGCTTTCTTTGCGAGATTCGTGTCGGTTGTAAGTTTTATTGGGTCAAACCTTCCCTGTAAAAAAAGACAAAAAAAACATGTTTAGTGGATGCGTGGGCATCATATATATTTACAGACCATCCCGCTAGCTTTGCCTGTAATCGTTAAAACTATAAATCCAGATTAACAGAAGTCTTGAAAGTGAATTAGATATTTAGATTGATTCTTGGAAAACACGGAATAAAATTACTTGGTATATAATTATGGTCAACAGAAGGGCATTTTTCCAATACCTATTTAAGAGATGGAAGTAAATATTTTTTTAACTTAAGTAATTTTGGTGCAGTTAGGGGTTTGTGCGGAAATGTACATAAATGCCCTGTGGCATGTATACACAGTGAATTTAGGTCGAAAAACAAAGGAAAATTCCCGGCACCATGACAAAATGCAGGATTTCCTAGTCAATAAAATGACACGTATATCAAGAATGACAATACTCACAAGTCATCAAAAACAGTCTGCAATTATGAAGTCTTTTCTGTTTCACGCTTTAAAAGACAGTTAGCTCATTTTTTACTTGTGTCGCAAAACTATTTTATTGATAGTTTTAGTCATTAGTTCGCCAATCCCGACATTATATTGGTTTTGACAAATAATCGCAACACATAAAAGCCAACAGGTGGAGAACAAAGCGCCCTGCAAAATATTGTATCCGCGCCATTCACAAATGATAAATAACAGGCAGCATGCACAGGCTCACCAATAATTCCCCGGCTGCTTGGAAGTTGTGGACGAACGATTCCAACAATGACTGCCGAGGCTCAATAAAGACAGTGCAGTACTGTCCCTTGAATCGGAGTTCACCATCACTGCCGTACATTCTTGTCTTGAGGCACTGTTCATATCCGCCGAGGCTGAGCAAGCTGCCTTCCAGAAGATTGCTAGGCAGCAAGCCGTTGGATAAGATCACTGAAATATCCGTGGTTGATTAATAACTCATTGTTTTGCTCTATCGCGTCCAGGAATGACCGTAAACATTAAGTATATAACCTGTTTGTCTTACATCCCCGATGAATAAACCCTTTTCAAAAGTCAAATCCACCTAGTGGCGATGCCATAGGCTTTAATTGTTTTGCTCTAATTCAAAAGATCACACGACTCAAGCACCCTCGACTCCGTGGGCTTAGGGTGATGCGCAAGGCCCCACTTGTTGGAATAACTTCTCCGTTTTTGGATTCATGCATTCTATAGCGTTCGCTCTCCTGGTGGGGAGACGCTGTTTAGTACTCTCACTAGAGCGTGAGGTATGGTTCTGGAGAGACGTGATTGACTGATTTTTGAAAGGAGTTTGTCGAACTGCTAAAAAACATTCCAACGATTTTGTTAGCTTATTCTCCACTAAGCTCATCTGCAGAATTGGAGCCGCTCTGACACCATTTGTTTCACTAAGTAGACGATTAACCTGCCAAATATATTTGAGAATAATGTTTATGTTTATATTTTTTTTATGATGCTATTCCGGTGGTGCATCACAATACACACACACATACACGCACACGCACACACACACATACGCACACATACACACACGCATGCGTACACATACACACACAACACACACACACATACAAACACACACACACACACACACACACACACACACACACACACACACACACACACACACACACACACACACACACACACACACACACACACACACACACACACACACACACACACCACCACACACACGCACGCACGCACGCACGCACCACGCACACACACGCACCACGCACACGCACCACGCACACACCACACACACACGCACACACCACACACACACACACACACACACACACACACACACACACACCACACACACACACACACACACACACACACACACACACACACACACACACACACACACAAAAAACGTCAAACGCCCTGATGTCATACACATAAAAATACCAAACCTAAATAAATTTTAAACAAAACAAGATCTTATGTTTGACTATAGTTCGACTCTATATTCTATAGTATTTAATTGACTAAGTTCTTAGACTAGCTCACACGCATAAACATGTCAATGGAAGGCAACGAAACGCTAGTAAACAAAGCTTCCATTCTGGTGACAAGCGAAAGCTGGAGCGCACGCCAACATAAAACAGTTCCATTCACCTCAAAGAGCAAAAAGAGAAATAAAAGCTTACGATGCATAATCAACTTGAGCATGTGTTTGCCGTTTAAAGGATTAAGAAAAAAATATCATAGCATTTTCTTTTCGGGAATACCCGAAAAGAGAGGTGTCCATGCCCGTTTTAATTAAAACGAGCACATTATAAGGAAATAATTGTAACCAGCACAATAATCAGATGCGGGTGTAATCATTGAGGTTCATTGCATTTGCATCAATCGGAAATAGGAAAGTTTCCTTTTTAATTTTTTCGACTGTAGGTCGAACATTAATCTGAGTACCTATATCTAGGGTGTCTGAAGTCACGAGCCTCGATGTAAAATGGACCGTAAATATCGACGCCTGCGCGAAGCAATGTAAACTTTTCGTCAAAGGTGTATTTCACAAGTCCGTTTTTTCTTGCCAAATTACAAAGCGTAGCTCCCTTTCTGTAAAAAAACTAGGGCCAACAAACTTGCCATGATCAACGGGAAAGGGGGGGGGGTTGGCGACGCAGACGACTGAGTCGTGCGGCGGGTCGCGTTTGGCGTACGTATAGATAGATTGCGCTACGTCCTTATCGAGATTGCTTGAGACGACAGTGATTTATTAAAATGAACGTAATATTTTTGTAGTGTACCTCTGGTTTAAAAATAAATGCGGACAATAAAAAGCAAAACTTGAAGTTAAAAAAAGCGTTTGCATAACGACGGTGTTTTTGCTGCAGAAGGATTTCGACTGCGTGTCGTCTGCTTTCTTTCGCTGGTCGGCTACACCTTCGGACGCTGCTCCCGACGCCATCTATCAATACGCGCGCCAAACGCGCTCCGCAAATCGACTCGGTCGTCTGCGTCGCCCTCCGCCGTTGACGCTGACAAGTTGTTTGGCGCTATTTCTTACAGAAAGGGAGCTACCCTTCGTAATTTTACAAGAAACGGACCTGTGAAATGCACCCTGACGAAAAGTTTGATTGCTTCTTGCAGGCGTCGAATTTCGCGGTTCATTTTAGATCAAGCCTGGTGACTTCAGACACCTACAGGGTGCGGCCGTAAAAACTTTCACATTTGGCACGTCTAGCAAAAATTGAATTTCAAATGTACATGCCTGAAATTGGGCACACGACCGTCGTTTATGCCAAAGTTTTTTGACTATTTTTTCAGACGTCAACTCGAGAGTAGCGAATTAGTAGAAATATAACAAAAACGGCTGACGTGCATTTCCTATGGCCTATACCCGCCTTTCGCCGTCTGCAATCTGGTTCGCGACGCCGCTCCCAGGTGGCACACTGAACGCAAAAACGCGGGAAACGCCGCACGAAAGGCTGGCGTCGGGCAAGATAATCGCGATGAAAAGTGATTTTAACGCAATATATGAACGATTGTTGAAATTACCCCGTTTCAAGTCGAAGTTTTGACAAAGTGTCATGTTAGCATGAAGACACCATGATGTGACGAGATCATTTATTAGCAGCCTGGAATAGCAAGTGGTGCTGCTACTATTGCAGGGAAGTTCGTTTTGAGTTATCATTTCTTTTCTGATTTTTACAGGGCCGCTGTAACTCATAAAGTATTTTTTTCATACAGCTTGGGTATATTTAACACACATGTCGCGAACCATATTTGTAAAAAAGAAAAAGAGAAAAAAATCATATTAATTGGAGCAATATTTACGGCGCTAGAGTCATTTCAGCGGGCCGGTGATAAAATGGCTGGAATTTAGAGAGATAGTCATCTTTTTGTTGGTTTCCCATTGGTACCTCTATCAGCAGCCTCTACTTTGCTCTCGCGTGCCGCAAGCAGCTCGAGAGATAAAATTAAGAGGGAAACTAATAGTCTAAATTCCGTCAGGAAGTGGAAGTTGTGCGTTCATTCAATTGTTTATTCTTGAAAAATACATCTTCTGATACGCCTCTTCTGTCACGGCGATCTGAAATAATGATGATGCTGCAGCGGTCCTTTAAACGACTAGGGTTCGGCCAATTCGATGTGCCCGCCGTTCACAGACACGCAAAGCCGAAGTCGAGCTCCGTACGCAAGGAAAGCCTTTGCGCATCCCATCGTCGATCTCGAGGAACGCGCCTTCAATATTTTCTTTCAGCTCTTCCATGCTGAGTAATCCTCTTCTTGTAGGCAAGTCCTTTTATGAATCCCCATACGAAAAAGTCGCACATATTTAAGTCGGGGGATCGTGGAGGCCAGTCGATATATAGTCTGATCCCAGACCCATCCACCGTCGAGGGAACGTGTTATTGAGCCATACCCTCACACTCTTTGAGTAATGGGGAGCCGCCCCATCCTACATGAATATAAAGCTTTCTTTTGTCATGTGTTACCTTTCAAGCTCAGGGAGCATTTCCGTTTTCAGCATGTCCAAGTAGGCATCTGCATTAACGGTGCCATCGAAAAAAAGGGGCCCACTATGCCTTCACGCCAAATCCCACTCCACACTGTCACCTTCGATGAATGGAGATGCCGTTCGTCCACGGCATGATGGTTATCGCGATCCAATATCCTGCTGTTCTGGACGTTCACACGTCCATCAAGGTAAAAGTTGGCTTCCGTCACTAAATAAAAAAAATTGCAGGGTTGCTCTTAATTCGCACCAACTCCGCCTTGCAAAATTCTAAACGTTGGACGTTGTCACCGTCGTGCAGGGCTTCGAGAGAACTTGCATCCTGTGAGGGTGCAGATTATTTTTCCGCAGAATCCGTCCTACGCTTTTTTCCCAAAATTCCAAGCAACCTGGCTGCTCGTCTTGTTGACAATTGCGGGTCACTCTCGAAGACAGCAAGCACCGCTTCAATGAGCTCCTCATTTTTCAGCAGGCTGTCACGTTCACTGACTGGATTCTTCTTTTTGAAGTCTTCTCCGCTCGCAAAACGATCCGCCCAAGTCAAAATTGCCAGGCGTGAAGGTGGGCGTATATGAAATGCAGTGCGAAATTTTCGCTGTGCCATGGCCACCAAGTTCCGCCCCACGTACCACTTCACTGCCTAGGCACACTCATTCGCCGAGTATTGCTGCATCGCAGGGCGGCGCAAAATATTTTAATAATAACTGCAGCAGATAGTGCAACAAAAACAATAAATAGGAACAATCAAAATGCCTCAGCAGCAGCACTCTTGATTCCACAGTTGAGCTTTCACCGGGAACCAACGTTACTAGAACTCTCAGTTGGGAAACTCACCGTTGAAACCTGGGCCGCTGGCGTCCACCGAGACCGAGCTAAATGCGACAACAGCGCCACTCTGTATCATTTGTCTTAACTGTAGTCGCCTTGAGCTTTTAGAAAGCATGTTTTTGCGTAAAAACCAACGAAAAAAACTCTTTTTGTAGTAACGTTTATTGGAGATTAGTACAAAACGGGGGGCGCGTGTTGTTTTCTAAAATCTTTAGTTTGCAAGTTTTGCAGTACAATTAATATTGTTTTTATAAAACCGTGCCTCAGCGGTGATTTCAGGTAGCGCGTCCCGAGCTAGGCGCATATTAACCTAGTCAAAATCCGCGGCGCGTCCGCCTGGGAGTCGGGGGCGGTACCTCGAAGCCCTTTCCACAGTATCTGTTCTGGCCCCAAAATGGCCGATTACCATGAAAATGGAAGTCACGTGCAGTTCCTGGACTGGCCGCTGCGGGAGAAATGGCGGCGTTGTGATCGTCATTAGCTCGGTTCTCGTGGACGGATCGGCGCCACTTTTTAAGAGCAGTCTCTATGGCAGTTTCCCAACTGAGTGGTTCTAGTAACGTTGCCGGGAAGGGACCCGTCAACAGATAAGCAGACGACAAAGGAAGACACACGTTCGTCTGCTTAAGTTAGAATATAATTTTAATAAACGAGGTCGTCCGCCAGTTTCTAAATTTCAAGTAAAAGGGCATAATCGTTCATATGTTTCGTTAAAACACTTTTAATCTCGATTATCTTGCCCGACACCAGCCTTTCGTGCGGCTTTTCCCGCGTTTTTGCGTTCAGTGCGCCACCTGAAAGCGGCGTCGCGAACCAGATTGCAGACGGCGAACGGGCGGGAATAGGCAATAGGAAATGCACGTCTGCCATTTTTGTTATCTATCTAATATTTCGCTACTCCCGAGTTGACGTCTGAAAAAATAGGCAAAAAACTTTGGCATAAACGACATTTGTGTACCCAATTTCAGGTATGTACGTTTGAAATTCGATTTTTCTAGGCGAGCGAAATGTGAAAGTTTTACGGCCGCACCCTGTATATATTGCGATTGATATATTTTACGAAACAGCGACTTTTTAAGCGTTCGGTTACTGAAAGCCTAATTGAGAGCTTAACAAAAAATATTTGTTTCTGATAGATAACAGAAAAAGTGCTTAGTGTTAAGAGGAAATAATTATTTTGATTAGGACAAAGCCTGCCAATATTAGTATATGACAGATATATGTAGCACATTGTTTCCAGCGTACTCCATGTACTACGGCTTGCCTAGGAAATGCAAATTTTGGTAGTTTTTTTTAACAAGAAACGTATGGTAACACTATTGTTTTCATAAAGTCCCGGACTCTTGATCAAAGCGAATGGAATAAAGTTGGCTAAAGTGGCACACTGGGGTGTCACGTGGGTAACGACGGGAAAGTACGTGGCTGGAAAGCAGTAGAAACGGTTGTATGGCTTCACCAAGCAGGTTATATTTAGGTTCGGATTTTTCGGTTTAAACCGATAAAAACCGATAAAAGTACGCCGAATTTATTTTCGGAAATTCGGTTTTAACCGAAAACGGTCAGTTTTTAGGTTCGGCATTTTCGATTTAAACCGATAAAAGCCGACAAAAGTACGTCGAATCCATTTTCTAAAATTCAGTTTTAACCGGAAAAGGTCACTTTGACCTTCCAGTCGTACCGCAGAGCCGTGGCGAAAAAGTGGAACGACAGTGTCTATCGAAACGTGTCCGAATGTATGGGATACACGGGTGCCATCACGACGTTTTGGTTTAATGTGCGCATCATCGATCGGAACGTGAAGTCCGAAATGCCCCATGACTTCGCCATGTACAAGCGTGTTTTCAAACTCGTTGTAAGGAAGACTGACTTGATGCAAGCTCTGCATGTTGTGTTGTGCTTCAAAACGTCGCACCGTGTCTCTTTTGGCGGTCACAATTGGTTGATTGGCCGATTTTGGCTCAGGCAGCGCTTCATCTCCTCAGCCTGCCAGTGTCCAGTGTTAGCGTTAAGAGGGCATTCTCGAAGCTCAGTGTCGTATTAACAGGAAAGAAAGAGTGCGGATCAACAAGGAGAACCTGGGAAAGTACATGTGTGTGTGTACTATAATAAGATCACGGTAATCCTGATATACAGAAGGTGAAGTTCCATGATTTTGGGCATAGGCTTCATATCTGACTTGTTTGTACTTCTGTGTTTTTTTTCTTGTTTCTTTTACAGTTTCACAGATTTGCCGAATAAAGTGTCCTTCTTTTTCAATGTATCTGTGCCGTTATTCTTTGAGTGATCAGAAATATCAGAGGTACAAGGATAATCTGAACCGGTGTCCGTTGGTGTTTATTTTATATTCACCGAAAAAAGCCGATAAACTTTTGTGGGCGTAAATATACGCTGAAAAAAACCGAAAATTAATTTTTAAAATAAACACCGAAAAAAGTACGCCGAATTTTGAAAAAATAAAAACCGAAAACGCGGAACCCTAGTTATATTGCATGAGCAAATTTACAAAGCACGAGGTGCATTTTTTTTTGTTCTTTTATGGCGAACTTCTTCACTGGAATATTAATCAGGCCCCTTGACACTTATTGAAGAATCACCATAGATCTGAAAACAAGTAAATCTAATGACCCTAAACAAATGGCACGCAACGCTCCATTTTGTACGTGTAGAAATTGGGGGAGAGGAGGAGATCAGAGAGTGCGGGGACTTCGGAATATCGAGCTCTGGTTGGAATGATTCTTGGGCAGACTCAAAGCTAGCAGCCTCCGTCTCTACCCAATGTGCGAACGCGTTCGAAAGCCAAACGCCTGCGCCTCATTTCCGACCCGAAAATGACTTGCCAAGTGAACCTTGACGAATTCAAGAAACGCTCCCTTTTGTCATACTGTTCCGAGGAGTGACCTTGCTTATCGACGTTTCCTGGATAGAACGCGATGGAATAATCAAAGTGCCGCTGCCCGGGGCCTGATGTGTTTGGATCGTCTCCATTTATCGCTACGTGCTTACCAAATGGAAACCGCGCACGGCAATTACACCAGAATTGCAGGAATATTCCTCTTGCTGGGCAGCAATGATTCTCCCAGACTAGAGACCTCAAGGTCGTAAAATGAAGGCTATGCTACATAGACTTCCAGTCGTTGCAGGGCGTTTCAAATACATAATTTCGGACGCATTGACAAAGAGGGACTTGAACAGTTCAGACATTCAACAGTAGCATCAGTTTTTAAATGTGGACTTGTTCATTTTATCTATACTGACACGAGACGCATATCTTTGTTGTTGCATTTGGAGTTAAAATAAGAGTAAACAGCTAATTCGGCTATAGGCTTTGTTAGTTTTTTCGCCGTTCAAGCCCAGTCTCAAAGTTAGGTTTCACACAACTATAGACTATATGCACTAGGAGAAATATATTACAAAATAAGAGCGTGCCTTTTTTATCAATTGCCTGAATTCGAAGAAGTTATAAATGTATACCTACAAATACAAATTTGCGAACTTTGCTACTACTTTTTAACTGTCTTCCCAACTCAAACAAATCATTTGTTGAAGGCAACGTTTTAATTATCATTAAACTGCGCGCAATGCCAGCAAAACGTAGCAACGTAATAAATTCTAGAAACATCTCCTTAGCGTCAGGACATTTTATTGACAAGAGTTGACGATCGATAGAAATTGCTTTATCACTTATAATTAAAAACGATAGCTTAATTATACACATGGAAGACAATTCATTTAATCGCTTTGGGGTAAATGTTTTGTCTGTTGTATTTTTGCATCTGTTTTACACTGTACTCCGTGAATAACGCTTCTCAGGATAACCAGCTAAATGAATTATGACCATTCTCATTACGTTAGATCTAAATGCATGTAAAATACAAAATTATAATATTTTTATTTGGGCGAGAATGTTTTATATTCTTTATTCACTAGCAAGCTCAAAAGAGTACAATGTTTTGTGTTTTGTCAGACATATATAAGTTTGAAAAGTCTAATTGATGAAGTTGATAAAGGAAGTGAGTGTAAAATATAATCATACAAACGTTTTCTGCGTGACTGGTCATTTGTTTTAGGATATATATCTGCTTAATGTTTTAGGGAGGCGTTTCTCGCAGCGACGGTAGACAATTTTGGAAAGGCTTTGTATAAATTCCAAGTGGCTGGTTAGTACAGTTCATAACTCGACGGGCCTAACCGCGGTTTGCATCTTTATACTATTTTATAGGAGTTGCGAAATAAAGACATCGAAGGCAGATACGCCTGGTAAATGACTGCAGGTATGAACATGACTAGAAATATTATATCACTAATAGTGCGGAACAAAAAACTAAACGCCTCAAGACACGAGAGCCACGCCCCTCAGCGAGGAGCGTGGCTTTGAAATGCGACACTCTGCAATTTATTCACTTTTTAGGAGCCCCTAGGAATATTGGCCAAACGTTCACTTGTCTGCAATAAGGGGACTGTCAAAAAAGTTTCAGAGTTTATTTCCCTGAATCAGCTCCCTAGCTTAGTGAAGCTAAGGGCCACATGCGCTAGACTCGACAGACCGGAGACTTTTCAACGAATGAAACACTCTGCTTATAGCATATACACTATTTCTCTACGTCGAGGTTTGAGGTACATTCTAACGCTCAAGATATTATAGGGTGAATCCGTCTAGTAATCAGTTGTCGCAGTGGAACGACCTTAAATCACAAGGAGACATCGCCACGGAAACTTCGTAGAGCGTTCAACCACGTGCTCTCAAAGATACCTACATTGGGTGTTGGAATACTTAGTTGCGTAGCTTTTAACAATTATTGCAGTGACTACATAAACAGTGACAAAAAACAACAAAAACTCTAAACATTATTAAAAACGTTGTCTTCTGTGCGATGCCATGTTTTTCTATCGAACTGTAGAATCCGTTCTGAGCATGTGCGGAAACTTCTTTCTGAATGTAAACATGTTCGACAGAAATCTGTCTGGTTAGGGAATAAATAGACTGACTGAAAAAATTTAATCTGTAACCAAGTTTGAATAAAAACATAATACCCTACGTTTCGGGACCAGCTTGGTCCCTTGGTCATGGGTGACTATGGGCTGGGCGAATCTTCTTTGTCGTCTTCATCTATATCATCTTAATATTATAGATATGATATAGGTTCCAGGCCCTGGATATTTTTGATGGAGATGGAGATGAAGATCATTAAGATGATATAGATGAAGACGACAAAGAATATTCGCCCAACCCATAGTCACCCGTGACCAAGGGACCGAGCTGGTCCCGAAACGTAGGCTATTTTGTTTTTATTTAAACTTGGTTAGAGATTAAATTTTTTTCAGCAGTCAGTCTATCTTTTTTCTGCACAATATCAGACACCATACATACTACCACAGCCCAGTCTCTGAGAATTTTTCGCCTGGGTAATAGGCGCAAAGATGCATTTAGCCACTATTCAGTAGCTGTGCATTGGAGCAGCCCTAGTTTACCTTCAATTTTGTTTCCATTCCTCCAGTTTACTTCACTTCATCACTCTGCTCGTGCGCCAGTTACTTTTTGAATACCACCGTGTCCTCGCATCCAAACCAGAATTTCTATAAATTCCTCCTGACCTATATCAGTGATTGTGTACCTAAGTGAGGACATATCAGGTTATTTATTGTGGTTTACGAAAAATACAAGGTATGAGAGTCTATAAGGTAAACGAGTCTAGATCGCACGTACCCATCAGTTACCATTCTCTTACGTTGCCAGTATATCGTAGCCGAGAAATTAGTACAGATGCCCACCATTTTGTCTTGTCAATGTCAAAGGGGATGGATGTCTGCCCCTTCATCTCCTGCTATAGCGAAGGCAGAAAGCCCAGGCCAAACAATCTCAGTATGCATGGTATTAAACTTTACATGTTCTTTTCGGTCATCCATAATAAAAATGTTTTAGATGAGGAATCGCACGGCATCTGAAAGTCCATAATTTAACACCGCGACGAAGATATCACTTACTTCTTATGACCCAGGGATCTCTCTTTTGAACGGCGCTGATGATCTTGAATAAATCCGAAGAGCACGCCGAGCCAAGTTTCGGACTAAACGCCAAACCAGAGACAATCGGTATGATATTTTTCATCAAGAGAGCCAAGACGTCTTCAATATCCGATTCCAGGCTCCTGGTGACGGTCTCTTCCTCTTGACCGAAGGTTCCGGCCAACAGAATAGAAAGCAGCGTAACCGCGAACGCAGCGCTACGTAGCCAGTGCATCGCGTCACAGCACTTTGAAACGACTTCTCTCTACGGTGTGATATGAAGCGACTGCCAGAGGTTGCAGATCAAAGTAGGAGCAGTAAATGTGACAGATTTGTGATGCTCCTTCTTTTGAACGTCAGAAGTATCGATGGGGGAAAAGTGGACGTCGTCGATAGGAGGTATTCGCTTTCCTCGTCCGATAATGACCGCTGATGTTCGCCGCCATAGGTAAAACACAACAAAATAGTTGGTTCCTGTCAACCTACCTGCTGAATTGCCACGTCTGTGACCTTGGAGACACGAGGAATCTTTGTTTCAAGGCCGTCTAACCTCTTAATCGAGTGTCGAGTAAGGAGTGCTTACGCGAACGTCTGAGTTATCAATTGCAATGGTTCGTAAACCCATACAAAAGCTTATAAAAGACACGAATGTGAAACTTAAATTACGGTGCTTAAGCTTTTAGACTGATTATGTATGCCATAGTGCATGAGTGAAGCCTTGAGAGCAGTGTCCGGTGCTCATAGACCTAGCTGAAAGCAACCTTCCGGTTGCGCACATTGTGGCAATATTAACTGAAAGCATTTCCATATACTTTTATAGCGATTTCTTAAATAGAGCAACTGAAAGTTTAAGATGGAGCCTGGGTGCTAATTTTTATTTTTTATCAAAATATTATGTGGTGTTGTTCTGGCTGACGACATACACAGGCCACTTCCTCCAACTGGACATTAGACATGATGGACGGGTTCCGGATGGATAGCTCTTATTAAAAATTTACTAGAGTGATTTTACTGTGATATTTTCAACCCAGGTATATCTAACGCATCTATAATGGCGTCCTCCTCCTGAATATTCAATATGCCAATAGTTGGCAATATTGCACTCGAACTCTATTTTAAGGTTTGCGTTCCCTTTGTATTTAAGCCTTACCAGAGTACACTTCAAGGACGTAAGTCACACTTTCCAAGAACAACCTCTTCTTTTTTTTTCTACGCGTACATTGATTTGTAGGTAGTTATTGTTTCCCAAAAAGTATTGAATAATAGGTTTCTGCATCTTGTAGAAAAAAGTTGCTAATGCAGTCGTTTTATTGTGTTAAAATGGTGGAAGAAATACAATTAAATAGAAATGTGAAACAAAACCAGTCGTCCTGCTTGGCAAGTGTGTGGGACAAAACACACACACACACACTATATATATACACATATATCATATATATATATATATATATATATATATATATATATATATATATATATATATATATGATAGATAGATGAGAGAGAGAGAGAGAGAGACTTTTGGGCTAGCAGTTTTAAGACTGCGTACGTCCCTGCCCGGAATCAGAGACCGAAAGAGCGTGATTGGACCCCTCGGTGTTTCACAAGATATGGTAAAAGAACCCGACGGAACTATGTCCCAGCATGCTTTAATATACGTCCGTCGTGGGTTATTAATGCCACAACAAGGAATATAGTGAAGAAAGTGCTGAAAAGCATTAAAGTATAACCTCCCCCCCCCCCCGTGGTTCACTTTGGTTTTGGCTTTCATTTCGTTTCGTTCTTAACTTATGTACTCTATTTGTGGATGTTTGTTTCATTTTCTTTCTTCCAGACGCTGCCAGACAAGCCCAATAAGGCTTTGGCAGGTCTCTTTTTGTATGTGTACCTTAAATGCAATAAAATATTATTATTATTAATTATATATATATATATATATATATATATATATATATATATATATATATATATATTTGTGTATACTGACAGCATTTTTCTATAAACGCCGAGGCATATAAAAGACAATAAAATATATAGGGAGAAAACACATCACTCCGCATTTGAAAGAACCGAAACGTGGAGCACATACAAAATCAATTAAGCTAATTATTCCGCTGCAGATGGTCAACAATATTTTTCTTTAGGAAACTCAGGAGGCTCCTTGTTGGCTTTTTTTTCTGGGAGGGCAATCGCAGAGGCCGAACACTTTCATAAAAAAAAAATGGTTGGTTGTCGAGTTCCGCCAGGGCTCTCTTTTGACTTTTGTTTTTTGACTCTGCAGATCATGCAGCTCCGTTATATATAAATATTGACTTAAAAACCGACGACCAGTTTGGGCTTTCCACTTTTCCCTCGCTTCCTCCTCTCCCCCTTCTACCCTGTCCACCGTTGCCTGTTTCCCCCTCCCCCAGGGTGAGGAGGATCTTCTGCCTCGCAGAATCTCGAGTCTGGTCGTCGCCATTTAAGTGAATGCACAACCTCGACACTTTGAACATCTGGTTTGTCAAACCTAGTAAAGTAAAAAATAAAATAAAAAATACAGTTTAGTCTGTTGCTGGTAAGCGTCTTGGTTATCACATGTCCATTTAATGTTTGTTGGTAAACGTCCCCCCTTTATCAATTCGTGAAGATTGCCATATTCAACGTGCCAGATACAATTGTTCACTCTGCTTTGTCCCGTTAGGCACAAATTAACAAAAAATAAGCCGGCTATAGTCCGTCTATTGGTGGTTTTTATTTACTACCGCCTTGATTGCAAAGGACGAGGCAAGCAAGGCAAGCGAATTGTTGGTATAAACTTTATGTAAGAAAAAAAGCACCAGGGTTCAAACAAAAAAGTGTTTATTTGTTTCCCTGACTTTAAACGTAATAAAAATTTCTTACAAAACAACACTTCTTTTAAATATGCTTTACTTAAATGTTTTGCTCACTGGCTCCACGTTATTCTGCTTCAATCGACTTCTACGTCAAATAACATTGTACGCCTCGCATTTTTCCCTCGCTGCATATTACGGTTTTCTGAGAGCTACCTGATTGTATTTACAAGAATCGCAAAACAAATTCACCGGAGGTTTCACTTCATTATTGTATAAACACTTTATTGTTTTCATTTGAAGATGTCTTTAATATATCTAAACCAACTCTCTACAGGTTGTTGTAAGATTTCCGTATTATAGAGGCCGAGAAGCGAAATAAACTTAAATTGTTTCGGACTCCGACATGGTGCGTGACCCATAGCAAGTTCTAGCAAGTTATAAAAATAATAATAATCCTTTGTTTATATCATGCCCCAGAACAACCTATTGGTTACAGTGTGGTGGCACTATAAAAAGTTAAAAAGAAAAAAAAACACAGGAAACAGTACTCAATTTCAAACGACATATGCTCTCGAAATTGAAACATCTCACAAATCAGGAACCAAAAATATGCATATCAAGTAGTCGTGTGAACGCAAAAAAAAATTAAAAAAATGTATACATGAGTCGGAAATTTATTTAAACAAATTTGCATTCGAGCCAAAGGGGAAAGTCTCATTTGAATAGATGTATAAAACACACTTGATTTTCTAACGACACGGGCCGCTACATGAAAGTTTAAAGACGATACAAGATTGCTATCTATTTGACCGTGAACTACTTTGTATAAAAATATAATGTCACGAACAATTCTTCTTTTTGACAGGTTTTGTTGTGAAAGTTCTCTAAGAATGTATTTATAATCATAATAACATTTTCTATTAAAATATCTGTCGTAAACAAGCCGTATAAATCGCTTCTGAACTCATTCTATCCGTGCAGCGTCGGTTATTGTTAACCAATTCCAGACTGAACTACAAAACTCGAGTTTAACTCGTACTAGGAAACAAAAAAATCGAACTATGCACATCATATTTGAAAAATCATGCGTCAAACGCGATATCGTTCCCATTGTTCTGAAGGCAGAAGCAACAATTTGTGTAACATAATATGAAAAGGTAAGATTACTATCAAAACAAACACCAAGGTCACGAACTTGTTCCACACGTTCAGTAGTAGAATTGCCGATAAAATACTGATATTAAATTCTTTCGCGTTTTATGCACACAGACAGCAGGGGAGCTAGTGATTTTCACCTCATAAACAATTACGTAGTGTGTACCGTAGTCTTCATGATTACTTAAAGCAACTAATGGAAGACCAGTGATTACTGCTGATAGTGCATCACGTCGTGGCATAAACTGAGAAACTTCGGTGGGAGTAGCATATCTGGGGCTTTGAGTCCTTAGGACCCCAAGGAAGTTGCCAAATTTTGACTGTGTGCTGATAGTATACAGGAAGTTGTTTTTTAATTTTTTCCCAGTTTTGTGTTTCTCTGCCTACCGCAATAGGTGTGCTTCGCGAGCAGCGCCCTTCAAAGCTTGTGTAATGTGCGTCGACACCAAGTCAACCCAAAGGAGCCTAAGCGGTCCCGGAAGCAGATGACCAAGAACCATTCCCACTGTGCCCATCGTGTCCCCTAATCCTTCGAGCTTCACACTCACTCGCTCCAGCAGCACCGGCACAACCGGCTCAAGAGTGTTTCCTGCCGGAGTTACGGTTATGATTCCTTCAAATCTGACTAGGCGTGCGACCGTGCCGATGGTTCCAGAAGATCCGGCGCAAAGTCTCCAGGGGACGGTCATCTGAATCGGAGACGTCGAACGCAGGCTGTACAGGATGACCCTCTGGTTGTCCCTACAGAATGACTGGTATGGGCGATCCGGTTGAAGGCCGTCCAGACCTGTGAAGGTGGCGTTCCCCAGGAACACACCCGGCCAAAACTCGAAGATTTCCTTCTCGTGAAGCGAGCCGAGGTATCTTTCTGGAAGGCTGTAGAACATCGTGTCTAACTTCGCCTCCCATTCGTGTCCGGGCTGGGGACATCGCCCTAGAAAGTAATGAACAAATCAAGGGCACGATATTTTGCTGTAGTCTGTTAAACCGTACACCCAGGTGCTTCTTTATAATCTACCGATATGTCTCCAGAACACCAAGTATTTCTCTTTGTTTAGTTTGCTGAGCCCATAAAAAGGGCTATTTGTATCATGGTAATTTAGATGCTGCGTCAAGTGGGCAGACCGATATATTTCAATCTACAAGCACGTACAATGTCTAATTCGCTTTAGTTTTTGCCTTTCGCCGTTGAAGCGGCGTGTCCATTGAACCACGATACATATGGCTTTTTTCTCTGACTGAACAATAAGGATAAACACATAATTGGTGTCCATGTGCATCGCAGTTGAGTATGCATCTCAGGCGCATTAGGAAGTGTAAGAACCACGCATTCTCATGGCGTTTTTTGCCGCCTTTTCTTAGTATGGGGAGACGTCATGCCCTGTGCCACAGCGCAAACTGTTCACTTTAGATCTAAACACATTTTAGCCTCGTCTTTCGTCGAGCTCTCTTCATAGATTGCAGCGATTGGCTTTCCCACCTTCTTTGTGGTAGAATGAACTCTCCAAGTTTCTTAGAGTATTTTTAACTCTAGTCAGCTGGGTATAGTTGAAAATACCAGTGTATATTCCAGCTTCTGTTAGGTTTTGTAATTGAATACAAGAAGTGCTCGGTTCCCGGTAAACGATCCTCTTGTAGGTTGAAAATTATAATAATAATTACATTTTTAACGTAAGTTTTGATTTTCCCTTAAGAATACGACTAAGATTGTTTGGTGGAATTATTGCTAAGTATTCACCATTTACATCGAACTGTTTTACCATTATAGACTTTTTCTCAAATGTTTTTAAAGGCAATTTGACTTACCAGTAGGGGCAACTCGTAGTGCTGAACTCGTCGAAAAGACGAGTAGAGCCACGAGGACTTGGACCAAAGCCACCATCACAGGTCTCGAAAATAGAGTAGTCTGTAAATATATACTCGCACATTTTCTTCCCAAGAATAGAATGGCTCTGAATACATGCGCAATATTCTCTCGTCTGTATTGTTTCACTATGTATAAAAGAAATTTAATTTCAGTCAAACCTGAGAGTTCTGCATTCAATTGACTCACGTCCTTCATTATCAGCTGAAATGAGCACCACTGCATAATATTTAACCCTTTCAAGACATGGATTTCAAGGTAATCTGGTTTATAGGAAATCAGTTTTAAACCGAAAACAATTCTAGTCGAACATTTTGTTTTTGGCATACACGCGACAGCTATCTTCACTGTAACAAATCTGGGGCTGTTTGCTTTTTTGCAAATAACTTGGAAGAGCCAATCGGTGCACTCCGCAGAGGGAGTTTGAAGAATGAGAAAGCTGACATCACGTTTACACCTATAAAAAAGAGTGTGGTGTGGCCCTGGCCATAATGTTTGACCATGATCAGTGACGTAGCGCAGACTGTCTTTTTTACCTGCGCCTCTGCGCAGGTAAAAACATGCCACAGGTGCTCCTAACTGAAATAGTCATAAACGTGAAAACTTTATTTAAAAAGTGAATAGAAAATTTGAGGACGATTATGCACGAGTTAGGTTTTGTAGACTATTTCGGGACCATTCATTAATGACATAGTAAATGTATCACACTTGTATTCAGCTTTACGAATTGATGAAGTAACGCAGATGATATTAGAAGAAAAATAAGGGTACCGACATTATTTTTATTGCGTGTAATTGTTACAACAATTTCCCAATTATAAACTTTTTTGGGGGTACTTTCATTGCACATTGGCAGTTAATGAGCAAAAGGTAAGGCTACGGAAAACCGCCATCGAGATATTAAAGATAAACATACAGTTTGAATGTCACTGGTGCCCAAAACAGACACTCGTCAGTTTGGATCTGCGCATTAATCATTACTCATGCATCACAATTGTTCTCAATTTTTTGACGATTTTGTTTAATTGTTCAGCTCTGTTGAAGCACGACATATCCCATGTGCAGCTCGGTTTAGCTTGAGTCGTTCTTTACCGAACCCGAACACGGTATACATATTTAACTGCAAAATATTTATTGAGGTATTTTAAAGCCTATTTTAAACACTACAAACACCCTGTCCATACTTGCAATAATCAACGTTATGAACTCACCCTTTAAAAGAGGTTCTGCGATGAAATGCTCCAGTGCTTCCAATCTACACAAACAACTAATGGCCCGAAGACGAAAATAGGGAGCATTATAGAGCACGTCGGGTAGCCCAATTAATGTTATCCATAATCAGAAGTCCGCAGCGACCCCCGCAAAAAATAAAGAAAGAAACAAGACATCCGCTGGAAGCTTTTATCTACAATAACACATTGCCTCGTATCGCCAGTAAAGCGCACCCCACCCCCTTTAAAATGAAAAAAAGAAAGTAAATTTCGCATTTTTATTATGTTTTCGATTTGAGGAACTTAAATACTTGTTACGTTTTTTGCCAGCTCACTGATGGCGGCCATTGTTTTTGTGCCACCTCACAACAAAACACACAAAACAAAACACGTAATGATTCATATACCACAATAATTATATCTATCGTGCTGAATTTGTTCTCTGTTGAGAGGTTCGATCGGGCTTCGGGATTGCTACTTTGGGGGAGCATAAGGGGGAACTATTGAAACGAAATTTTAAAGGTAATACACTTCAGAATCACGAGTAGTTATGTCTTGAGAAAATACCGAAAAACTCTAAAAAGAACTGTGGAATTGTTTTATTTTTTCGGCGTCAATAATATTAAAAACGTAAATTTTAGCGTATCTTCCCTTTTCGTTCAACTAAAGCCATCACAGTAAGACATATGTGTAGAACAGCATTGCCTAGCTGAGTGTCTAAAATAATTTAAAATAATTGCTTTGAACATTGAACTTGTGTTGGAGTTGCCTTGCTGCATGCCCCTCCGAAAGTAACAACACGAAGCCGAGCTCTCCATAACAAGAAACTACATTCATTAGAGTAACAGGAATGAGTTGTTAGTATTGAAGTATAACCTTGCCGTAGCGTTTGATCTACACTACTCCGTGACCTTGGTCTGTCTCCCCTTGTTCTGTGGGCGTGTCCTCCTTTTATAGGTTCTCGCGCCTATTCCTCATGCGCAGTTGTGCGCTTCGGACTGTGTCCGTTCTGTGCGGTTGGTAGCGGCCTCTGGGCGTGGTGGCAGACCCTTGCTCCCACAAACTACCTCAGCAAAACCAGCCTTAGGGAAGTACCCTAAAACTTGTATCGCGATACTGCAACTTGTTACTTCTTTTGGTAACTTTTAAGTGTAAATGGTTACATTTTATTTAAAGTAATTGTAACGACAACTTATATACCTTTTTGAAAAAGTATCGAAAAAGTATCTGCACATATACAGATACTTTTCGCGAACAAGCTAGCCTATTTTGTGAACTCTAAAGTGGGTCCGACCGTGTGCGGAGGTTGGGCGCCACATGAGACGTGACAAGATAAAACAAGAACTGAAAATGTTTTTCGTCGAAGCAAATTGCCGGCGCAGAGGGCAGTGGTTTTTCTACTTCTGTTTTTCCCTTTTCATCGCGCGGAAAAGCGCATTTAGCATTTGCATTATTTCAAGCTTTTTGCGCGTGGCTCTCTCGCCCAGCCTTCGCCCTTTCCGGCCTCATCGAACACTCCCGCCTCTTGAGCCAAGCGACAGAGCAAACACGCGGAAACAAGCGACGGGTAGACACCTCACGGTGAACTATTTAACACCGAGCTATACTGCGTGTCACTAGTTGCGTGCCCTACAGGCGAAAGCAACGCCAGGCGAGGGACCAAAGGGCAAGCACTACGAAGGCTGGGGACGAGGAGAAAACCTCCCTCCATTCTAACGTTCCTGGTGCTTTTCCTTTCTCAGCTCACCCTCCATTGCCCTCCTCTCCCACTCCGCCTTCCTAGAGCTCGCACTTTCTAACTTCACCTGGCGTTGCCTTCACCTGCGCTGCACACAACTACTGACACGGAGTGTAGAGCCTCTGTCGTCGGTGCCGCAGCAATCGCGGCCGAAAGCGAGTCGCCGCCAGGAGACACTGTCTGACCGGGGCCAAAGACGATGTTTCTACTGGTCGACTTGCCCTTTCCCAGGGGCCGTGAGCCCGTGATTCACGGTCAAGTCTTTTGTTCTGCGTTGCGTAGAAATTAAAAAGGAAAGCGGAACTCATTCTGAGACGGCTTTGTGTTGTTCTTGTTCACTCCTTTCTTTACCTTGTTTTATACTAACTGTCTTTTACACTTTATTCAGTTCCAAATAATTTAGCCTTCTGTTCCCCTCCTATTATTGTAATGGACCCGTCTGTTAATCTCCCTCTTCTATTCAGCTCAGAAAGGGAAAACAGAGCTCTTAAGGGACAAATACAGAAAGAGACAACGTCACAAAAAAAAAAAATGAAAAGGAAACTATTTGCACGATGATTAACCGTCATCATTCAAATGATAGGCTGTCGTATCAGTCACGAACGAGAGGGGTTTCCGCGGCCCGGCTATGAACTACACTTTGACCTTGTTGAATATAGTGGCGATATCTACACTACACGCTGCAAACTCTGCAAAAGGGTGTACACAGTCGGGAAGTCTTCTTCCTCCAGCCTTTTAGAGCACCTCGGGGTTAGTTTCAACTTTCATTTCTGGACACTACCGCTAAGCATAAATTCCTGCACGTGCTGCAAGAAGTGGTTGCCCACCCCTGTCCTAGTTTTCAGCCCTATACCTGCGAGAAAGATTAGATTAGCTCCATGCCTCTATATTGCACTGCCGTACAGCGCACCCGTTCGGCGCTTCTTTAGCAAGGGGCGGAGCATCAAAAGTGGGAAGTTAAGTGATGATAACTTTAAAAAGCAGGTGCGGCTGCGTTGTAACACGAAATAAATAATTTCTTATTTAGTACATCTTGTATCAGAGAACAAACGTTTTAATTCAGTAAAATGTAATAGTATGTATCTCGAAAAGTGAAATGAGAGTTTTCTGAGAGCTCCAAATAAATATAAATCGTAGTCATTCTGTATTGTCATTAATGTCTTCATAAGTATTACATTAAAAAAAAACAACGAACGTATCTTGAAAGTAGCTAAGTTACAGTGACCAAGCTATAACTCTAAAGCGTAACTTTCATTTTTAAGTAACTGTAACTGTAACTTAAATACATTTTTGACATACTATTAGTAACTGTAACTAATTACTTTTTAAAAGTAACTTACCAAAGTCTGAACAAAAGTGAAGTTGTGCCATACCAGCAAAACCCGTACTACGGAGAATTCGTTCTTGATCTGCGGACGTATGTGTGTCGTGCCGGAGGTCTTTGGTTTCATAGGGTGCTTCGGGTGTTATTTGCCTTGCCGGCTTACATACCATATAACAGAATAATATGCATTTCGTTTTCACACTCTCACACCCGGGGTGGAGAGGGGCTGAGAGCCGGGTAATTAATTAAGCGTAAACTGCCCAAATGTATTCAGCAATTTTTCCACGTTTTTGCCTTAGCCTGATATTCAAATGACGACCACTTCGGTTTTACC